>MU130200.1:22507-59289 GCA_015039465.1 Phlegmacium glaucopus | reverse complement strand
GGTCAACGCAGAGACAGTAACCTCGAGAGGCTGTTCTATGGGCTCAGGAGACAACATGTGTTGTTGAGGTAAGGTTGGACAGTCAATTGCTGTTGTTTACCGCGAGGCTACAACGTCTGTGGTCAAGTGGGGCTACTAGAACCAGTTAGTAGATGCTTGAAGCCGTATCTAAGATGTTTGTGCAGAAGCGTCGGAGACGTCCGTCGCCAGCTTCTATTGAAACTATAGCTTAGTAACATGCTTGAGGATAGACCGCTGCAACTTTCTCTACGGCAGCAGTGATGTCCTAAATGTCTTCTCTATGAGCGAAGATGAAAGTTATAGCCTGAACGATCGCTATGTCTCTTGCTATGTTGAAGAGGTTTGCTCGTCACCGTTAGGTGAAGTTATAGGCTAAAGCTCGAAAGAGGGCGGTATGGACCAGTATCGAGCGGAAGTTTGCTGACACGCTCGTCTTGCGGGAATGGTAGGTAGGTAGGAGGGGACGGAAGTTCGCCTGTCAAGGACAGTGGAGAACGAGCGGGATCCAGAGGTCGAAATGGTAGATAGGAGGTTGGACGCCATGTTTTGTTGTTGCTGCTACACGGAGGTGTTCGTCTGCAGCATAACTGTACAGGTCGAGGGCTACAGTCCCAAAGGGGATGGCGGGGGGTGATTCGTGGTGGAGACCGTTGTCGGAGTCATCCATGGCAATGTTATCCTGTTGTATGCTTGACATTGATTCGATAGTCGTAGGATTGATGGCATTTTCGTGGTCGCCACTCAATGGGAGACTTGATATGGGCGCAGCGGCTGTATCTTCCATACCCGAATAATTGGCGTGAAAGGTATGCTGGTGCTGCCCGGTTTTACTATATGCGGGTTGTTGTAAATCAAATAAATTTATAAGATCATCAACAAGAATAACATACTTTGAGAGCGCATAATCTGCGTTCAGTGACGCATCACTGTCATCTATTCCACCAAGTTCACTCATCGCTCTAATCGCTTCTATGAGGTCTTTTGATAAACCCGAAATCTGGCCTATGGTGACCCGAGGATCAGCCTCTTCAGACGGACTCGCATAAACTGTTGGCTCTTCGACAGAATAATCTTCTAAACCGCCGAATACAATTGAAGAAGGAAGACGTGTGTGACTTTGATCTTCGTTCATGGCGTGGTCATTGGCTCCTGAGTACGCAGACACTTGAGAATAGTGTGTGGGGAATTGCTGGTTATCCGAGGTTAATGCAGGTGTATCAGCAAGGTAGTAGGTTGGATCGCTGTCGTATCGCTGCGGAATAATAGTATCAAAGCTGGTCTGAGGTTGCCCTTGCTGCCAACTTGGTTGATGATCCCCAGACCCCATGCTTGCATCGCTGTCGGGCTAGATGATTCCGTAAGAAACTCGTATGCGATATAATTCGCTCTACTATGACCCACCTGATTCATCCCCGATAAAAATGTAGAAGAGAAGACAGACAACTTTATGAAGAGTGATTAGACAGCGGTATATACTACAAAAAAGGTGTTCGTACCTCGTTTGAAGAGATGTTTGTATGGAAAGTACTTGTGATCGTGTTTGCTGGATCTGAGAGGTGTGCATAATTTGTTTCGTTTTGAGGAATGGAGAGGTTTTTTGGGTCGTGATACGATTTGTTGATGTTATTGCTATCATTTGTATTCTGAAGCAAATTAGACCAAGAGCTCTGCAAAAGAATGAGTGATAGTTTAGAGGCCAGAACCGTGAAGTGCCCACCAATGCTGCGTTGTTTAAATCAGGCACTTGAGAAGTGCCGGGCAGAGTGTCGGATTGCGAAACCTAAATCACGAATCATATCAGAAACT
This sequence comes from Phlegmacium glaucopus, assembly GCA_015039465.1. Taxonomy (NCBI): domain Eukaryota; kingdom Fungi; phylum Basidiomycota; class Agaricomycetes; order Agaricales; family Cortinariaceae; genus Phlegmacium; species Phlegmacium glaucopus. The sequence goes on along the minus strand of MU130200.1, from coordinate 57,462 downwards.
ATCCAGAACTCTTTTGAAAACTCCTACCTCTTCTGAATGATTTAATTCGTATATAGACTCCACGCTGGTATTAATCAGGGGGCTACTCGTCTCAACAACCATATTTCCTGCAGAACGATCAATGGGAGTGGCAACCCCATTGTTCGCGCGGTGTTGACTCGTCTGCAGAGGAGCTGCAGGTTGAGGGATTGGGAGTGGATCAGGCTTGTCATCTACCCAAATAATGTGGCTTCTGGCAAATCGTTTACTAAGAGCATCGATATCTTCGTCGTCAGATTCATTGGCTGACGTTTGTTGTGGATTGGCTGGGCTCTGGCTCTTTGTGTTAATTGATACAAGTGGTAAGGATGTCGATAGCGTGGATGGAGATGGTTTATTTGATGCTGCTGGTGATGATGTAGATGAAGCGCTGGAGCTATTTTTGGGAAGTAATTCCCGATCGTTAACGTCCATTGGGGTTGAAGTACCAGCCATAGGATCGGAAGGTGGCGATGGCGGTATATATGTTGATGACGAAGGAGTCGCACTACCCTCAACAGCCGATGGCTGGTTGGGGTCATTAAGGCTACAAGCTTTCGGCGTTCGTCGCTTGGGCAGAGGTTTGGTGACACGGGCGGCGATTTCAAGGAAGCGGGACCTAAGGCTTCGCTTCGGTAGAGGTTTGATAATGCGACCAATGTCGTCCGGATTGGAAGTAGGTGAAGTAGACAGCATTGTGGTGTTGACTGAAGAATCCTCAGGCAGGGGATAAGCCCGCGGCGTGTCAGTCATAAGACTATCGTTATCACTTGCATCCGCGGTTGGAAATGTTTGAAGAGAAGAGATATGCTGTGAGGAGGATGAGGAGGATTCTTGTGCCATTGGGTAGTATGCAGTGCCGGAAGACAATGAAGCTGCCAGCGCCGCCTCTAGCTCTTCCTCCTCGGATATCAGTACTTGGTCTAGCCACCAAGCATCAACCGATTCATCGGACACTGGCAGAGTTGGGGGCCCGAGTCAGTGGTTGCCTGATAAAGAGACGAGGCAGTATGCTAACCTGATTTTTGTCTTGGGGGGCTGGGACACTGGGCTCTTCCTTTGCCTTTGTTCTTGTTGCTGTGGGATGAGGGTCGTTGTGTCATCTTAGCCATGTAAATGCGGTTTGAAGGGTTGTGTGGAAGATTGGCTTATAGAGAATTAAAAGTAGGATGATTCTGTGGGAGCTGAGTTCTGTTAGGTAGCGGATAATGGGAGAGGTGCTCGTTCAAGATCGGATACAAAAAGTGTGGTTTATTATATGTTTTATACCAACAACAATGCGTTTCGGAGTGGCGGGTTAATCATCTTTTGATCCTTTGTTGGTGCTGTTAAAGACCCTTTGTTAGTGCTGTTAAGATTAAGGACCCTTTGTTGGTGCTGTTAAAGATTAAGCGCGCAGTCACGCGATGTCATTGTTGTCTTCTTTTTGTAGGAAGTATTACTATTCGGGAAGATGACATCGGCAGTTAGAGGCACTTTACCAAATATAGCTGTGTCGACGCTGTGATAACAACGCCCATGAAGAGAAACAACACACCTACAAAAGATGGGTAAATGAGTTGAGTTACCTGCTGTTATTTTATTACATTGCCGTTCTTGGTTGCGCAGGAACAAGCAAGAGGGATATGTTATTCGGTGACAAGCCATCATGCTAATTTTACATAAAGACAAAGACAACTTTGAGACTCAGAATAATAAGCAACACCGCGTGATCATTCAATTCCACTCCGCCCACTGAGCAAAAAAATATTTTAACAGCTCATTGCTAATCGATAATCGGTAGTGTTTGCAGCACTCATATCCTTCGTTTTAGTGTACAAATAAATCTAAGCCAAATCAGGTAGGTCGTCTGATGCTCGTGTCAACCACATTCCTCATGCCTGTGAACCTTCTCCGTATCCAACCCTTGCCGCTTTGATTTTGGCCTTAGGAAATCGGAAGGTGAGCAGTTTGACTGTGGGTGTCGATGGAGATTTCACATACACCCAGATGACCAAATTTAGCTTAGATTTATTTGTACACTAATAAATTAATTAAAGGACAGCAAACACGAAGACTGCCCGGTCGAATTAGTGTCTTAGAATCCTTGGTTTTAAGATGACCTCGCGAAAATACATGTTTTTAAGTCATCCAACCCTTGGAATTTCTCTCTTCACAGAGGAGATATTGAATTAAGGGTCGTGGTAATAAAGTGATCCTTTGGTTTCCTTTTCAGTCGTGTGTGATAGTGTGTGATGCTGGTTCGATACAGCATGAATTCCACCAAATATCCGATTTCTGCCCTTCCTCTGGTCTCTAAATCTCAATTGCTCATAAATAACTTGACTCCAGATACGCACACTCCAAATTCTCATGTTTTTCGTACCAAAGTCCTGACAGAAACACCTAGTCTGCAACGGAGAGCTCGTGTATACGTCATTTCTCATACTTAATCAGTGAATCGCGTCCTCATCTCCTATGACAGCTCCTACAGGGTCCATGTCATTTCTCTTATGTATCTCCGTTTCCCGTGCCATTTCCATACGAGATAGAGCCACCTGTTCCCTCTCCCGATGACAAGGGGGCTTACATTGAGAAATGGCTCGCAGACAGAGAGGCTGTTCATCCTCTGCCTCATTCTCCGAGTCACCCAAACGCTCCCTTGAGAAAGTACTATGCCAAGAATAGAGATCAAACCCTTGATCTCATCGCCCTCTCGGAAACGGGCTTGAGAGACTGTGTACCCCATCTTGACGTTGGGGATTCGTTTGCCATACTGGGCGCACCGAGTTTGACCAATGAATTCGATAGCGAAGGTGATCCTCAACCTTCAGAGATCAAGGAAGCGGTGGATGCACGCCAGGACCTCATTGATATCCTGAGTGGCCATGCCACTCTTATGTCACCGCCAGAAGAGACTGATGAGGCTCCCACCAGTGGTTTCGCTCCATGGTCACTTCGCTACAGTGGGCATCAATTTGGTTCTTGGGCTGGTCAACTTGGAGATGGCCGAGCTATTACCATTCGTACGTTATTTCCCGACATCCGAATCCTCCAATCCCGCCTAACCTCTATATTCAGTTGTTACACCTCACCCAACCGATCCCGAACTCTCCTACGAGCTTCAGCTCAAAGGTTCAGGTCGTACGCCCTTCTCACGATCTGCAGATGGCTTGGCCGTCCTCCGCTCCTCTATCCGCGAATACCTCTGTTCTGAAGGTACCTATTTCACCTAAATGTTCCACACCCTTACGACACTCATACAACAAAATTAGCCATGCAGGCTCTTAGGATACTCACCACCCGCGCCTTGTCCCTCGTCTCTCTGCCTGCCCTTCCAGTCGCGCGTGAACGCGTAGAAACAGCCTGTGTTCTCACCCGGATGGCCCCGTCATTCGTCCGCATTGGGTGCTTCGAAGCTTTCAACGGTCCCACGAACATGTTTTTCTTTGGCGGAGGGCAACAGAGACCTGACTATGATGGATTACGACTATTAGGCGAATGGGTTGTCAGGCATGTTTTGAAATTGAACATTGACGGACAGAAGGCGTGGGGTAAAGAGTTGGTCCTGGAAGTGGCTAGAAGGAACGCGAAGATGGTCGCCGGTTGGCAAGCTTATGGATTCATGCATGGGGTTATAAATACAGACAAGTAAGCGTTTTCCTTATCAAACTTTTGAACTCGACTAAATCAACCCATTTCAGTGTGTCAATCCTTGGATTAACTATTGACTATGGTGTTTACCAACAGATTTCTAATCTCACTCGTAATTTCTAAGCGTTAACTTAGGGCCGTATGCCTTCATGGACGTCTTTGATCCAGCACATATTTGTAACCATACAGACGAAAGTGGCCGGTACGCCTACAAAGTACGTCGCATCTCCTCCAAGACTCCAACTACTAATCATTCTCTCCTTTATAAATTTCAAGTACCAACCAAACATGATGTGCGCGTCCATCAACGTCAATTAAAAATACCTTTACCAATTTTTTTTTGTAGAGTATATGCTCTTCGTGCCCTTTTAAACGCCCTCGCACCTCTCATCGGTGCCGAAGAAGAGTTAGGAGGCATGGCTGTCTCTGCGGGATGGGCTGAAGATGCCGGATCAGACAAGTTGGCCAGTTGGACTAAGAAGGGTCTAGAGCTTGGTAGCGAACTTGATAGAACAACACAGGAAACGACAGCTGTTGAATATGGACATCTTATGCGAAAGGTACGATGGAGTCAAGTCTCTCACGAAAAATTAAAGACTTACAAAATGTCCATTCGTAACTCACCTAGCGTCTCGGTCTCCGCCGCCAAGATTCAAGCGACGAATCTCAACTATTCAAACCTCTCCTTGGATTGATGGAATCCTCTCAACTTGATTTCCACTCTACTTTTCGTACCCTCTCAACTTTCAAACCTTCTTTACTCGCACAATCTCAAGACCCAACTCCTAACTCGGCCAATTCCAAAGAAAGCCCAGTTTCGATGGGATTACATCAATTTATCATCAATATATTGAGCGTCACGCCCGAGCCTCAAAAACTAGATCATGGAGCAGCTACTGCTGAATGGCTTAATTGGCTAGAACGTTACGCCAAGCGAATTAAAGATGAGGAAGCGGAATGGACTGCTGCAAGTGTAGATATAGATACCGAGAGGGAGAAAGAGATGAAGAGCGTTAACCCCCGATTCGTGCTGAGACAGTGGTTGTTGGAAGAAGTAATTGGAAAGGTGGAAAGAGATTCGGATAGTGGGAAGAGGGTGTTAGCCAAAGTGATGCATGTGAGTCCTGATTGAATCGTCGTCAAACGATAAATTTCGACTTTTTTTTTTTTTCCGTAACAGATGGCATGTAATCCCTTTGAAGCCTGGGGTGCAGAAGGAGATGATACTGTTGGTGAATTGAGCAACGAGGAAAAGGAAGAAAGAAGGTATTGTGGCCTAGGAGAAAAGAAGATGCTTGGTTTCCAGTGTAGTTGTTCGAGTTAAAGTCGGTTAAAGTTCCGTTGAACAACATCATAAAGAGAAGATATAGACCGCCAATGTATCCATTGACGTCGTTCTTAAAGAGAAATATACGAATGTACAGACAATGTATTGAAAAATCGGACGATCTTGACGTTTCTTTCTACTACTCTTATGTAGAACTCCCGAATATCTGGTAGCGTCTACAGATGCTAGGCCCTATCTCGTCATACTGTGCTTTTGTGTGGCAAGACGTGTAAAAGTCGGGCTAGAGAAGAGGTAAGTCTTTTTTAAAAGTCAATTAGAACTGTACAAAACAGCACTTACCAGAGAGGCAAGTAGAGAACCGCCGAACCATACGGCATAGCTGAGGGAATTTATATTTGTATCAATTTAGATTCAGGACAACCTGTACACAGTGAAGTACGAACCGTTGGCGTTTGTGTGAAATGACGTCAACCTCAACGCCGGAAGACTGGAAATTGAGAAGAAAGAAGAGTTGAGTACACAGAATATCACAAAAAAAAAAGAAAACTAGATACCTTTTGCAAACTCCCACTAGCCGTCACACTCGCATCTAATCTACGGTCAACCAATTGTTTCAAGTCTCGCTTAAGACGGTTGCCGAAGTGCTGGAACATGGTGGATCCACCGGACAGCACGATATTCTATATAGAGGAAAGAATTGTTGGTTTATGATGTAAAAGAGATTACGGTTCTTACCTTGTACAGTCCACGACGAACGTCAATTGGAGATTGTTGGATGACATCGTCAACGATTTCAGGGAGAGGAGTGAGGAAATCGGATGAATAGATCTCTGGGTTGAAGAAAATCTCTGGGGCCAAGAATCGTTCATATCCAACATCAACACTATATTTCTGTCCGAAGAAAAGGCACAGTTAGGAAAAATTGTGACACGGATGAAGGAAAAAGCATACTCTTCCCGTAACACTATGTTCCCCTTCGTATCGCTCAAAATACTTATAAGGTTCTTCATCGTACTTCCTGAACTCCCTGACGATATCTTGACATACATAACTATAGTTCTCTTTCACTCTGCTAGCAACTCTTAGTTGGTCTTCAGGAGGGACAGCTGACATCTCTCCCCGCTCTCGCATCAAGTTGAGTACGAATTGCGAAATATCGCGACCAGCGATAGGAATATGCTTGATCGCGCTACCGATGACGTACCCCTCAGCGCAAGGGATGACATGTGTTACACCATCTCCAGAATCAATGACGGTTCCAGTGAGCGTGCGGTCGGAAACCCGGCCTGACGTCCATGATGCGGCGAGAGCAAGGACGGCCTGAACAGCGATGTACAACCCTTTGATATTGAAAGACTCGAAGAAGATTTCAGCTGTTTGTTCCCTGTTTTCAGGAGGATTGAGTGGTGGTTCAGTCTGTTACGTTTCAAGAATGGAAAAGGGTGAGTAACAGCCCAGTATCGGAATTCAAAAGGAACAGAGGAGGAACAGATTGATACGCACAAGAAGGAAATAATGATCCTCTGGTTCCGCACGTAGATATTTGAAGATCGTCTGCTCCCAATAACGTTCCATATGGTCCCAATTATCGATCATACCATGACGAATCGGATAGTGGACTCCATAACCGGGGGTTTTCGCGTTAGCAAGAGCTTCATCGCCGATGAAGAAATCAAGGTCCTCTACTCCTCGTTTGGATGCAAGATGACCTGGTTTACTAGGAACAGCAGGCGCACGAGAGGATGTCGATGCGGATCCACGCGTCGCAATTGCAGTAGGGAAAACACTTTTATTTCGCAGTATTAATTTGTAGAATGAAGTTATGGCAACAGAGGACATACAATGAAGGATCTGAGTTTCCTGCAAAACTAGAAGATGGGTGTTTCAATACTGTTGTAAGGCAGATCTAAGGTGAAATGAATACATACCCTACTTTCGAGTATCCGGTTCCATTATCGCATATGATGGGGGCGAGAACAGACATTGTTACAACTGCGGTTACTAGTAACTTGCTGGGACCGGCTGAAGCAATATTTGGTTTCAGCTTCTGATCCAATTACATAAATAAGGAAATCTCTCGTTGAAAGTCACGTTGTAGTCCTGCTAAACGAATTGTTCACGTTGTAAGTAGTCCTGCACTGTAAGTTGAAGAGAAAACCCCAAGGGCCAAGTTCACCAGTTCGGTTTTCTCTTCAACTTACACTACAACGTGACTTCCGATGCTCAACCACCCCATTACACGAATGCCAAACGAATGCCAAAGCCTTTACCTCGAGGCCGCGGGCGGTCTAGGCTAATCACGTTTATGTCCTTCGAACTTCCTTCAGACTATATCAGCGCTTAGCGCTTATGCAAACCGATAAGCACCAATAAGTATCCCAACACCAACACCAACACCAACGCTATTACATCTAATGTTATGACGCTTAGGCTTAGCCCAAACTATCCTCGATGGCCCACCACAGTTTGGCATGTTGATTAATAAAAAGCTTGTAATTGCCTCAAATGATTGATCAAAAATGGCCACTAATTCCTTGTGTTATATAATTTATACATCATACAACAATACTTGCTATGCTTGATTAATAAATGCTGGTTCTATAAATTTTGATTTGTTCTATAAAACTTAATTATTTGTACTTCAGATCATTTCTGAGGTTATTTTTGTGTGATAAGGGTTAGGTTAGGGTTCAGTTGGGGCAATAGTTATGGCTCCTTTTGTATTTTAGTTCATTTTGGAGGTCATTTTATGGCCTCTCTGTGTGATAAGGGTTAGGTTAGGGTTCAGTTAGGGTTCATTTAGGGCCCGGGTCTGTGTTAGGGTCTATGTTAGGATTTAGTTTAGAAGGTTAGGGAGGTATCATATAATTTGTTGAAGTACTTTTAAGGTTTAGGGTTTAGGGAAGGGAAGGATGATGTATCATGTATAAAAAGAGGGTGAAGTACGAATTGGCAAGGGGAGGATGATGTATAAAAGAGAGGGTGAAGTACAAATGTGGGGATGATGTATAAAGAAAGGGTGAAGTACAAAGGTGGGGGAGGGAAGGATGATCTACAAATATGACATTTTGTTAAGTTTAAAACAAGGAAGTCACGTCGGAGTTACTCTGGAATGGACGGAACGGAACCGGAACAGTAACCCGGAAAGGACGTTGGCCTCAGCGTGTGTGCTGTGCCGCCCAGCTCCTAAGGTGTCCTGATTTCGGAACGGAAGAAGAAAGTAATAAGACGGAAGACCTCAGTGACTTAGAGGACAAACAAGAGGAGGAAACTAAGTTGATATTCGAACTGAGGGAAAACATACAAGTTTCGAGTACTTTAAATATAAAAGGAATTGCAACCGAAATATAAAATATAAATATAAGTGCTGCGTTCTGCTCCCGGAAAAGGTCCTGCATTCTAGGGTGAATAATCCATGGCTGGTGTGCTGACTGATGATGGGAAAGATGATGACAAAGAATAGTGGTAGTGGCGAAGAAGTGATAACGGGTTTGGAGTATAGACGGAGGAACCGGAATGACACGGAGAGGTCTCGGAGTTGAACATAGGGAGAGTAGTTTGGGATATAAGGGAAGGCACTGTACGGAGTACGGACTACCGGAAACAGCTCCGATGGAGCCGGACCGGAGTAACGTATAACGGAATGTAACAGTACCTCCCTGTCAAGGCCGAGACCCTCGAGGCCACGTGATGGTCCGTGCGAGGTTGGCGTGGTATAAAGGCCGTCGGAAACTGATGGTGATTCTTCACTTCGGATAACTACCAAAACCCCCATCCTCTAAAACAAAAACTTCATGAACTCCAACAACAAAGCTGGCCCCTCCCTGCCTCCTGCTTCGCAACGAGCTCGGCTCGAAGAAGCACGGGAACGTCGACGGAAAGAACGGGAGGAGGAGGAGAAGCGGGAAGAAGCCGAGATTGAGGAGGCTCGGAGGCTGGAGGAGGAGGAGGAGAGACGGAGGGTAGAGGCGGAGAGACAGAGGGTAGAGGCGGAGAAACGGAGAGTAGAGGCGGAGAAGAGGAAGAACGAGGAGTTGCAACGGAGGCAGCAGGAGGAGGAGCAGAGGAAGAGAAAGCGGAGGCGATTGCGGTTGACGACGACGACGATGAAGAAGAAGAAGAAGGAAACGGAATGGAGCCAGGGCCGAGTGCCCCGAAAAAGAGAAAAACAAATGAAAAAGTAAGTGGTTCAAAAACAGAAACGGAATAAAACTAACGGAAAGCACATAGGAGGTCTATCAGACCAAGACGAAGAAAAACCCGGCGTGCAGCCGGTGTGACGACGCACACGAGGTGTGCTACGAGAAAAGCAGTGGGCCAGGGTGTTTTTTTTTTTTTTTTTTTTTTTTTCCCTTGGAATTTCTCTCTTCACAGAGGAGATATTGAATTAAGGGTCGTGGTAATAAAGTGATCCTTTGGTTTCCTTTTCAGTCGTGTGTGATAGTGTGTGATGCTGGTTCGATACAGCATGAATTCCACCAAATATCCGATTTCTGCCCTTCCTCTGGTCTCCAAATCTCAATTGCTCATAAATAACTTGACTCCAGATACGCACACTCCAAATTCTCATGTTTTTCGTACCAAAGTCCTGACAGAAACACCTAGTCTGCAACGGAGAGCTCGTGTATACGTCATTTCTCATACTTAATCAGTGAATCGCGTCCTCATCTCCTATGACAGCTCCTACAGGGTCCATGTCATTTCTCTTATGTATCTCCGTTTCCCGTGCCATTTCCATACGAGATAGAGCCACCTGTTCCCTCTCCCGATGACAAGGGGGCTTACATTGAGAAATGGCTCGCAGACAGAGAGGCTGTTCATCCTCTGCCTCATTCTCCGAGTCACCCAAACGCTCCCTTGAGAAAGTACTATGCCAAGAATAGAGATCAAACCCTTGATCTCATCGCCCTCTCGGAAACGGGCTTGAGAGACTGTGTACCCCATCTTGACGTTGGGGATTCGTTTGCCATACTGGGCGCACCGAGTTTGACCAATGAATTCGATAGCGAAGGTGATCCTCAACCTTCAGAGATCAAGGAAGCGGTGGATGCACGCCAGGACCTCATTGATATCCTGAGTGGCCATGCCACTCTTATGTCACCGCCAGAAGAGACCGATGAGGCTCCCACCAGTGGTTTCGCTCCATGGTCACTTCGCTACAGTGGGCATCAATTTGGTTCTTGGGCTGGTCAACTTGGAGATGGCCGAGCTATTACCATTCGTACGTTATTTCCCGACATCCGAATCCTCCAATCCCGCCTAACCTCTATATTCAGTTGTTACACCTCACCCAACCGATCCCGAACTCTCCTACGAGCTTCAGCTCAAAGGTTCAGGTCGTACGCCCTTCTCACGATCTGCAGATGGCTTGGCCGTCCTCCGCTCCTCTATCCGCGAATACCTCTGTTCTGAAGGTACCTATTTCACCTAAATGTTCCACACCCTTACGACACTCATACAACAAAATTAGCCATGCAGGCTCTTAGGATACTCACCACCCGCGCCTTGTCCCTCGTCTCTCTGCCTGCCCTTCCAGTCGCGCGTGAACGCGTAGAAACAGCCTGTGTTCTCACCCGGATGGCCCCGTCATTCGTCCGCATTGGGTGCTTCGAAGCTTTCAACGGTCCCACGAACATGTTTTTCTTTGGCGGAGGGCAACAGAGACCTGACTATGATGGATTACGACTATTAGGCGAATGGGTTGTCAGGCATGTTTTGAAATTGAACATTGACGGACAGAAGGCGTGGGGTAAAGAGTTGGTCCTGGAAGTGGCTAGAAGGAACGCGAAGATGGTCGCCGGTTGGCAAGCTTATGGATTCATGCATGGGGTTATAAATACAGACAAGTAAGCGTTTTCCTTATCAAACTTTTGAACTCGACTAAATCAACCCATTTCAGTGTGTCAATCCTTGGATTAACTATTGACTATGGTGTTTACCAACAGATTTCTAATCTCACTCGTAATTTCTAAGCGTTAACTTAGGGCCGTATGCCTTCATGGACGTCTTTGATCCAGCACATATTTGTAACCATACAGACGAAAGTGGCCGGTACGCCTACAAAGTACGTCGCATCTCCTCCAAGACTCCAACTACTAATCATTCTCTCCTTTATAAATTTCAAGTACCAACCAAACATGATGTGCGCGTCCATCAACGTCAATTAAAAATACCTTTACCAATTTTTTTTTGTAGAGTATATGCTCTTCGTGCCCTTTTAAACGCCCTCGCACCTCTCATCGGTGCCGAAGAAGAGTTAGGAGGCATGGCTGTCTCTGCGGGATGGGCTGAAGATGCCGGATCAGACAAGTTGGCCAGTTGGACTAAGAAGGGTCTAGAGCTTGGTAGCGAACTTGATAGAACAACACAGGAAACGACAGCTGTTGAATATGGACATCTTATGCGAAAGGTACGATGGAGTCAAGTCTCTCACGAAAAATTAAAGACTTACAAAATGTCCATTCGTAACTCACCTAGCGTCTCGGTCTCCGCCGCCAAGATTCAAGCGACGAATCTCAACTATTCAAACCTCTCCTTGGATTGATGGAATCCTCTCAACTTGATTTCCACTCTACTTTTCGTACCCTCTCAACTTTCAAACCTTCTTTACTCGCACAATCTCAAGACCCAACTCCTAACTCGGCCAATTCCAAAGAAAGCCCAGTTTCGATGGGATTACATCAATTTATCATCAATATATTGAGCGTCACGCCCGAGCCTCAAAAACTAGATCATGGAGCAGCTACTGCTGAATGGCTTAATTGGCTAGAACGTTACGCCAAGCGAATTAAAGATGAGGAAGCGGAATGGACTGCTGCAAGTGTAGATATAGATACCGAGAGGGAGAAAGAGATGAAGAGCGTTAACCCCCGATTCGTGCTGAGACAGTGGTTGTTGGAAGAAGTAATTGGAAAGGTGGAAAGAGATTCGGATAGTGGGAAGAGGGTGTTAGCCAAAGTGATGCATGTGAGTCCTGATTGAATCGTCGTCAAACGATAAATTTCGACTTTTTTTTTTTTTCCGTAACAGATGGCATGTAATCCCTTTGAAGCCTGGGGTGCAGAAGGAGATGATACTGTTGGTGAATTGAGCAACGAGGAAAAGGAAGAAAGAAGGTATTGTGGCCTAGGAGAAAAGAAGATGCTTGGTTTCCAGTGTAGTTGTTCGAGTTAAAGTCGGTTGAGGTTCCGTTGAACAACATCATAAAGAGAAGATATAGACCGCCAATGTATCCATTGACGTCGTTCTTAAGGAGAAATATACGAATGTACAGACAATGTATTGAAAAATCGGACGATCTTGAAGTTTCTTTCTACTACTCTTATGAAGAACTCCCAAATATCTGGTAGCGTCTACAGATGCTAGGCCCTATCTCGTCATACTGTGCTTTTGTGTGGCAAGACGTGTAAAAGTCGGGCTAGAGAGGAGGTAAGCCCTTTTTTAAAGTCAAGTAAGACTGTACAAACAGCACTTACCAGAGAGGCAAGTAGAGAACCGCCGAACCATACGGCATAGCTGAGAGGATTTATATTTATATCAATTTAGATTCAGTCCTCCTCTGTTCCTTTTGAAATCCGATACTGGGCTGTTACTCACCCTTTTCCATTCTTAAAACGTAACAGACTGAACCACCACTCAAACAGCTGAAATCTTCTTCGAGTCTTTCAACATCAAAGGGTTGTACATAGCTGTTCAGGCCGTCCTTGCTCTCGCCGCATCGTGGACGTCAGGCCGGGTTTCCGACCGCACCCTCACTGGCACCGTCATTGATTCTGGAGATGGTGTAACACATGTCATCCCTTGCGCTGAAGGGTACGTCATCGGTAGCGCGATCAAGCATATTCCTATCGCTGGTCGCGATATTTCACAATTCGTACTCAACTTGATGCGAGAGAGGGGAGAGATGTCAGCTGTCCCTCCTGAAGACCAACTAAGAGTTGCTAGCAGAGTGAAAGAGAACTATAGTTATGTGTGCCAAGACATCGTCAGGGAGTTCAGGAAGCACGATGAAGAACCTTACAAGTATTTTGAGCGATACGAAGGGGAACATAGTGTTACGGGAAGAGTATGCTTTTTCCTTCATCCGTGTCACATTTTTTCCTAACTGTGCCTTTTCTTCGGACAGAAATATAGTGTTGATGTTGGATATGAACGATTCTTGGCCCCAGAGATTTCTTCAACCCAGAGATCTATTCATCGGATCTCCTCTCCCTGAAATCGTTGACGATGTTATTCAACAATCTCCAATTGACGTTCGTCGTGGACTGTACAAGGTAAAAATCGTAATCTCTTTTACATCAGCTCATAAACCAGTAATTCTTTTCCTCTATATAGAATACTTATCGTGCTGTCCGGTGGATCCACCATGTTCCAGCACTTCGGCAACCGTCTTAGGCGAGACTTGAAACAATTGGTTGACCGTAGATTAGATGCGAGTGTGACGGCTAGTGGGAGTTTGCAAAAGGTATCTAGTTTTCTTCTTTTTTTTGTGATATTCTGTGTACTCAACTTTTCTTTCTTCTCAATTTCCAGTCTTCCGGCGTTGAGGTTGACGTCATTTCACACAAGCGCCAACGGTTCGTACTTCTCTGTGTACAGGTTGTCCACCAACACCCCCTTGAGCAAATCCAACCTTGGGGTTAATCAGTGGTCTCCAAGATCACTGACCAACTTTTCCAGCAGCTGCTCTCTCGCGAGCTCGAGACCTTAGGTTTGTTTATTTGTTCAGCCATCAATTATTAGTACAGTAAGAATAGCAGGACCCCTGAATATACCCGTTCCCAGATCCGGATAGAAATTGGCCAAAAAAGTTGCGATGCCTTAGCACTGTCCAGATAGATTTTTCAAAAATTTTGGGGAAACCCGGGGGTAATATTCCGGATAGAAATTGGGAGCTAAATTGGGCCGACCGAATTAACCCAGGGCCGATTCCGGATAAAAAATGTGTGCATGAGGATTCGGACACCAGACTTGATGATCAAATTTTTCTACAGCAAGATTCAACTAGACTACTAGTGGTCGACTTTGTCGAAAGTTGGTAACCCAGCGTAAATCCGGACAGGAATTAACCAAAACCGTCCGGACAGAAAACGCGAAATTTCGACTTTTTGGGATCTAGCCTAGGTAGGGATAATCCGGGGTCCTTGGGACGCGCGGTGGCCGAACATTAAAAATACAACAGTACTAGAATGGCAAAGTGGAAAACCTACCGTGAGAGTCTGGGATACTCCCAGCACCTGCAAGGGGGTCATGCGTTCGCGAGCGTCATTACAACAATAAAATACCGCGAAAAACTGAATAAACGGAAAAAAGTAGAGCAGTTGAACTCTTTGGCAAATTTTAGGGGTGCATGGTCAGGATTTCTGGAGACATACATTTCACAATGACGCCAGTATTTATGCTAGGTTCAGTTGTGCACTTATGAGCAAAGTCCAGTTCTAAGGCAGAAGCCCCAAGGTTTCCATTTAAAGGAGTGAGATAATCTTTGTTTCCTTGGTCCATCATGATGCGGCCAAGACATGGGAAGAGGGGTAGTAGGAGGGGGTAAATATGGCGAAGTTGAGTACAATCTGAACGCGGATTCTCACGGTAGAGTAGCCGAGACTACTCATCTGGCAGGCATGGGACAAGTAGAACCTTACCTGCGGTCACGACACATCTGGTCTTATCTGGTTCTGCCTAGGCACCATTCCACTACTCGACACTTTTGTCCTTCCGTTTCAGACCTTCCACCGTTCTAACTTAGTGCTACTTGGGAAAGTTAAAATGAGTTGTCCAAAGAAAATGGAGAAAAGAATCCTAACCCTTTATTTGGTTCTTTCATGAGAAAATGATTCGGTCTATTCATCAGAATTGGAAGTTAAACACTCGTCAAACATGGACATTCTCAAGAACCTCTAACCTCATACTGTGCCCACTTTACGATGTCCCTCCCCAGGGTGATGTATGAACCCGTTCCTGCCAATGACTTGGACGACAACGGGGGCTCAGAAAAGTTGCTACATAGTGAAGGTTCAGCTTCTCTAAAACCGGCACTTCGATATTGGCCCTGGTTGGTTCATGCGGCAATACTCAGTCTATATACCGTCGGTTTTGTTGCGCTTTCTGTACATTTCCTTGAACATCGCCCAGAACAGTTGCGAGGAATTTGCTTGGCCCAGCAGTCTATGTATTGTAAGCCTCGAAATTCTCTCGCCTCCTCCCAAGTTGAGCTTTTTATCAAGCGCCTGTATATGATACCATCGAATACTCCACTGTACGGTTCAATGGCTCTCTGGATTTCCCTTCACCGTACCGTGGATTTCCTACTGCGGCATTAGACCAGGCTTGGGACAGAATCACTACGAATAATTCGTGTAAGCCACTGATTCAAAAAACCTGTTTTTGATGATCATGCTAAGCGTACCTTCCAGTATGGCCAATAAGAATCTCAGATGAGGATTTAAAGAAAATCAATAAGTCGGGAAGACCGTCGAACGTGAAATACAAAGAAATTGACGGCGGAGGCAACATGGGATCGATCGAGGTATTCCATCAACTACATTGCCTGGTAAGAAACAATCTACGCTTGATAAAATTAAACATTCAATTAGTAACCAAATCACAGAACATGCTTCGAAAATCCACATACCCGAACGAATATCCAGAAATCCAGGAACTTTGGAACACACGACCCAAGTTCATTCGCAATCACCTAGGTATGGTCTGAGCTTTTGTCAGAGTAGTTATTTTGGTCAATTTGTACCCACTGGCAGACCATTGCATCGAAATGATCAGGCAGAATTTGATGTGCATTGCTGATGTTGGGGTCATCTCGTGAGTCCTGTCTATTGCATGGCATTGAAAGCATAGAATTCACAATAAATTAATTAGATATGACTGGGTATCTGGATGGGAGGTACCTTTTCCCGACTTCAACACGTACCACAAGTGCAGGAATTTCGATGATATCCTCGATTGGATCACAAGTCATCGAGTCCGTGTTCCAAGAGATCATATGGGACGCGAAGGACACGAATTCAACTTGCTTGAGCCGCCCCAGTGACACGTTGACGGTGGCTCTCTGGAAGCGAGGAGAGCGTCGACCATTTCTTTGAATTCCAGTGATATATCATGTATAACCTGTAATTCCTAAAGAGTGATTTGGACAACTCTGCGCTGAATAGGAACCGCATGTCACGTTGGGATCTGAATTAGACCAATTCCCAAGGGCGCTTGAATGCAGGGCCACGACCTTGCCACGAGCATTCGTTGACCTGGTAGATAAATAAGTAACTGCTTAGTGAAGCCAGCAGCCCTCTTGTGCCAACTCCATCCGTCAGTCAAGACGTCTATGGAAAGCTGTCATGAACGTTGGGTGAAGACTGACGCAATAACGGCGAAAACTTCGACTCCTCAGAAACGTTGGTCCTCCCATCAATAGGCCGGGAATTTTGCAGTCAGAAGTACGGAAAGGAATTGAAAAAAAAGGCGACCCCCAATCATACGCTTGCAACCGTGTCCTAGACATTGGTCGTATATATGCGAGGCTGCAAAGTTGCATTTTTTTGTGTTGCGTTTGTTTATTTGGGATGATCAGTCATATCAGTCACACAAGTACGTGCTTTGGCAGTGTTACATCATGTCACATTGCCAAATGTGTGACAAAGTGAGCTTGCTCACTCAGTTCTGCATCATTTTAGATGATTTTTTTTGTAATAAATGTATCATAGCATCATATGACCATATAGTGAATGAGTTTTTATGATAAAAATGTTAGAATCTTAACCCTAGATAATAGTATATGTGACTCAGTCACTGATAGAATGACTTATATATTAGTCCACTGTACCTAGATAATTGTTACATTCCATTATACATTACTCCGGTCCAGCTCTGTCGGAGTTGTCTCCGGTAGTCCATACTCTGTTCCAGTACTTTCCCTTGTTTCCGGTTCACCCAAGAATGCAGGACTTTCCAGGAGCAGAACGCAGCACTTTATATTTATACTTTATATTTCGGTTGCAATTCCTTTTATTATTTAAGTACTCAAAACTTGTATGTTTTCCTCAGTTCAAATATCAACCTAGTTTCCTCCTCCTATTCTTCCTCTAAGTTCCCGCAACTTCCGGTTCCACTCTGTTCTGTTCTTACTCTGAAATTAGGACACAAAGGTTTAGGGTAGCACAGCTAGGCAATTGCACGGGTAACCCTCGGGTATCCCAAGGCCTACCCGTACCCTTACCCACCAAAACCCATACCCGCAAACCCATGGGTTGGGCTGCCATGGGTATGTGAGGGTATGGGTATACTACGGGTATCAAATGGGTATTACATGTAAATAGTGAAATTGGTACTGGAAGACAGCTAGATTATAAAAGAATACTATCCCAACCTTCTCCAAGCTCCTCCTCCTTGTCTCCTTGAACGTCTGGCATCCTCGCAACAACCTCAACATCGGAATCCTTGATGTATCCGAGTAGGCTCCAATTTCCAAGACACAGGAGGGCACGGGTGGATTGGGCAGAGAGACAGCTCTGAACATGAGACAAGACGAGTCGACCACGGCTAAATACACGCTCAACATCAACAGACATGGCTTGAAACAAGTTCGTTAGATAATTTATAATGTAAGATTACTAAGATATAAAATAAACATACCTGGGATGCTAAGGTAATCCAACGCCATTCGTGAAAGGGATGGATACATTGAACGACGTTCTGACCACCAAATGAGTGCATCGTCGACAGCTTCTGTGTCAGTGGCCAGGTAGCGATCGATTTCGCTGCGTAAGTCGCTTGAAGATGTTTTGTGCTTGAGGAGGGTATCAAACATATTCGGTTTCTTTGATGAAGTCTTGGAGGATGATGTCTGCTATCCAGTATTTGTCAGTATTGCATTTCTCATCCATTCCTGGCAGCAGATCAAAGGACGTACAGATGGTTCCATTTCCTTGTTTGTCTGGCCCATGGTAACACTGCCAAGCTGACGGTAGGACTGGTCAAACTGCATGCGCAACAGCCCTTTGGCATTGTCAATCCACTCCTCCTCCCATTTAGCGGTCCTAAAGTACTCAAGTTTATATTGAGGATGAAGGACTGGTTGAAAAATTAGCAATAAACATAAACTGTATAATAAAACATACTCATTGCAATGCGATATGCCTCTGAATCATCAGTCCTTGAATAATAACGGTTAAGGGTCTTTTTTGCAAGTCCAAGAGCTGATCGGAGAGCTGGGCAAATGGATGTATCATTTGCTCTGATGGTCAGACGGTCATTGATGATATCCATGGTAGGAATAACCTTGGCAAGGTTAGGTGTGGACCGAGAAAAAAACAAGGTTGCATCCTTCAGTACCTATGAACGCAATGCAAATGAGAATCTATTAGATAATCGTTCCACGGATTGATGGGCGCTTACTTCCAAGACGTCACACAGCTGTTTAATGACCTTCCACTCCTCCACTGTTAGCTCGAATTGCCGCAAATCATTCCGCCGGTCACCTGTGTAGTTGTCAATGGCCTTCCGGTGCTCCAATACGAAACTCAACATGTCATGAGTTGAGTTCCACCGTGTTGTAACGTCGCGAGGAATTAATTTAAATTCTAGATCCAGTTCTTTGAGACAGCGAGCCCATGCTGGAAGCAAAATCGTTGTCGAGTTGATGGTTTTGAATGCAAGTTTCCGGACCTAGTAGACAGGCTGGTAAGCGTCCTATGTTATTCCAAGTCTGGTCTGAGTCATATATTTACCTTCACTAACAGCACCTTCACAGGCCGAAGGCTTTCCTGAAAGACTTCGCGTTCAGCTTGGGACAGTGCTGCCATCTCGTCAACCCAGCCATCTATGTTGTCATCTATGCCAATTTCGCCGGTGACCGCATCGTCTAACAAAGCCTCGCGCGTCTGTTGATCCTCGAGGTTAATGTCTCCTGCTAGTTCATGGATTTTGTGGTCAGGATCATCGGCGATGTCTCCAGCTGTTATATTTGGTGCATTTGGTATGTCAAATTGACGCACGAGTGTTCTTGCAACGAGGTTATTGACATGGAGAAAACAGCGAGTATGGTTCACTTTTGAAAATCCGGGGAGTAAGTCTTCCAGTTCATCAATCATTCTATCATTGTTTGAAGCATTATCACAGGTGATACTGAGTATCTGGGTATGCTGTCTGCGTTTTTTGAAATACTGTATCATAGATGAATACCCACCTTATCCGACAGACCGAATTCCTCCAAGACATTCGCAAATGCAATGGCAAGATTAACGCCACTGTGCGACTAGAGTTTGAGGTAAGTAATACAATTATACATACATTTAGCAGACCTCTGACCTTTGCTACCTCAACAACATCTAGAATTAAGCATACCGGTGCTCCCTTGTGTTCAAAGTGGACCGTTAATGCGACATAGGCTCGGTGATTGGGGGACGTCCAGGCGTCAGTCGCAAAGTGAAGCTTTCCATCATGTTTCTGTACGTCATTTAGCTTTTTTTGTTGTTGTTCAGAACAATGAGTTACTTGTAACAAGGACGCAATACGTTGTCATGAACGTGCAAAGACTAAACGAATGTCACGCGACACTGTAGTTGGTGATGGTAAGTAATACTCTGGTCGCCCTGTTTTCATTAAATTCTTGAAGCCACGGTCGTTAACAATACTAAAAGGTCGTGCATTCTCTGATACCCAACAAACGATTTCCGCCCTGTGAAAGCCTTAACTACAAATGTGAAAGTAGGGTAGATGAGACTGACTTAGTCTCGGTTTGTGTATGTTGTCTATGTGAGTAAGTCACCTTCCCTTTGCCTTTTACCTGAAAAGCAGCTGCGATTGATCCATCCTTAGACTTTGAAAGAACCTCCCGAGCTTCAGCAGCATTTTTTACCGCCAATGCTGCCTTTACCGTGTCGATACCCCAACAGATCTTTGCGTGTTTATGTAAGTTACCTGTGGATCCTGCGTCTTTCTTGTCCAAGAATCGACGAACAGTCTTCCTACATGCAGATGCAAAGCAATGAAATTCATGGTAGCGACGTCCTTCATGATACCCAATTGTCAGAACAGGATGAAAGAAAGCATATATTGGTGAGTTCCAATCATCCATGAGTCGTTCTGTGAAATAATTAAGAAATATTCCATTCAAGATAGTGAGAGCTTAACTGAGCTCAGCCTCAGAAGACTCGGCTTCATCATTAGACTTGCCATTGTCAGGCTTTTCCTGGCTCTCCTCATCCTCATCCGAAATTTCGACAACAGAAGGCTGGCGTGAGGAATTACCATGCGAAGAATTATTTTTCAGAGAATTGTTAGCGGATGCCTATCATAACACGGTTAGTAACAACACTCATTCAATAAAATCCTTGCTTGCTTCATTGACTGATCCATTGTCATCGTCGGATAGCTCCTTTGTTGATTTTTTTTTGGGTAGTAGCTTTGACAAGATTTTATTTGTCTTCTTCTTTGCCGGAAGCTTTGAGAATGAAAGGTATGTTATTTTCTGGCATCGGTTAGAGGGTAATGCTTACCTCAACAATAGAGCTCTCGTTATCACTGGATATTACGGGCCTAGTTCTCTTCTTTGGTATCAAGAACTGCCAGGCTTTGACAGCCTGACCCTTCACATGGCTCGAGCATGTGGCATTGCTGCCATCAGTGCTGTCAGCCATTTACGTAGAGCAATTTGTATGGGAGTATCTCTGAGGCTTCTTTTGATGCCGATTTTACTGTGTTTAGCAGTGTTTTGGTGGCTTGGATCTGTACAGCTCAATTATATAATTTTTAGTACTAAATATAATGTGGGTAGATGCGGGTCAAGGGTGTCAGCATGTCTACCCGTACCCTCACCCGTAGATACCCATACCCGTGACCCATGTGGGTATGGTCAACCCGTGCAATTGCCTAAGCACAGCACATACACTGAGGCTAGAGTCCTTTTCCGTTCTGTGGTTCCGTTCCAATCAAACTCCATCCGATACTCTGGAATATAGTTCCCGAACTTAAACAATAATAGTATGCGTGACTAGATACAGTGACTGTAAGTAATGAAGTAGGTGAAAGATAAGACAAAATATGCACCTCAGTCATTGATAGAATGACTGAGGTATGTCTATGTAGTAGTAAGGTACTTATATAAATCATTTGCTGCCCATTGAGAACTTTTGGTGTAGGAATTGGGGATTTCCTGTCTGATTGTTTATTGTCGCCCTTTGGGTGAGAGAATTCAATGATATGGCATATCTTGTCATCTGCGACTGCTAAGGATATGAGTGTCCCAGTGGCTGAATAGCCTGGTGATATGCCAATGGGCCCAGTGTGGTCAAAGACTGATGAGAGATCAGAGTCTGTGGTGTTGATGTCTTTAATGATAAAAGTTTCAATTGGTCTGTTAAGTGCAGGATCTGGGCCATCGAGGATAGTTTAGGCTAAGCCTAAGCGTCATAACATTGGATGTAATAGTGTTGGTGTTGGTGTTGGTGTTGGGATCCTTATTGGTGCTTATCGGTTTGCATAAGCGCTAAGCACTGATATAGTCTGAAGTTCAAAGGACATAAATGTGATTAGCCTAGACTGCCTGCAGCCTCAAGGTAAAGGCTTTGGCATTCATTTGGCATTCATTTGGCATTCATGTAATGGGGTGGTTGAGCATTGAAAGTCATGTTGTAGTGTAAGTTGAAGAGAAAATGAACTGGTGAACTTGGCCCTTGGGGGTTTCTCTTCAACTTACAGTGCAGGACTACTTACAAGAGAACAATTCAGGCCATAAAGTCATATCCATTAATAAAAACCTTGTAATTGCCTCAAATGATTGATCAATAATAGCCACTAATTCCTTGTGATATATAATTTATATATCTTGCTATGATTGATTAATAAATACTGCTGGTTCTTTTCTACAAAACTTAAGTATAAAACATTTATACATCAAATTTATACATCATGATACCTCCCTAACCTCCTAAACTAAATCCTAACATAAACCCTAACATAGACTCTAAATGAACCCTAAATGAACCCTAACCTAACCATCACACAGAGAGGCCATCAAATGACATCAGAAATGAGCTAAAATGCAAACAGAGCCATAATCATTATTGTGTGAATAAAAAAGAAGGGAGGGATAATGGAAGGGAGTTCTGAAGTACAAATAATCAAGTTTTATAGAACAAATTAAAATGTATAGAACCAGCAGCATTTATTAATTAAGGATAGGAAGTATTGTTGTAAGATGTATAAATTATATATCACAAGGAATTAGTGGCCATTATTGATCAATCATTTGAGGAAATTACAAGGTTTTTATTACAGTCATACACCGGTCAGTGGGACAGTGGAATTAAGTTGGCCTTGGAATGTACCCTATGTAGAAAATTGACAAATCAGGCCTGACATGGAATAGTGTATGGCTTGTGTCTATCTATTACAGAGCAATATTTATGTACTATGGGTGATGTGTAGCTTAGGATCTGCAAATCAGTATGAAACCTATCCATCAGTAAAAAACCAGTCAGTGGGACACATCACATCACAACAAATAACACCAGATTAGGAATGAAATTGTTAGAGGAAGTAAGAACCTGGGAATCAAGTTGAATTCTAAGGTGGTTATTGAAGATAACCACCTTACACCTATATACTACAAGCATGGGAGCTAATACAACTATATATGGCTAGTACATAATAGAAGGCAGGGTGCATGATAGATAACAAGAATAGAACTGACATCGGTATGATGTCACTGGCGAAGGGTCAACTACTACAACAATAAGAGGATGTCTGTAAAGGGTAGGATGGGTAACGCGGTATGTAATACAATTGTAGAGTTAGAATGAAAGTAATAGCAATACTAAGCATACCTAGGGGTTGTTAGGGCAACTGCAGTACTGACTTAGTCAGACTAGCAGGGGATCCAAAGAGGAAAGGATAGGGATCCCTGCTAGGATGGTGGGGTATTTAAGTACTAATATAGACATAATGGAGATATGTAAATAAATAAATAAATGGTGTGATAATAAAGATAATAAAAATGGTGTCATGTGAATATAAAATAAAATAATAAAATGAGAAGTTGAAATTGGATTGGGAGTTGGACTGGTCGGTTCGGGTTTGGGTCAATCTCGTAGGTGAGGTGGGACATACTGAGTTGCGGTTGGGTCTTGATTCCGGAGTAGAATTGGGAGATGGTTTGGAGTTGGGACTGGGGTAGGGTTTGGGCCCAATTGGGAGTTGGGGCTTGGGTCGGAAATCAGGTGTCCCCTAACATCCACTCCCCCTCTCCAGAATGTGACGTCTCGGCATATGTGTATACGTGAACAGAATTGAGTTGAACTCAGTTACTCTGATGTGTTGAGGAGCTTCAGGGTGTTTTCGGTGAAAATTGGCAATTTGTTTGGGTGCATGTACATTATCCCAGGGTTCCCAGGAGTTGTATTCAATCCCAAAGTCTTGCCATTTTATGAGGTATCAAAACTTCCTGTTGATGATCTTGCTGTCCAAGATTTCTTCAACAATCCATTCTTCTTCTCCGTCAACAATTTCTGGCAGTGGAGGAGGCAGGGCACGTCTTCCAGGGATTGGGTTGGTTGGCGCTGGTGTTAATTTGACAACATTGAAGACCGGGTGTAAGTGTTTCATCGACAAAGGGAGTTTGAGTTGGTAGGCACTGTTGCCGACTCATTTTTCAACCAGGAATGGGCTGAGGTGTTGGTGGGACAACTGCTTGGATGGTCGGGTGGTCTGGATATTGCTAGCATCCAAGTAGACTTTGTCTCCTGACTTGTATTTGGGTGCTGGAGTCTGTTTCTGGTTGTAGTACCTTGCCATGTCATCTTTGGATTTAGCCAACGCAGCTTTTGCCTCGTCCAATGTGTTGCGCATTCATTCTGTGAACTTGTTAACCGATTCCAAATGGGACTGAGGTTGATCATGTTCGAAACCCATTCGGGGGGTTTGGCCTGTATCCAGAAGGAAAGGTGGGTGTTGAGTGGAGGAATGAACATGGTTGTTGTATTGGAATTTGGCCAGAGGGAGGAGTTTGGCCCAGTCATTTTGTCATTGATTTGTGAAAATCCAAAGGTACTGTTCCAACTCTTGGTTTACATGTTCAGTTTGGCCATCTCCCTGTGGATGGTAGGCGGTGGTGGCAGCCAACTTGATGCTGAGAATTTGGTAGAGCTCCCAAGTGAATTTGGCTACAAACTGGGGTCCCTGATTGGATATGATCCTGCAAGGTAATCCATGATGTTTCCAGACATGTTGGAGGTATAGTCGGGCTGTTCTGGCTGCCATGATAGTGGTGAGCGTGGATTCAAAGTGAGCTCATTTGGTGACCGAGTCTACCACTACCATTACTGAGTCGTGTCCTGAAGATTTGGGGAGCTCTACTATGAAGTTGACACTGATTGTATCCCAAGGGGCATCCGGGATTGGGAGTGGGTGAAGTTTGCCGATCGGGTGATGTCTCTGTGCTTTGGTTCGGAGACACAGGTCACAGGTAGACACATACCTGCTGATGTACCTGGACATCTGTGGCCACCAATAGTTTCAGGATACCATCTCTAAGGTTTTCCACCTGCCAGCATGTCCAGCAATGCGAGTATCATGATAGAGGGAGGCAACTCATTGTCGCAAGTCAGAAGTGTCCAGGACATAGATTTTTCCCTGGAAATAGAGGATGTCATTGGTCTGAGTCCATTCAGCCGATCGGACCGATCAAGTATGAGTGGTTTTCAGTTCTTTGACTGCCTTGGCAATGGCTTCCTCTTTTTCTCCGTCTCTAGTACCCTTTCAGATATCTTTCATGATGTCTCATTCTTCTCCAACAACTTCCAGTCCTTCCAACGCCCAAAACTGGGGGTTAGGAGGGTGATATTGGAATTGTCATCAGTCCCAGTTCCATGGTTGGCTCATCTAGACAAGGCGTCCGGTTTTCCCATGCTTTTGCCTGGTTGGTGGTGCATGAGGAAGTAAAATTGGGCCAAGAACAGTGACCAACAAGCTTGCCTTCGGTTGAGCTTTTTGGCTGTCATGAAGTACTCCAGATTCTTATGATCGGTCCAAATCTCGCATTTGTGTTTGGCTCCTTCAATGAAGTGTCTCCACTGTTAGGGAACATCAACTACTGTCAAGACAGTTATTAACTTAGGAGAAGGTTATAGCCAGGTAACCAAGTTTATAACAAGATGTTGTCTATGGACGACATCTACTACCTATATACATGAGGACTCAGGTAACTACCCTAAGCCCTGATAGCAATCATATGTAAAGTGTAAACATAGAACACATGTTCGTAGGAACATGTAATAATAATCTACCCAGGGACACACATGTGTAAACTACTAATTATAGATGGCGAGTGGTAATCTCATTGGTCCATGCATATAGGGTTCAAATACAATACTAGGGGGAGGTTGTGATGGAGTATGCAGGCGTTTGTGTACGTACCTACATAGTGTCCTCTGACATCCACTCTTCCATGGCCCAAATGATTGCCAACATTTCCTTGTCATGAATTTTGTAGTTTCATTCTACCGAAGACAGGGATTTGGACAGGAAAGCGACTGGGTGCCATTTCTCATCGACCAAGGATTGTTGGGACAGTATGGCACCAGTGGCAAAGTCAGAGCTGTCAGCTTCAATTCAGAACAGTTTGGAGTTGTCAGGAGATGCCAGGATTGGGGCTGATGTGATTAAACCTTTGAGTGAGTCGAAAGCTGACTGTTCTTCAGAAGTCCATTTCCACTTGACATTATTCTTTGTGAGGTCGAAAAGAGGATGAGCATGATGTGAGAAATATTGGATGAACTGATGGTAGAAGTTGGTCAAGCTGAGGAGGACTGTACTTCCTTCTTGTTGGTCAGGGCCGGCCAATCAGCTACTCCTGCAACTTTGACTGGGTCCATTTCGACTTGGTTGTGAGAGATGATGATGCCGAGATATTCCACTTTCATTTTTTTGAACTCACACTTGTCTGGTTTTAAGAAGAGCTTGTGCTTGCACAGAAGTTCTATGACCCTTTGGGTGACCAGCTGATGCTCCTCCAGTGTCCCAGTAAATATCAAGATATCATCAAGGTAGACCACCACAACTCCTTCCATTATGAGTTCCCAAAAGATGTTGTTCATTATGGTTTGGAAGGTGGCTGGGCTGTTAGTGAGACCTAAGAACATTACTAAGGGTTCAAAGAGCCCTCGGTTGGTTCAGAAAGCTGCTTTCCACTCGTCTCCTTCTTTCATTTGGACATTGTTAAAACCCCACCGAATGTTAAGTTTAGTAAAATACTTGGCACCCCGAAGTTGGGTGATCAATTTGGAAATGAGAGGGAGCAGGTATTTGTTTTTGACTGTGATAGCATTGAGCGCCCAATAATCCTGAACAAGTCAGAGACTGCCATCTTTCTTCTTGATTAAGAAGACCAGGGAAGCCATTGGAGATCTGGAGGGCCAAATACGTCCAGTTTCCAAATTCTCCTGGAGGAACAAATCAAGTTCTTTCTGTTTGGATGGTGCTAATGGGTATACCTTGCAGCCTGAGGCCTTTTCACCTGGAACAAGTTTGATTGCATGGTCCCAAGGTTTGGAGTCCAGCAAGACATCAAATGACTTTTTGGAAAACATAGCATCAAACTCCTGAAGATAGTTGGGAACTCCTTCCCTGGAATTGGCCATGTTTGGGTCCAATCGGGCAGGTTGACTGTTTCGTTGGAAGGCTTCTGCGAGGCGTTGGGAAATAGTGGAGGTAGCTTGGATGCTGACTGGTGGTGGGAGTAGTCTAGCTGCATAAGATACAATCTCCATCCTCAAATTCTGAGTCACCTGTTTCCTCTTCCTTGTCAGAGTCTTCCTTGTGATTTCGGGATTATGCATTTGCAACCAAGAGTGTCCAAGAATCATGTCCTGTTTACCTAGACTGGTGACAGCAAACAGAGTTCTTTCTGAATGGCCCTTGTATCTCAATATTAGATTGGCAACTTCTGTAATTGGACTGTTGTTAGGGGTGCCGTCAAGACTTTACACTCACCCACCAGTCCAATCAGAATCCGAGTAATCTGATCGGAATCTGATCGGAATCTGTTATGAACGGCTGGTACGCGCATAGCCCCTACTCTTTTTCCCTTCTTCTTTACTGTACAACATACCTTCCCTCATCATTCCCTTCTTACACCATTCCCCTTTGCCCTGAACCTTCCTTGTACTATATATAACCATCACTCCCGCTCCCTTTATCTCTGACTTGTACCGACTTGTATCTAGCACGGACCATGGACTATCTCTGACTAAAACCCTTACTATATAAGAGCCATACCCATAGCTACAATTCCCTAGTTTAGACCTTCTGTATTCCTACGGTCTTAATCTACACAGCTTGCTCAGAACCTGCCGTCCTCAGTCTTACTTGTTGAATATGATTGCAACTGTACAACAGTCCCTAGTTACTTGGTCTATCGGCCCAGCACCGAACGCAAGTGCAAGCTTATAGTTGCCGTAACAAAAGGTCTAAACTACTCTTGCATCCGCTTCTCTAAGCGCAGACAAACCTTACCCTCTGGAGCCCAACGAAACATGCACTAAGCCAAACAAACCAGCAGTTACTTGGATTATCCTCGTAACCTGAACTTGTGTGATCGCCTATATCAACGGAGTCATAAGAAGATCGTGTGGTTGCCGATACCAACGGATCTCAAGAGATAATACACCACGACGTCAAAGGGCATATACCAAGCCCCTACCGAGTCATCAGAAGAAGAAGACACAACAGGAAGTAGTCAATACAACACTGACAACGAAGAACCTCTCAAAGAAAAACTTCCTGAGCCTGAACGCATGAGCCACAGCTCTACAACACAATCAAGACAAGAACGAGTAGGAAGAACCCCTCGAACAACCGCAACAGACCAACCAGTTCCTCAGACACCGACAGCTCCCCAACCATCTACCTCAGGAAAAGTCAAAACCCCAGTATACACACCACCCGTTGCTCCCTCCCCATTCCAAACACCCGTCCCATTACCACCTGCTCCTTTTGGACCCGAAGCACCCGCTCAACAGCCAAAATCCAATTGGGATATAACTAGTGACCACGAAGACGACAACGACAAAATGTCAAAAGAAGTACGCATCAACCCCCCGCAGCCATACCACGGAGATTGAGATGGACTCCTGTCCTTCCTCCAGGACTGTCGAGCATACCTCTTTCTCAATGATTCAATCTATAACTCCGAAGCCAAACAAATCATCTTTATCCTCTCATTCCTCACTGGCGGAACTGCTAAAATCTGGAAAGAAGCCTTCCTTGATGAATGTCTCGCTACCACACCCCCAGACTTTGGAACTTATGCTGGTTTCATCAAGAAACTCAAAGAAGCATTCCTAGCCGCCGACGCCGAAGGAGAAGCCAGAGCCCAACTACGCCAACTCAGACAAGGAACCAACTCGGTAGACAATTACATCGCAGAATTCAGAATTCTCGCTGGAAGATCTAAAATCAAAGACGACAAAACACTCATCGACTATTTTTCAGAAGGAATTCACACCTCCCTCCTCCAGAAATTCTACGGACTTGAGAACCCCCCTACAGCTATCAAAGATTGGTACGCTAAAGCCTCTCGATTCGACCTCCAATACAAACAATGCAAGGAAATAACTCAGCAAAAAACTGGAAGCACCCCCCAAGCCAAGAAAACTTATCCTGCGCCACGCTATGTTAATCATCATCATGATCCCAATGCTATGGATATCGACACAACCGAGATCGATCGCCTCACTATAGAAGAACGCGAACAACACATGAAAGAACAAAGATGCTTCCACTGCCACAAGATAGGACACTTTGCCCGAGAATGCCGCTCCAAGCAAAACAACGCCCCGAACACAAGCTCGAACTATGTCAAACCAAATGACAGCAGTTACAAGAAGTTCAACGGATTCAAGAAGACAGCTGCTACCGCCCGAGCCATGATATGCAACCTAGTTGAAGATATGGATGGAGAAGAAAAAGAGAAGTTGATAGACGAAGTAGTCAAGGACCAGGATTTTTAGGCAAGCACACAGTTTCAATGTCTGTGTCGCTGATGATTTCTTCTGTATTAGTAGCTGAGATGGGAAAACAATCTATGATCCTACAGACCCCTATCATGTGCAAAACTGAGAAAGAGAACAAAATTGTTGACGCCCGAATTCTTATGGACACTGGAGCAGGCGGACTCTTTATGAATGCCGGCTTCGCCAAACGACACCAAGTACTCCTGTACCCCCTCGATAAACCTATACTCCCCCAAAACACAGACGGATCCCCTAACTCCAATGGGAAAATCACGCATTACACCTGGATCAGATATCAACAAGGCAACAGTTGGATGATGGAACAACTTCATATTGTCACAATTGCAAGCGCCGATGTCATATTTGGACTCCCCTGGTTCCAAGCCCATAACCCCCAAATAGACTGGGAAACTGGATGAATGCATCTTCCAATGGGAAAACACCAACTAGCCCTGACTTACAATCGAAGGAATTGACAACGATTACGGGAAACGCAAAACGCCCACACCACCACCTTAAACAGGATGGAAATTGATGAAACACGATACAACCAAGTAGAAGAAGAAATGAAAGAAACAATAGAGAAATGGAGAGAAAAGAGAAAGAAGAAGACCAAATTGCAAAGAAGTGAATCCCCTGATTGGAGAAAAAGAGAACAAGTCACCTCGATCCCGAAACTCCAACTCTTCCAAAAGCCACAATAGAAGAAGTCGAAGATGAGGAATCACCCTTCAATTCAACACTCCTAAAATTGGACGATGAAAATGAAACCATCGAACTCAACCTCGACAACAGCGAAACCGAGCTGGTCGCCGCTTTTATCAACCACGTCATGGACAATGAACTCTGGGTCAACAAAACCAATGTCTCTACTGCCTTAGCAAGTGAACAAAATGCAAAGAAAGACGAGAAAACTCTGGAAGAAATGATACCATTGGAACTTATGGATTATTGGCGTATCTTCGACAAGGAAACCGCAGAACAATTCCCTGGAGCAAGACCCTACGATCATGCCATTGACCTTAAAGACGATTTCATACCTCGCGACTGCAAGGTCTATCCACTCACAATACCGGAACAAGCTGAACTAGATAAATTCCTCAAAGAAAACCTCAACAAAGGCTACATACAACCATCCAAATCCCCCATGGCATCACCATTCTTCTTCGTCGACAAAAAAGTTGGAAAAGTACGCCCTACACAAGACTATCGAACGCTAAACGAAGGAACAGTCAAGAATACCTATCCACTTCCCCTCATCTCCAAACTCATTGACAAACTCAAAGGCGCCAAATACTTCACCAAATTGGACATCAGATGGGGTTACAACAATGTACGCATTCGAGACGGAGACCAATGGAAAGCAGCTTTCAAAACCAACAAAGGACTATTCAAACCCACAGTCATGTTCTTCGGACTCTGTAACTCCCCCGCCACGTTTCAAGCAATGATGGACAATATATTCATAATTGAAACCACTGAAGGATGGGTCGTCATCTACATGGATGACATCTTCATATTCACCAAAACAATTGCTGAGAACATGGAAAACACCAGACGGATCCTCCAACGCCTTGCCGACAACGACCTGTACCTTAAACCTGAGAAATGCGCCTTCTGGCAAACCAAAGTGGAATTCTTAGGACTAGTCATCGAAGAAAACAAACTCACTATGGACCCTGTAAAACTCGCTGGAATCACTGATTGGCCTGCACCTACTTCAGTACACGAAATCCGCTCATTCCTAGGCTTTGGCAACTACTACTGACGATTTATTCAAGGATATGGCAATATGACAAAACCACTTAACGACCTACTCAAGAAAGACACCAAATTTGAATGGACACCCAAACGAAGCCAAGCTTTCAAAATGCTGAAAAGGAAATTCACCGAATCCCCAGTTCTACGAATGCCTGACGCAACAAAACCCTTTGAACTCGAAACGGACGCCTCTAAATACACCTCAGGAGCAGTACTACGACAACAAGATAACAACGGAGACTGGCACCCCTGTGGATATCTATCCAAATCATTCAACAATACGGAACGAAACTACGAAATCTACGACCAAGAACTTCTAGCAATTATTCGAGCCCTCAAAGAATGGCAACACTATTTGATGGGAAACCCGTACCCAGTCACTGTACGCTCCGACCACAAGAACCTAACCTACTTCAAAACCGCTCAGAAACTCAATCGACGACAAGCTCGATGGAGCCTTTTCCTCTCCGAATTTGACATTCACCTCACACACATACCCGGAACCCAAATGGTTCAATCTGATGCCCTTTCACGGCGCGCCGACCTTACTGTTGGGATGGAAAACGACAACAAAGACCGCACATTACTCCCTGACAATCTTTTCGTTAACGCCATCGACATGGAACTCCAAGAGCTCATAACCTCTACAAAACAAATGGACAACATCGTCAAAACCACCTTACATGCGATCCTCCATGGCGGGCCCCTCCCTATGTGCTCCGCCCTTAGTGATTGGCGAACCGACAGTGACCTGGTTTTCTATAAAAACCGCTGCTACATACCTGATAACATGGACTTACGCCGTAACATTGTTCGAAAACATCACGACTCTATCCCTGCTGGACACCCTGGTCGCCTTGTTACCCAAAACCTAGTCCAACGCGACTATTGGTGGCCTGGGATGGCTACATTCATTCGAAACTACGTTGATGGCTGCACCATTTGTCAACAACACAAGATAAACCGACACCCTATTTCCCCGCCTTTACAACCTATTTGTTCAGAACAACTCCACCTATTCTCTCTGATCACTATGGATTTCATCACGGATCTCCCTCCCTCCGACGGCTTTGACTCTATCATGGTCGTGGTCGACCACGGGTCTACGAAGGGGGTAATTCTAACTCCATGCCACAAAACAATTGATGCCAACGGAACCGCCTCTATTTTACTTGACTCACTTTACAAAAGATATGGATTACCGGACAAAGCTATCTCCGACCATGGCCCCCAATTCGCCTCTCACATCTTTCGGGAATTAGGACGACTTCTTGGTATCAACCTAGTCATGAGCACAGCCCATTACCCACAGACAGATGGAGCTACCGAAAGAGCAAACCAAGAAATTGAAGCTTATCTATACATCTTCTGCGCAAATAACCCTGACCAATGGCGACAATATCTCCCCACCCTAGAATTCTCTTACAATACCAAACCACATGCTACGCAAAAAGAATCTCCCCTATTCCTCCAAATGGGCTATAACCCAACTGCTATCCCCACCGCATTCCCTAGAACCAACATCCCTGACACCCAAGAACGCCTTATCAATCTCCAAGAAGCATGGAAAGAAGCCAATGCGGCCCATGAACTCGCACGACAAGTCATGACCGAACATATTACCCGAGGTTTCACCCCATTCAAGATAGGAGATAAGGTGTGGCTCGAGTCACGATACCTTAAACTACGATACAAAACCAAGAAAATGGCACCTAAGTGAGAAGGCCCCTTCAAAGTCATAGAAGTTCTAAGTCCCCTCAGCTACCGCCTGGAATTACCTCGCTCCTGGAGAATTCATCCAGTCATTCATATCACGCTACTTTCCCTTTACAAGACAAATGGAGTCTATGGCGATAACTTCCCACAACCACCTCCTGACCTTATTGAAGGCCAACCGGAGTACGAAGTCGAGTCAATAATTTCCCACAGACGACAGGGAAGAGGATACACTTTCCTTATAAAATGGAAAGGATATTCAACTGCAGAAAACACCTGGGAACCCGAATGAAATGTCACCAATTCACAAGACCTTCTTCAAAGTTACAAAAATTGACACCGACTCCAGTGAAGATAACAAAGAAAACATCCCTCCCTTAACCACTCCATCCATGACTCCTTCATCTACTTCTACGCTCAGTACTACCGCATCCCTTGCTACCATTCTCGAAAACGAACCCCTCTTAGACCATACCACATTCCTTGCTACGCAATTCCCTCTTCCCCCATCTTCCCCTACAAGTTCTACTACCACCAACCAACAATTCAGAATCCAAGATATTACCCAAATATTTGATTCTCAATTCCCCACCTATTCCCACTACCGGACTTACGTACGAGACCATCTTCGAGATTGGACCCACGACTCCAATTTCAAAACATTTGACATCGCCTACTGCCACCATCAACTGGTACTCCCTCAAGCTAATACCTTAGAAAAGATGGCCGAAGGTCTTACCAAAATGGCACAAGAATTACGACAAACAAATGCAACCCAAGAACATAATATTCGACAACTTATCCCTCGCCTCGAAATAAATGGACTTAGTAAATGAATTGAACAAACACTAACTCTGACGATCCCAACTGTCAACCTTTGGATCCCCGTTCCCCCCAATTCTCCCGTTACGTTCCCTAATAACATTCCTCTCAATAACCCTTCCGAAGAAACTGGAACCCGTATTCGCCCTCAACCCCTTACCCGACAACCATCCGAAGCTAATATTCCCCTCATCTGATCTATTCCATACATGACACGAGCCCCTAATAGTTGACCAAAGTGCTTTCAATGTGGTGTTATCGGACATCGCAAACAAGAATGTGGTGCCTATAAATGTACCGTTTGTAAACAAGTGGCCCCTGGACATTGGCCCAGCAATTGCCCCAAGAACAAAGAAGAAGACAAAGCCCCCCTCCCCAAACGACGACGACAAGAACCAGAACCACTGTGCTAGTTGTCAACTCCCCCTCTTCTACGATCATGTTGCTTGGTGCCGAGGACAGACAGATGGTAACACCTGCTGATGCAAATCTAAAGTTAAAAAGGAAGAAGACTGCGATCCCGACATTTACGGAACCAGATTTTATGATGTTGATGGAGATGAAGACGGTAACCTTACCGGAGAACATTGAGTCATATGCTAAGAATACCCCTCCTCATATCTATGACTCCCCTCTATCCCTGACTCCTTTTTCTCCTTATAAGAACCCACGAATTGTCCTTCCCCCTTCCTTACCGCCTCTTCTACACTATGGCTCTCGTATCTGCCGCTTGCATCACTTCTGCCAATATGAATTTTAATACTGCTACTGCTATGAACAACAATATCAACCAATTCCACAAATACATCAAAGATATTACACCCGACAATGGGATCCCCATCTTTCGACCCGGCCAACTCCCTCCTATACTTCATATCGCAGGTGGTCACTTTTTCTTTCAAACTGAACACATTCACTTCAAAGTCCATCAATATTTCTTCGACCGAGAATCCGTTTGGCTCGCAGAACGACTGGCATTCGTTGACGAAGACCTAGCCAATGGGAACACGGTAGCACAATCCAGAGTTCGAGGAACCAACATATTCAACGCTATTGAACTTCCTGGAATCACCGCTAAACATTTCGCTTCCCTCCTTTGGGTTATTTACAACCCTCGCTATGGAAGTCACCAAGCCAATACCTGAACCTGGAAAGACATTAATACTGCCGCGAAAGCACTCAAGATGGCACAAATCCTTACACTTTCGGAACATAAGATCAAGATCAATTCACGACTCGACCAACAAGAAGAAGAACAACAGAAACAAGACCTAGCTGAATACTTCAAGAACAATAAAATCGAGGACGATCTTTAGGCTAATAGAGGGCTAATGTTATGAACGGCTGGTGCATAGCCCCTACTCTTTTTCCCTTCTTCTTTACTGTACAACATACCTTCCCTCATCATTCCCTTCTTACACCATTCCCCTTTGCCCTGAACCTTCCTTGTACTATATATAACCATCGCTCCCGCTCCCTTTATCTCTGACTTGTACCGACTTGTATCTAGCATGGACCATGGACTATCTCTGACTAAAACCCTTACTATATAAGAGCCATACCCATAGCTACAATTCCCTAGTTTAGACCTTCTGTATTCCTATGGTCTTAATCTACACAGCTTGCTCAGAACCTGCCGTCCTCAGTCTTACTTGTTGAATATGATTGCAACTGTACAACAGTCCCTAGTTACTTGGTCTATC
>MU130189.1:4870-44845 GCA_015039465.1 Phlegmacium glaucopus | reverse complement strand
GAATGTAGTATACAAAGAAATACTTACTGGATTGCAATTGTAATGATAAGATTTGTTGATTCTATTTTTCAATAAGAGTGTTCACTGTTAGGATATAAGACTTCATGCACTGTTGTGATGCAGCCAGGGGTCCAGGGGGCGGAGCCCCCGGCAAGCCCTGAATCCGTGCTGGAGGTCGGCAAAGCGGAGCGGCGCCGTGCCGAAGGCACGGGTTCATGGCTTGTTATTCTTGACTCCACTTTGAAGCGCATAGTCTGGATCTTTTCGAGTTTGGCGACATGCGCGCTGACTTAGAAGCATCTTCTGTGGATGACATCTGCTTGTGATACAGTAATGCAAAACTGAAATCGAAAATGTAAATGTAGTAAAAATTTGGTACAAAGATCCTGTGTTTAAAATTGGTTAAGGATATGCTATTTCAATCTGCCTGAATCATGGTTGGGTGACATAGAGAGATCATAGAGCAAGGCGAGACAAGTTTTACAATGGATATTTGCAGGTCTGTATCGCAGGAAACAAGAGGAGTGTATCACAACACATTAATCAATGAACAGAAAGAAAGAAAGATGGAGACATCGCAAGTACGGTAACAAAAAAGTGGAAGAGACACATTGATTTGCACTGATAAAGAGATATCTGAGTAGTTCAGTATCACGGAGATCGACCAGTGTCTAACCCGTAATGATAGACGACAAGCGTCGTCATGAGTCGGACTCATGACCGCCACCTACGGCATTCGTGTCACTCGCGTTACGAACAACCCACATCTGTAAACTCTTTTTCTCGGCTTTTGAGGATGTTGAAATTGACGTTGTAATACAGGCACAAAATCTGCGACGTGTTAGCAAAATTTTCCCATGTAGGACAACCTGGTAACTATCTGTACGACATTCCGTAACTTTCATGCATTCCGCAGACTTACAATATACAGCGCGGATGTTTTCCCCATTGTATGAAAGCTTCCGGATTTCCTCGCACCATGGCGGAGTGCCGTATAAAAATGCATGAATGGTATGCATTGCCACTCCACATATGGGACGTGCTGACCAGAATTTGTTAGGGAAATGGAACTCTGGGGTGGGTTACTTGACGGAGGTAAACGCATGATCGAGGGCAGAATACCCAACACCTCCTATGTCAACACATATTTGCGTACTCGCAGCGACGCTGGCCACCCTCTGAGCGTTCCAGGTCCTCCGTGACAAACTTCTCGCATACACCGCAGGTACGATCCTAGAAGCAGGAAGTGACACCACCGCTAGCACAATGCAGAGTTTCGTCCTCTTCATGCTTTCCCATCCCCCAGTGCTCGAGCGCGTACGAGCTGAAATTGATGCTGCTGTTGGTGCTGTAGATGGAAGTGATGGACGGATGCCAGAGTTTGAGGATGAAGAAAAATGTCCATATTTCGTGGCATGTATCAGGGAAACACTCCGTCGTCGTCCACCGGGTATGTCTGGCCTTTGTGGTTTGCGAAACGAATGCTGATAAAGGACAACGAACGTGTAGGTATTCTACTTCTTGCAGATGAGGATGACGAGTACCAGGGTATGTCTATTCCAAAAGGATCTACTATCATCGGCAATGTCTGGGCTATCCACATGGACCCCACCACGTACCCCAACCCAAGGGCTGATCAACCTGAACAATTCCTCACTGATCCTTGCAGGAAGATGGCTTGGGGATCTGGACCTGAAACTCGCGACCGTAATCAGCAAGTCTTACTGCCCTACCCCTTGTCCCTCTCAACTTACCGTCATTTTTTACAACCAGCTACGTATTCGGCTGGGGTAGACGTTTCTGCCCAGGATACCACATCGCAGAAGCTTCCTTCTTCATCGTACTCTCAAGGCTCATCTGGGCTCTTGACTTGAAAGCCCCAATCGATCCTACCGGGCGTGCGAAAGTGCCAGATATCAATGACGAAGAAGCGACATATACGAGTGGATTCGTGAGTGTACCGCGTATTTTCCCTGTGTCGTTCAAGCCTCGTAGTCATGGTCGTGAAGAGCAAGTGAGGAGAGCGTTCCAAGAGGCTCAAAGTGCTTGGGATGTGCAGGGTCTTGAGAGAGATCAGAGGGAAGGAGTAGAGGCAAAATGAACCTGGGGCAACCACTTTAAAATCGAGTTTTTTTTTGTACTACCGTTGAGATATAACGGCTATTTGATGATTATCGTTAACTTTTCAAAGCTCTTTCGTTGAAGAAATTGTGAAAAAGGTTTGCCAATATCCGGAAAAATGGTTAGGGATGTTGTGAAAGTCGACGAGTGGAGGAGCCGAGTATTCAGGACATGGTGTCGATTTCTTGGAGCTCTTCATAGGTTGGTTGGAGAACCACGTCCCAAGCTAACCAGTAATGTTAGAGAAGTGGGATGAATAGGAGGATTGATCAACACAACCAAATATTGTGAGGCGTCGAATCTTCATAAACAACGCCCATCGAACACATTGTAAAATGACAGTCTACACACGCTGCCTCTTCACTTCCCCAAATGTCGGCGCCTCACTCGATGATTGGGGGTAGAAACCTCGTAATTAACGGTGGTACGTTCAATAACACCGTTGCACGGACGGGGTTGAGCTTCTGTAGGTCGTAATTCCTCAAGTAGTGCTTATCTGATTCCATAAGCCTCGTCTAGGCTTCGACAAACTGGCTTCCAAAGCCTCTCCTCTGGCGTTCCATCTTGCTGATTCCGATCCCTCCCACTCCACGTGTTTCACAAACACCCGAACCAAAATCCTCGAACGTATGAAGAGCTGGGCACTATACAACAGTGAGAAGGACAAATTCGTTATGTGGCTGCATGGCCCGGCTGGGGGTGGAAAGACGGCTATAGGGAGGACAATTGCCAAGTGGTGTGAGGAGGAGGGAATCCTGCTCGGCGAGTTCTTCTTTTCGCGCGCAGATGGGACAGGAGATCAATTAGCTTCCCTTGCGCCTACGCTCGCCTATCGGATGGCCGTTCATACACTTCAAGATGCGAAGGAGGCAATCTCCAATGTTGTCAGCCACGACCCACATATCTTCCTGGCACCCCTAGCCGTCCAGCTGAAGAAACTGGTCTTGGACCCTTTGAATCTTCTCGCTCCGTGCGGCATCGTTCCCTATGTCATCATTCTCGACGGGCTCGACGAGACTCTCTCCCCCGATGATCAACAGTTGGTCCTCAATGTCATATCGGAGACGCTGTACAACCTTAATCCAAGACTACGCATCCTCATTTGCTGCCGTCCAGAGCCAACCATCGTCACTGCATTCAACGACACCGACTCTCCATTGGACGCCATCTCAACCAACATCTCGCTGAATGATGACATCGATTCCGATGCTGATATCCGTGCATTCTTGATCGAGAAATTTGCCAGAACCAAAAAACAGCTTCCACATCCCCCGAGCGAGGACTGGCCAACAGCTGAAAATATTGATTACCTTGTAGCAAAGTCGTCTGGCCAGTTTATCTTTGCTGCCACGGTCGAAAAGTATGTCTGTTCTCCCAGGCATCGGCACCAAGCTGTTGCGCGGCTCAAACATGTACTGGATCTGAGGTTGCTCAAAGACAACTTAGACAAGAAAAAACATCCTTTGGCCGACCTCGACACCTTGTATTCCCTCATCCTGAGAACGCGCAACGACGTCAACATGTCTGTCAAAGCCACAGCAGTTTGCCTTGAATACCCAAAATATTTCAACACCGTCTCGCCCACGGACCTCACAAAGGTCCTCAACATCGAACTCAGTGAAACTTGGGCGATACTTTACGAACTTGCTTCCCTCTTCGACGCCAGCGAGGAAAGCATCAGACCTTTTCATGCTTCTTTTGGCGATTTTTTGTTTGATAGTTCACGCTCACTTGACTTCTTCTGTGATAGAGGAGATATTATTGCGGATATTACATGTGCCATGGTGAGACAAGGCCGTGATCCTGAAGGTACGAAATAACTTTGTTTGCTTCTGGTGGCGAATCCAATTGACACCCTACTAGTGCTGTCATACCGTGTATTTTCTCGTCTATTACAGGAAGCGACACCCCGCCAAGACCTCCGAGACGCCCTCAGTCAGATACAACCTATTACAATTTTCAGGCGGCCTGCCGGTACCAGGGGATATGGGCAACGTTCCAAGGGAGCATACTATCTTATACCCTTGTTGCGGCAGCTCGAAAATCATGTCGTAGGTTATTTCTCGCTTCACACTGTGTTTGCATGAAGCTGATGCGGCTGCATCATCCTAGTCCTCCGACACCTATACGAACCTCGTCACATATTTCGACGACCATTTTGCATCCTTCCTCCCATCCGGTTACTGGAGGTCGACGACTTTTAAGGGCGGTATCAAGAGTGAAGGGAACAAGGCCAATGATGACAAAGATGGGATGAAGATGGCGCATGTGGAAAGTGATGAGGGGTCAACCGATACCATGCTAGGCCTTCAGTCAGTCTCAGATACCTCAGATAGCGAAGAGTGGGATTCGGAGGAAGGAGGGCCAGGATCAGCCATTTACAGGGTCTCAGAACTTACTCCCTTATCTACTTCGCCTGCATGGGACGAGATCAATGCGTCGCTGAATATTCGCTTGACAGGTCCGAACTCTCTCAGGGGCCTTTGCCATGAGGCCCACTTTGCTCGCTCGCATCTTACAAAGACGTCATCAGCCCTCGTTAATAGCTCAACGCAAGCAAAAGCCGCTCTCTTCTGCATCGATGAGATACAAGCTGAGGGTATTACGGAGGACCTGCAAGTTGCCTTTGCAAAGCTCCTTCCCCATTCGCTCTTGCACGCTGAGCAGTGGCCAGAGCTGAGAACTGCTATCCGATGCTTGCAAACTCAGCATCTTACCTTATACCAAAGACTTCCCTTGGAGACACAGAAAGCGATCACAGACTACTTGGATAATGGATCTCAGAAACCTAGGAAACAGCCTCCAGTCACTGTTATGAAATCTTCGTCTCAGGCTACGACCAGTCAGAAACCCTCCACAATTCCGAACTCTTCGACTGCCCATCGAACAGCCCGGAAATTGTCACCCATGCCCCGACCTTCTTTAAATGCTGGTTCGAAACATACAACCCCATCTCAAACCCAGCCTGTACCCCATACTTCCCAAGTCGTCTCATCACACTCCACTCAAACTCAACCTTCTCCAAGTGCCTCTCAGCCTGGTACCCCCGATCCAGAGTCCTCGACTGCCCAAGGCCCTTCAACCACGTCCCAAAGCACCTTGGGGCTTCCTCACCCTTCTGAGTCTTCAACCAGTGCTCAGGGCTCGTCGGACAGTTCCAAGCCCCGTCAAGGCCCTTCTCATCATCGAAAGAGAGGGAAAGGTCAATGGAAGTAATCTATACATATGTAATTTTTATTAATTTCCTTTATACGACTTGAGAGATGACAGCTGTGGTTGAGTGGTTGAGTCCTGACCGAAGAGAATATTGATGTCCTTGGTGTTGGATTGGAATGATTGATCAGTTGTGCCCTACATATAATTGCATGATGGAACGACAAACTAACCCTCACCTTCCTCATGAAACTGTTCATACTCTAATTAATTTTTGGCTGCCTCAGACAGTCTACTGAAAGTGACAGGTCTATGGTGTGGTTTCGGTCTGGGTACCTATTGGGAAGCCACAGTGAGCTCAAGTCGCTTCCGGGATTCATCGATCAATCCTCCTTTAAAATAGATAAAAAGCTATTTTGAATCAAGTATGTTCGAGTGGGTCTCGGTCTGCAGGTTTGGTTCTTTTTGAGTTTGGCCACCATGCGAGCACTTATCAAGTATCCTCTCGAAGGATAGTGTATGATACCTACGTGCGATAGAGTAAATCCAAACCTGAAATGGAAAATATCATTGAACGATATATATGTACAAGGATCCTCTGTTTAAAATCTGTTATGGATGTCCTGAATCATGGGCACACGGAGAGATCAAAGAGCAAGGCGAGGGGGGTTTTATAATGGAAGTTTGCGGGTCTGTATCGCAAGAAACAAGAGGATGGCATCACAAGACATTAATAAAAAGAAAGATGGTGGGGGACATCGCAAGTACGGGAACAAAACGAGCATGAAGATCGTTAGCGTAGAAGGTGAAAAGTCAAAATAGAGCGACGGTCAAAAATAAGGAGATTCTTCAGCACGTCCGAGTTCTTGGTCCAAATTCTGAGTGCCAGCTCTCTTCCCTGGACCAAAGTCCAACTTCAAAGGGCGAATCTCGTCAACATTACCCTCATCAGCGCTTAACGATAGCAAACGCTGTCCAGCCCTCTTACAAGCGGGTGTCCCGCTTAGAGGTGACAGGTTTATTCCTCTTTGGACGAGCATCGGCAAAAAGGCGCTTAGAAGTGCAATAAACGGCGGGGGAATAACCTGGATGGTTGGTAGGGAATTTAGACTCCGGAGGAGGAGAAAACGGTCGATCCTGAGCATAATTATACAATGGATTCTTGCATTCGCGTCGAACACCACGACTGTGAAAAGACAGTTAATATAGACGTACAAAGAAGAAAGGAGAAAAACATACAATACAATACACAAGCAATTGTGGGCCTCTCTTTAATGGGCCATGTGGACTAGGATTTGCGCTGTTATCACTTGGGCTAGGGGCGTCCTCGACGTGTTTTTCAGGAGTGGCAAGGAATGGGTTCTCTGGAGAGGTTCGAAGGGCACGTCTGGTCGATGATCGCGTGTTTGGAGTTATAGGAGGAGAATCCGTGGCAATATGAGGTTCAAGGTTCCGAGTGACAAGGGCTTTGGGTGTTGCAACCGCCAGCCTTCAATGAGATGATGGTGGAGAAACGGGTGCCACATCCACTTGTGCCTGTACAGCAGAGGCGCTGCCTGAGACAAACCAACAATTGCCGTGGTACTAGATTTCGAGCCAGAATGTTCGTTTTTAGCTTCAGCTTTAGGATTTGTGGCTATATCACCAAGCTAAACCCATCCTTGTCTACTGGTTTCGCCTCTCCCATTCGTCTTTCCTTATGTCTCTCCCCCAGGTCCCACTGCAGATGAAGACGACCAGTACGAGGGAATGTCCATTCCTAAGGGATCTACTGTCATCGGCAACGTCTGGGCCATCCGCACGGACCCTGCCGCGTACCCCAGCCCAAGGGCTTATCAACCTGAACGCTTCTTCACTGACCCTTGCAAGAGGATGGCTTGGGGATCTGGACCTGAATCCCACAACCGTGATCAGTAAGTCTTATTGCCTTATCCTTCTTAACTTACGGTCATTTTTGCACTAGCTATGTATTCGGCTGGGGTCAACGCTTCTGCCCGGGCTACCACATCGCCAAAGTATCCTTCTTCATCATCCTCTCAAGGCTCATCTGGGCTCTTGACTTGACCGCCCCAATCGATCCTGCTACTGGGCGTGCGAAAGTGCCAGACATCAATGACGAAGAAGCGACATATACGAGTGGATTCGTGAGTGTACCGCGCATTTTCTCCGTGTCATTCAAGCCTCGTAGTCATGGTCGTGAGGAGCAAGTGAGGAGGACGTTCCAAAAGGCGCAAAGTGCTTTGGATGTGCAGGGTCTTGCCAGTGAGAGAAGACCAGAGAGAAGGAGTAGAGGCTGAGGCAACCACTTTAAGTTTAAAACCGAGTTTTTTTTGTACTGCCGTTGAGATGTAGTGGCGATGTAATGGCTATTTGATGATTATCGTTAACTTCTCAAAGCTCTGGCAGTCGTTG
The DNA here is from genome assembly GCA_015039465.1 of Phlegmacium glaucopus. Lineage (NCBI taxonomy): Eukaryota > Fungi > Basidiomycota > Agaricomycetes > Agaricales > Cortinariaceae > Phlegmacium > Phlegmacium glaucopus. Next base: position 37,159 of record MU130189.1, on the reverse strand, counting down.
AGGAAGGGTTTACCGATATCCGAAAAAATGGTTAGGGATGTTGTGAAAGTCGACGAGTGAAGGAGCCGAGTATGTATTCAAGACATGATGCAGATTAATTGATTGTTGAACGAACGTTGATTGCTGATTCTCGGCGTTCTTCATACGTAGGTTAGTTGGAGAACCCCCGTCCCATGCTAACCAATAATGTTAGAGAAGCTAATCGGAATCCAAATAAATTTTAACGACTCGGAAAAAAGAACGCACCAAGCACTTATACACGTTTATTCCTGCCTTTTATTTTCTATGATATCTGGTGCTGCCCGCTATGGGAAACACTCGGTGAGGGGATGTTTTTACTCAGGAGGAACATCGTGTCAACACAACCAAGCAACGGATATATGCAGAACAAACGAGCCATTATCCGCATTGATCTTCATACTTCTTCATATTCTGTAAGTTCGGCTCAACTGGTTTTCACTGGGAGCGCTCGGAGTCCATCAAATCATCAAAACAAATTATCATCACAAAGTTCGAACCAGCTGAAGCGCTGACCCCCTCAAAGTTATTTATTAATTAAATTTCACATCTCCCAACTAAGTAGGCAAATGCAGATACGGGGGGGCCAATCAGAGGAAACAAGATAGGTTTGAAGTACAACCGAGACTGCAAAAGTAATGGTGAGTGAAATCGGATTAGCCAAGCCGTGTATATTTTATACACCTTACATAAAATAAAATTGAAATCTATGAAACAGATCCGTGAGGAACGTGAATCCAAGACGGGTAAGGGTTAAACGTTAGATTGTCGTTCCATTTATACAATCAATATACACACAACTGATCAATCCGATCCAACACCAAGGACATCAATATTCTTTGAGGTCAGGATTCAACTATAGCTGTCATCCCTCAAGCCGCATAAAGAAGATTAAATATGTATGGATCAATTCCGTCGACCTTCCCTTCTCTTTCGATGACGAGAAGGGCCTTGACGGGGCTTGGAACCGTCCGACAGGCCCTGAGCACTGGTTGAAGACTCAGAGGGGTGAGAAGGCCCCAAGATGCTTTGGGACGTGGTTGAAGGGCCTTGAGCAGTCGAGGACTCTGGATCGGGTGTAGCAGGCTGAGAGGAAGGCCGAGTTTGAGTGGAGTGTGATGGCACCTGAGCAATAAATGGTACAGGCTGGGTTTTAGATGGGTTGTATACTTCAAACCAGCACTTGAAGGAGGTTGAGGCTCGGGTGACAATTTATGAGCCGTTCGACGAGCAGTTGAAGAGTTTGGAGCTCCGGAGGGTTTCTGACTGGTTGTAGCCTGAGTTGAAGTTTTGTAACGGTGCCTCGAGCGTTTTTCCAAGGTTTCTGAGATCCATGGTCCAAGTAGTCTATGATTGCTTTCTGTGTCTCAAAGATGTCTCGTAGGTTTTGGAAATCCATCGCCCAAGTAGTCTGCGATCGCTTTCTGTGTCTTCAAGGGAAGTCTTTGGTACAAGGTAAATTGGTTTTGCAAGCCGAGGATATCAATTTCCAGTTCTGGCGACTGCTCGGCGCGCCACAGTAAATGAGGAAGGAGCTTTGCAAAGGCAATTCGCAGGTCTTCCGTAATACCCTCAGCTTGTATCTGCTTGACGCAGAAGAGAGCAGCTTTTGCTGGCGTTAAGCCTTTAACGAGGGCTGACGAGGTTTTTTTCAGATGCGAGCGAGCAAAGTCGGCCTCATCATAAAGGCCCTTGAGAGAGTTTGGACCTGTCAAGCGAACATCCAGCGAGGCATTGATTTCGTCCCATGCAGAAAACGTAGATAGTGGCATCAGCTCTGAGACCCGGTAAATGGCTGGTACTGGTCCTCCTTCCTCCGAATCACACCCTTCACTGTCTGAGGCTGACTGAAGGCCTAGCATGGTATCGGCTGACTGAGGGTCACTTTCCCCAGAGTCACTTTCCCCAGAGTCACTTTCCACATGCGCCATCCTCGTATCACCTTTATCACTATTGGCCTTGTTCCCTGCACTCTTGACGCCACCATTAAATGTATTTGACCTCCAGTAACCGGATGGGAGGAAGGATGCAAACTGTTCGTCGAAATATGTGACGAGGTGCTTATAAGTGTCGGATGACTAGGATGATGCAGTGCAGCAGCATCAGCTTTGCCCAGACGTAGTGTAAAAGCGAGAAATAACCAACAACGTGATTTTCAAGCTGCCGCAACAACGGTATAAGATAGTATGCTCCTTTGGAACGTTGGTCATATGTACTGGTAGGTCGCCTGAAAATTGAATTAGGTTTCATCTGGCTGAGCGCATCTCGGAGGTCTTGGCGGGGTGTCGCTTCTCCCAATAGACAAGAAAATAGATGGTATGACAACACTAATAAGGTGTCAATTAAATTCGCCACCAGAACCAAACAAAATTATTTCGTACCATCAGGATCGCGGCCTTCTCTGAGCATAGCGCATGTGATGTCCGCAACAATATCTCCTCTATTACAAAAGCAGTCAAGTGAGCGCGAGCTATCAAACAAAAAGTCACCAAAAGAAGCATGAAAAGGCCTGATAATTTCCTCGCTGGCGTCAAAGAGGGAAGCAAGTTCATAAAGTATCGCCCAAGTTTCACTGAGATCGATGTGGAGGACCTTTGCAAGGTCCGCAGGCAAGACGGTGTTGAAATATTTTGGGTATTCAAGACAAACTGCTGTGGCCTTGATGGACATGTTGACGTCGTTGCGCGTTCTCAGGATGAGGGAATATAAGGCGTCGAGCTCAGCGAAGGGATGTTTTTTCTTGTCTACGAGGTGTGGCAGCAACCTCAGATCCAGTATATGTTTCAGCCGCGCAACAGCTTGGTGACGATGCCTAGGAGAACAGACATACTTCTCAACCGTGGCGGCAAAGATAAACTGGCCAGACGATTTTGTTACAAGGTAATCAATATTTTCGGTTGTTGGCCAGTCCTCGGTTGGGGGATGCAGAAGCTGTTTCTTGGTTCTGGCAAATTTCTCGACAAGGAATGTACGGATATCAGCATCGGAATCGACGTCATCATTCAGCGAGATGTCAATTGAGATGGCGCTCAATGGAGAGTAGGTGTCGTTGAATGCAGTTACAATGGTTGGCTCTGGACGGCAGCAAATGAGGATGCGTAGCCTTGAATTGAGGTGGTATAACGTCTCCGATATGACATCGAGGACCAACTGTTGATCATCTGGTGAGAGAGTCTCGTCGAGCCCGTCAAGGATGATGACATAGGGAACGATGCCGCATGGGGCGAGAAGATTTAAAGGGTCCAAGACTAGTTTCTCCAGTTGTATCGCAAGGGGTGCCAGAAATATATGTGGGTCATGGCTGACAACGTTGGATATCGCCTCCTTGGCATCTTGAAGAGTATGAACGGCCATCCGATAGGCGAGAGTAGGTGCAAGAGAAGCTAGTTGATCTCCTGTCCCATCTGCGCGCGAAAAGAAAAATTCGCCAAGCAAGATTCCCTCCTCCTCACACCACTTAGCCATAGTCCTCCCTATAGCCGTCTTTCCACCACCGGCCGGGCCGTGCAGCCACATAACGAATTTGTCCTTCTCACTGCTATATAGTGCCCAGCTCTTCATACGTTCGAGGATTTTGGTACGGGTGTTTGTGAAGCATGTTGAGTGGGAGAGATCAGAATCGGCAAGATGGAACGCCAGAGGAGAGGCTTTGGAAGCCAGTTTGTCGAAGCCTATTAGACGCGCTCGTGAAATTAGATAAACACTACTTGGGGAATTATGGACTTACAGATGCTCAACTCTGTCCGTGCAACAGTCTGATTGAACGTACAGCTGGTAATCAAGAGGTTTTTACCCTCAATCATCGAGTTAGGTGCCGACATTGGTGGCAGTGAAGAGGTGAAGTGTGTAGACTGCCGTTTATAAGTTGTTTGATGATGGGCGCTGTTTATGAAGTATTCTCGCCAAAAATAGATACCAAACGATGTCTTGACGACAGGTGCGCGGATCTATGGTGCGAAACACCACCAATTTGGGCAGTGGCCAAATTGGTGGAGAGAAAAAAAAAACCATTGCCATGTAAAAGTCCGATTTAAACAACGTCATGTCAGTTGTTGTCAGAATTCTATTGCAATGTAAATGGGACCGAAATTGAGTCGTACGTAGCTAAATATCGAATTTCCTCGCAAATGCCAGTATGGGCCGTCCTCGCAAATGGCGTATACTCTCTGCTGCGAATGCTCGCGCCGCCAAACAAAGGAAATATAATTTACTTCTACCTCGCCCCGAGTCTGCTTGCCCTGCTCAAACTGATGTTGAGATCTTGCTGCCACCTGCCACTGGATCTGACAGCAAAGACATAGAGGTCACCGTGACCTCTATGTCTTTGCTGTCAGATTCGTGACGAAATGGACAGGCGGCGTGAACCATGACCCGGAAACAGACAACAGTTACTTCTCATGAGGTGAAACTTCCACCACGGAGGCGGAGACTGATGAAATCATGGATGATTTGGACAGTGAAGATGAGGGAGTGGCTCTCTTTGGGGGGGATATCCAGCATGAACTCCAGCTGCTCCGTGAACCAACACCATATGACGAGATCATGCAAAAACACACTGCTGCTGCATGGAAGGAAGCTGAGAAGAACCAAGAATTTGGATACACGGGAAATTTGGATAGGACCGCTCGAAGGAAGGGCCAAATTACACGTAAAAAGGCAAAGAGCGGTGTAAAAAGGCAAAGAGCGATGTAAAAAGGCAAAGAGCGATGCAAAACTGCGAAAATCGTGAGTTAATACATGAACAAATCAAAATTGAGGATTTTTACATACCAAAAAAAAGGGGATGGAGCTATGATGATGCGTGGTTTTTTTTCTGGGCCACCAAAACCACATTCCAAGATGACAAGGGCAGCAGTTGCAAATTCTTCCACTCCAGCAACCGAAACCACAAACACATGTTCCCATGGAGGGTGTCAAAGAACATCGGAAATAATTTGGAAATATTCACCGGATAGTATCTCTCAGACATACCTAATGAGCCCCAGCCCCAGGTTGAACATCAGGGAAAAGCTAAATTGCTTATTTGTTAAAGTAAGTGTTCATGGTCAGTAGTCACTCAGTAAGCTTCCAACTTGTTCAGCATAAATCAGCTTATATCAGTTCATGATCAGTAGTTCACTGGTAAGCTTCCAACTTATTCAGGTCATTAATTATGACAGGCGCGACACATACCCCAAGCGCCCACCAACTCGATGGCGAGTTCTGTCGGAGTTTCAATTGAGATCAACCATGACCAACATGCTTGGTCTCGCTTTCCACCGCTCCCATACCACTCAACGCACACTGCAGGACGTGTTAAAAGGTTATTTTATTTTTTTGAGCCCTCTGATCACGCATGTAATAAAAATTTCCCACTTTTAGGTCCCTATTCACCCGAACTACTGCCACCTGGCCTCTCCCCTCCAGAGTCCAGTGAGGGATGTAGGCCACCCTACACGACATCGGGGGGTTTCAGGAGGGCATACGAGTTGGGGGAAAATATGAGGGGAGACCCATGGTGTGGGAGACCCGCGAGGTATGTGAGGAAAACTGTGTTAGGACATACGTCGCCCACTTACGCGCCCCATACTACACAGCACAATGCCAGCCTAGACTTCTGGCTAACGCCCTCCAGATGATGATGACACACCAGGGCCCCGTTCCATAAGCACTCGACATAGTGTATTCCCCTACAATGCCACCGTCACCACCACTATTGATTCCACCGCCATTGACGCAATTCCAATCGTGGATTCACACTACCATGACCACCTTCCGATGAGCCCAACCAGGCACGATCGACGAATGCGACCACCAACAACTGCAATGACTACAACAACTTGCTGCGACTGTGACTCGGACCACGTCAAGCACCAATTGGCAACAACAAAGTAAATCCATGCTTGTCAACTCGTTCGCTCTGGTTACCATCCTCACCAACTTCCTAACCTCGCAAGACTGCACGGCAGTGTCAATTGACACTCGCACTGCACTTGCGAGGTTTATTGGTTGGTCTTGGGAGTTGGGAGGATATGCGTAAGCGCGTTTGAGTACACCCGGGTTGTTGAAAATTCTTAACCAACATGTCTTTAAGATTGGAGATCCGATTAGAAGGGTTTTAAATTACAGAGACTAGCTATGTGAATTTAATAAAGGGTTGAGTACAAAAACTAATCTGAGAGTGCATTTACGTAGAAAGAAGTGGCATATTCAAGAACAGTACTCGGCGACCATGAAGTAGGGACTTGTGGACCGAATTTTGGAAAAAGATGGACGCTAGACCGAATAAGAGAAACGTGTATGATACTCACTCGCCGTTCTCCATGAGTAACCAAACGAGAAATCTTGAATAACTTGGTATTTCGATCGACTGGTGCCTGTGACAATGGGAGTAAACCATTCAACATAGGCCAGATGCTGGTACGGAAATCCACCTGGGAACCAGAGTCCAACGGCTGTTGATGGAAGACTAAATATACGGTCGTGGCTTCTCAATAGGTACACAGACCGAAACCACACCGTAGCTCTCGGCAGACTGTCTGAGGCAGCCAAAAATTAAAGTACGAAGGGATTCGTGGGGAACGTGAATCCAAGACGGGTACTACGTTAGGTTTGTTGTTCCATTTATGCAATGGTTACTAAGGTACAATTGATCAATCCAACACCAACTCAACCACAGCTCAAGCCGTGTGAAGAAGATTAACAGAAATTACATATGCATAGATTACTTCCGTCGACCTTTACCTCTTCGAGGGTAGCAAGCTGAAAGGCATGACAAGGTTGCTCTGGCATTCGAAACCTAGTTAAAGGTTTCCCAGCAGTACTCATAGAAGGCTGGGTTCGAGCGGAGGGTTGAGAAGTACATGTAGGCTGGGGTTGAGATGGGGTTGAATATTTCAAACCAGTGTTTGGGGGAGGTTGAGGAGTACTCCAATTTTTCTGAGGTGCTCGAGACGCAGTGAAAGCTTTCCGAGAGGCACTCGGAGAAGGCCGAGTTTGAATGGAGCATGATGGGAGTTGGGAAATACGTGGTACAGGCTGGGTTTGAGATGGGGTCGTATATTTCAAACCAGCACTTGAAGGATGTTGAGGCGCGGGTGACAAGTTATGAGCTGTTCGATGGGCAGTCAAGGAGTTCGGAGTTGTGGAGCGTTTCTGACTGGTCGTAGCATGGGTTGAATATTTCGTAACGGTGCCTGGAAGATCTTGGCCCAAGTAGTCTGTGATCGCTTTCTGTGTTTTTGAGGGAAGCCTTTGGTATAAGGCAATCTGCTGAGTTTGCAAGCTTCGGATAGCAGCTTTCAGTTCTGGCATCTGCATGGCATGCAAGAGTGAATGGGGAAGGAGTTTTGCAAAGGCAATGTGCAGGTCCTCCGTAATACCCTTAGTTTGTATCTGCTTGAGGCAGAAGAGAGCAGCTTTTGCTTGTGTTGCGCCGTTAACGAGGGCTGACGACGTCTTTATCAGATGCGAGCGAGCAAAGTGAGCCTCATTGCAAAGGCTCTTGAGAGAGTTTGGACCTGTCAGGTGAATATTCAGCGAAGCATTGATTTCATCCCATGCAGGCGAAGTAGATAGGGGCGTCAGCTCTGAGACCGGGTAAACAGCTCCTGGCCCCCCTTCCCTCGAATCCCACTCTTCGCTATCTGAGGTATTTGAGACTGACTCAGAGTCAGTTTCTACATGCGCCATCCTCATTCTACCTTTGTCAACATTGGCTTTCTTACTTTTACTCTTGATAACAGCTTGAAAAGTTGTTGATCTCCAGTAACCTGATGGGAGGAAGGATGCAAAGTGTCTGTCAAAATATGTGACGAGTTTCTTATATGTGTCGGATGACTAATTTGATACAGCATCAACTTAATGCAAACATAGTGTAAAGTGAGAAATAACCCACAACGTGATGTTCAAGCTGCCGCAACAAGGGTATAAGATAGTATGCTCCTTTGGAACTTTGGTCATATGTACTCGTAGGTCGCTTGAACATTGCAATAGGTTTCATCTGGCTGAGGGTGTCTCGGAGGTCTTGGCGGGGTGTCGCTTCTCCCAATAGACAAGGAAATACAGGGTATGACAACACTAGTAGGATATCGATCAGATGCACCACCAGGACGAAACAAAATTATCTCGTACCTTCAGGATCGCGGCCTCGTCTCACCATGGCGTGTGTGATGTCCGCAACAATATCTCCTCTGCTACGGAAGAAGTCAAGTGAGCGCGAGCTATCAAACAAAAAGTCACCAAAAGAAGCATGAAAAGGTCTGATGCCTTCCTTGCTGGCGTCAAAGAGGGAAGCAAGTTCGTAAAGTATCGCCCAAGTTTCGCTGAGTTCGATGTCCAGGACCTTTGTGAGGTCGGTGGGCAAAATGGTATGGAAAAATGTTGGATATTCGAGGCAAACTGCCGTGGCCTTGACAGACATGTTGACGTCGTTGCGCGTTCTCAGGATGAGGGAATATAAGGCATCGAGGTCGGCGAAGGGATGTTTTTTCTTGTCTTCGAAGTGTGGCAGCAAACTCAGATCCAGTACATGCTTGAGCCGCGCAACAGCTTGGTGACGATGCCTGGGAGAACAGACATACTTCTCGACAGTGGCGGCAAAGATAAACTGGCCAGACGACTTTGCTACAAGGTAATCAATATTTTCAGGTGTTGGCCAGTCTTCGCTCGGGGGATGTGGAAGCTGTTTCTTGGTTCTGGCAAATTTCTCAACCAGGAATTTACGGATATCGGCATCGGAATCAACGTCATTATTCAGCGAGATGTTGGTTGAGATGGCATTCAATAGAGAGTCGGCGTCGTTGAATGCCGTGACAATGGTTGGCTCTGGACGGCAGCAAACGAGGATGCGTAGTCTTGAATTGGGGTGGCACAACGTCTCTGAGATAGCATTGAGGACTAACTGTTGATCATCTGGTGAGAGAGTCTCGTCAAGCCCGTCGAGAATGATGACATAGGGAACGATGCCGCACGGAACGAAAAGATTTAAAGGGTCCAAGACCAGTTTCTTCAGCTGGACGGCCAGGGGTGCCAGAAAGATATGTGGGTCGTGGCTGACAACATTGGCGATCGCCTCCTTTGCATCTTGAAGTGTATGAACGGCCATCCGATAGGCGAGAGTAGGCGCAAGGGAAGCTAGTTGATCTCCTGTCCCATCTGCGCGCGAAAAGAAGAATTCCCCAAGCAAGATTCCCTCCTGCTCACACCACTTAGCAATAGTCCTCCCTATAGCTGTCTTTCCACCCCCGGCCGGGCCGTGCAGCCACATAACGAACTTGTCCTTCTCACTGTTGTATAGTGCCCAACTCTTCATACGTTCAAGGATTTTGGTTCGGGTGCTCGTGAAGCATGTTGAGCGGGAGAGATCGGAATCAGCAAGATGGAACGCCATAGGAGAGGCTTTGGAAGCCAGTTTGTCGAAGCCTATTAGAAGCCCTCGTGTAATCAGATGAGCACTACTTGGGAATTATGGACTTACAGATGCTCAACTCCGTCCGTGCAACAGTCTGATTGAACGTACAACTGGTAATTAGGTTGTTACCCCCAAACATTGAGTGGGGTGCCGACATTGGTTGCAATGAAGAGGCAGTGTGTGTAGACTGTCATTTTATAATTGGTTTGACGGGCGTTGTTTATGAAGTATTCCCGCTAAAAATAGATACAAAACCATTTATGTGGCTTTCAGTGTCTGGATCTTTGGCGACATGGGCGCCGATCTAGGACTTATCAAGTATCCTCTCGAAAGAAATATCTGCTTGCGATAGAGTAAATTTAAAACTGAAATGGAAGATATCAGTAAAAATTTGGTACAAAGATTGTCTGTTTGAAATCGGTCATGGATATGCTATTTACCTGAATCATGGGTGGGTGACATAGAGAAATCAAAGAGCGAGAGATGTTTGATAAGGGAATTTTGCAGGTCTATATTGCAGGAAACAAAAGGACGGTATCGCAACACATTAATAAATGAAGAAAAAAAAGAACGACGGTGGGGACATCGCAAGTATGGGAACAAAACGAGTGTGAAGGCAATCATGAAGGTCGTTAATCCAACTTCAACAGGCGAATCTTCTCAACAATTACCCTCATCAACGCTTAACGATGGCGAACAATGTCTAGACCTCTTACGAGAGGGTGTATTCTGCTTAGAGGTGACACATTATTCCGCTTTGGACGAGCGTCGGCAAAAAGTCATTTAGCAGTGCCATGAATAGCAGGGGAATAATCCGGATGATCGATAGGAAGTTTAGATTCCGGAGGAGGGCAAAACGGACGTGAACATAACTATACAATGGATTCTTGCATTCGACACCACGACTGTGAAAAGACAATTAATACAGGTATACAACGAAGAAAGGAGAAACCATACTATACGTAAGCAATTGTGGGCCTCTCTTTGGGTGGGCCGTGTGGGCTGGGGTTTGCGCTGCTGTCGCTTGGGCTGGGGGTGTCCTCGGCGTGTTTTTCAGGAGTGGTAAGGAAGGGGTTGTCTGGAGAGTCTCGAAGGGCACGTCTGGTCGATGATCGCGTCTTCGGAGTTACAGAAGGAGAATCCGAGACAATATGAGGTTCAGGCTTTCGAGTAACAAGGGCCTTGGGTATTACAGCAGAGGTACTGCTTGAGACGGACCAACAGTTGCCGTGGTACTAGATTTCGAGCCAGAATGTTCGTTTTTGGCTTCAGCTTTAGGATTTGTGACTGTATCACCAAGCCAGAACCCATCCTCGTTTCGCCTCCCGCATCCGTCTTTTCTTATGTCTCTCCCCCAGCAACTCATCATCATTGGTCCCACATCTTGCAGATGAGGATGACAAGTACCAGGGCATGTTCACTCCAAAGGGATCTACTGTCATCGGCAACGTCTGAGTGATCCACACGGATCCCGCCGTGTACCCCAACCCAAGGAATTATCAACTTGAACGCTTCCTCACTGATCCTTGCAAGAAGACGGCTTGGGAATCTGATCTGAATCCCGCGACCGTGATCAGTAAGTCTTATTGCCCTACCCCCTGTCCCTCTTTAACCTACCATCATTTTTGCACTAGCTATGTATTCGGATGGGGTCGAGGGTACCACATCCCCGAAGCAGCTTTCTTCATCGTCCTCTCAAGGCTCATCTGGGCTCTTGATTTGACCGCCCCAATTGATCCTGCTACCAGGCGTGCGAAAGTGCCAGACATCAATAACGAAGAAGCGACATATACAAGTGGATTCGTGAGCGTGCTGCACATTTTCCCTGCGTCGTTCAAGCCTCGGAGTCCGGGTCGTGAAGAGCAAGTGAGGAGGGCGTTCCGTGAAGTGCAAAGTGCTTGGGATGTGCAGGCTCGAGACCAGAGGGAACGAAATGAACTGAGGCAACACTATAATCGAGATTTCCTCATAACATCGCTGAGAAATAATGGCTATTTGACGATTATCATTGATTTCTCAAAGCTTTGGAAGTTCGTTGAAGAAGTTGTGAAAAGGGATGTTATGAAGTCGACGAGTTGGGGTCCTGGGGAGTGCGAGTATTGAAGACATGATAATTGTTGATTTCTCGGCGCTCTTCATAGGTTGGTTGGAGAACCCCGTCCCAAGGCTAAGCAGCAATGTTAGAGAAGCCAATCGAAAGCCAATAAATTTCAACGACTGAAGATTTTTTGGAACAAAAAGAACGTACCAAGCACTTATACACATTTGTTCCTGCCTTTAGCTTCTACGATATCTGGTGCTACAGGTTTCCCCCTTGGGTCGAGATGCGTGCTTATAAGTAAGGTGTTGGGAAGAAGGAAGGACACTTGATCAACACAACCAAATATGTTACGGTAGTACTAGAGACGGAACCGTGAGGAACCGTGAGCAACCTTTTCCCTACGACTGGCACTGGGTCAACAGTCCCTTGCCTCGCTGAGCATATAGGCGTCAATAATGTCATCCACTTCAGAGGAGGCTTCCTTGCTTGATAAAATTGATACTACACCCTTGGCCAAATTCGATGTGTTCCCCAAAGATACCTTCGACGTACAAGGCTCGTTGAGAGTCTCGCGGCTTTCTGACATATTATTTGTCTTGGTCGAGATGCATGCTTATGTAACTATCTTTGCGTTGCGACTGACAGTGCTAGTACTAAACGGAAAGGCATGAACGGGTGTTATTCCATTAATTAATTTTACGGCTACGCTAAGGGTGCTGCATAAGCTAGTTGGGTGGAAACACACGAAGTGTGTTCCGGACCCGAAATGACTCCAACGACGTGAGAAAAAGGGGGGTTCGATATGAGACGCGTTACCCAGGTTGCTAGGAGTGAGCGACGCATCAGATGAGTATCGATTCCCATAGTCGTAGGAGTGAAGGATAGGCGTACCTCGAAATGATAAAAATTCTGCTGTGGTTATTGGACACGGGGCACGATGTATCGCGAGAATGTCTCATGCACTTGAGGCACAGCCTGCATGTATGGTGCCAAGACCTGTGCATGTTTAGTAAGATACAGGAGGAAAGTGTCACTGGCCCATCTCCCTTTGGCCTTCATAACGTCAAAGGGGATGCCTCGCAAGAGATATTCGAGGGTGGCTCCAATGCGAATTCCATGACCTTGCAAAGGTTCTAGACCGGCTGCTCGGGCTGCAACGGCTACCCTTTCGATAAACTTGTTCTTGGTGAGGGGTCGGTAACCGTTCTTGTGCCTGTATGCAAATAGATGGTTGTCATGGGGAGGGGCATTGAGCTGTTTGTGGTGATCGAGGGCAGCGACGGGGTCAGTCTCTCCGTCCTGCTTTGCCCAGTACACATCTTCGCCTTGAAGGCTGGTCTTGGTCCTCGGGAGGTGCAAGACAGTGATTGCGTTTCCATGCCGATCTTCGCTAGCACTTAAGTTTGATGGGGTGATGTGAATGGTGGGATCGAAGGCGTCCAGGCGACGAACTGTGAACTCGCCTAAGCGAGCAGCCGCGTAAAAACAAGTCGTCAAACAGGCAAAGACGGCGGCGTCAAGGGGTGTGTCTAGACTTAGCTTATGTTTGATTGCACTGATGAAATCTATGGTGTAGGGACGACGCTTTTTTCTTTTGGAGTCTGGTGGGGCGAGTTTTTCGACTGCCTTTAGCATGGTGCTAAGCTCGTCTTCGTTTGTAGACCAGGGTATTCCATATAGGATGTGCCATGCTCGAATTCCATGAACATAGTTGTGGAGGGTTTTGTTGGAGTAAGTGCCGGCCAGGCTTGCGAGGAAAGAGGAAATGAGGAGTGGGCTGGTGGGGGTGCGCTGCGCCTCCGGGAGGTTCTTAGAATCACAATAAACATGGAAGGCCAGCAAACCTGATCCATAAACTTCTCGCGTGGACTCGGACCATGCGCATCCTAAGACTGCTTGTATTCTGTCTAGATCTTGATCGGATAGGTTTACTGGTTGGCCTGAAGCGTCGATCGCTTCGCGAGACTGTACTGGCTTCCATTTGTGGAGTCTATCTCGTGCCAAACAATGAGGGCGACTATTAGAAGGCCGCGGGGTGAGACGAGCAGGGTACGGGGCTGGTCTAGTAATAAGGTTTTTAGGCTTCGCAGTTGGCTGATATGAAGTCGAATTCTTCTCGCTCCCAGTCTGTGTTGACAATAAAACTTTTGTTGGCGTACTCTCGTGCAGGTTTTGGGAGGGGACTGAATACATGTCCATCTTGGCGAGCCTGGAGCTCAGAGAGGTGTGGCTGCGCGTCGAAATCGGTAACGAAGAGCTGGAGCTCTGCTGGGATGGGTATGGGTGGGAGAAGGAGCGAGAGAGGAGGGTACTTGCCCCTTGAAGGATCGTCGGCTGGGTTTTGTCGGCTAGGGACGTATCTTGAGTAGACTGTGGCCTGATGTTTCTTGGTGAAGATATGTATGCGTTGAAAGACTTCATTTGTGGGTTTATTACGACTGCGTCCTTTCCACCATCCTTCTACGACTCCTTTGTTGTTGCTGAAGACTTTGAGGTGTAACTTACGTGGCTCGCGTATAAGGCCGCAAAGCGATCGGATGAGGAACTCGAATCCAACCGCCTCGGCCCAACCAATGTCGCGGCCTTCTGATTTCCATCCTGGGAGGAGCCTCCATGCTCTCCACCTGCCTTTGATGGTGATTCCGAGGCCAACTCCCGAGCTGGCATCCGAAAAGGCCTGAAAATCTTCGAGGGCGGCTGGACCTGGTATGTCTCTAAGGAGGTGTGGTTTTCGTAGGGTGTTGGACCACCATTGAAGATCTTGCGTAGTGCCGCGAGGTGGGGATCGTGAAATGAAAGGACGGTTATATGAGATACTAAGCATGGCCTCCAACGAAGTGAGGTATGCTCGCCCTTCTGTAACAACCAGGCACGTATGTAAGAGCTTTCCGTAAAGTCCTTGAACCTGGATAAGAGTGTGGGTACGACATTGTTGCCATTCCGTGATATATTTGAGGTATTTTTGCTTCTTAGAGTCTGGTAGAGAGACGATTTTGACATCGAGATCCCACATGAATCCGAGATAAGGTACGATTGGACCGAACGGGATTGTCTTGGAAGACTCCCAAGGGATGCCAAGATGAGCAGATACGCGATCAATGTCTGCATCATCGTAGGTGAAAGGGCATTCTGGGGATGTCGAGGCAGATAGGTCCTGTAACGCAGAACAGTTGTCTTCATCGAATTCTTCGATCCGACCATCCTCCATGGTGCTTCCGCAATACCAAGTTCTGCATCCGTCATGGCGCCTGCCTCCATTAGCGATGATATGCTGACTCCACTCGTGTCGCATCTCGTTGTATTGCTGAAGAAAAATTCTTCGAATTCTAAAGAAAATGTGGTCATCGACCCATTTAGAAAGTGGGCCGATACCTTCTGCACGAAAGATGTCAGTCTCAGCATCTGCCAGTTCTCCGTAAATACCTCCACCTGATGCGAGTCCGAAATTGTTACTGATGTTGATTGCGAATCTATTCTGGCCGCGTAGCCGTATGACAAGACCCGGCCATTGGCTTGGCATGACCGGAATTGTTCGGTATGCTTCGGCCACGTCACGGACTGAGGCTTGAGATCCTGGTGGCAAGTTGTAGATGAGAAAGGCGATTGTGTTAAAGGTACCCCACGTGCAAGGGAAATTATTGCTGTCAATGGAGGAATTAATAGAAGTAATATGTGATAAAGGAGTATGAGGCGATGAGAAGTTATGGATGGCACGAAATTTTCCTGGTTTTCCAGGCTTAGGAATGATGGACATTGGCGAGGTTTGAAACGGTCCGATAAGGTACTCAACTTCTTGTTGGGTGCATGGACCAATGTAGCGGCCTTTCTTGAATTCGACATCTTCGATTTCTTGATAGACATCCAGGAAGTCATCAAGGGAGGGATTATTGGGTGGACTGTATGTTTGGAACAATTTTCGGATACCGACATTGAATCCGTATTGAATACTTTGGCACAGGTTCGGGTATCGACTGATGAGGTTATGATGTTGTAAGGCACTGGCCCAGGCTTCGTGTTTGTACGGTGTGAGGGGACTAAGCTTTCTGTGATCGAGGGCAGCTTTGAGCTCCATGATCTGGTTTCTCGCAGCCTGAGCAGACGTGTCGCTGGGGGTGATCTGTGCTCGAGCATCCAACAGGTTGTTGCCAGTCTGAGCACAAGGGTAGACCCGTTGATAAGGAAATAAGTCGACCGTTTTCGCTTCGACGTGACTTTGTTTCTCCTCCATTGAAGGTTTTGGTGCTGTTGCATGCCCTGACATTGTGTAAGTGCCGCCCAAGACATACGGCGCAGACTGCTGGGCTGGGAGAAGATGCACCGCCTCGAAAAGATGAACTGGTTGATGGTTCGTGTTGCTTAGCCTTCGAAGCTGTCTGTCTAGGGTATTTGTTTCTGGAGGCTGACATTGGTGATCTCATCCTTTTGGGTGTTGGAGAGATTGACCGCGAGGGACGCCGATAGCTGGATGTGTTAGATACGAAACGATTGGCTGATCTTCCGGAACGCCCTCGCGGATTTTCATGATGTTCGCGCTGAGGGGTGGTATTGGCTATGGCTCTTTGGAGCTGCAGTGACATATATATGTAAGGAAGGTGAAGATGCGAGAAGAAAGGCGAGGCATGGGTATGAGGTGTGTGTTTGGGGTAAAGGAGATTGATGTAAGGCATGAGGCATTAGCGTGGGGCATTGACATGAGGTGTAGGGCGATTGGATGAGGCATGAAGTAAAGGGCGTGGTATGA
This sequence comes from Phlegmacium glaucopus, assembly GCA_015039465.1. NCBI lineage: Eukaryota > Fungi > Basidiomycota > Agaricomycetes > Agaricales > Cortinariaceae > Phlegmacium > Phlegmacium glaucopus. The sequence goes on along the minus strand of MU130189.1, from coordinate 20,968 downwards.
AGCAATGGCAGAAGGCACAAGCCATAGGCATGAGGCATGAGGCAAAAACGGCGTGAGGCACGAAACAATAGGCATGAGGCATGAGGCAAAAGGGCACAAAGCACAAAGCAATAGGCGTTAGGCATGAGGCAAAGGCATGACGCGCGCGGCAATAGGCATGAGGCATAAGCATGAGGCGTTCCACATGGTATATAAAAGGTAAGGCGTGAATGCATTGCAAAGAAGAAAGCATGAGGCATGAGGCAAAAGGGCACAAAGCACAAAGCAATAGGCGTTAGGCATGAGGCAAAGGCATGACGCGCGCGGCAATAGGCATGAGGCATAAGCATGAGGCGTTCCACATGGTATATAAAAGGTAAGGCGTGAATGCATTGCAAAGAAGAAAGGGGGATACATAGCGATGTTACGGCTCGGCTCGGCTCGGCTTAGGCTTGACACGGCCTCTAAAAATCCAGGCCCGAGCCGTAGGCCGAAATTTAGGACGGCTTGGGCTCGGCCTGGGCTCAGGCCGCGGCTTTTTCCCACACGGTTAGAAGGTATGAGGGGCAACAAAATTTGTGTGAAATCAAACCAAAAAATGACCGTAAATGACCGCAAATGGTAATATTATCAATTGCACTCTGTTACAGTGCTCATCAAAAAATCAAATTCCTCCCTTAAGACTATCAAAAATGCAAATTTCGAGGCTCAGACCCAGGCCGTGCCTAAGCCGCGGCTCACGGCCTGAAACATCTGAAGCCCAAGCCGTAGGCCGTCAAAGCCGTTGGTACGGCTTTCTCACGGCCTGGCTCGGCTTGACGGCTTGCGGCTTTGAAGCCGAGCCTTTCACATCACTAGGGATACAGAAGGATAATTAGTATGGATTAACGATCTAGAAAGGTGAATGACTGACCTCGGCCATGCCTTCTGCTCGTTTCTTATCATGGTACTCGTCTGCTACGGACCGGAGAGTGGTCTCGTTGATATTAGCGATATTAAAACCTTCTTTTCTCTCCAGTGTGTCATGCCATTCTCTCCTGACAACGGCTTGGAAGATAAGTAAAATTTCGTCACCGTTCGGGCGTAGTCGCATTGGGTGGTCCTCAAGCTTGAAGTAGAAGTGGGCCAGGGCGTTAATGTGTTTTTCCGGCCAACCGAGTTTGCTCATGTGGTGGAGCATCGAGTTCTTGCCCATCGTCATCTGTCTCCAGGACAGGTCTTTATCTTTGACGACATTCTTCGTTGCTTTAAGGGAGGTGATGGGCTTTAAGGCCATGATACCGTTGACTTCTGCGATGCCGAAGGCTTCATCTGTGGCCGTCTTCGCACCGTCTCGGTCTTCCATCGCTGCTGCGCAGCCTTCAGGGGTGAAGTAGGATAATTCAACGTAGTCGAAATTCTTGAGCTTGTTAATCGCGAAGGCCGAAGGCCGTGGCATGATGACTTCGTCGCCTGTGCGATTTTCGTCGAAATCATTGATCTTTGGTTTCTTCTTCTCGAGCTCTTTCCTCTCGGCCTCTGCAACCCTTTCTTCTTCCTCCCGTGTTCTCTCTTCCTCTTCTCTCCGGAGCTGAATCTGCTGCTCTTCTAATTCCTGTTGTTGCCTAACTTGTTCGTTCCATATTTCGATCCTGGCTTGTTGGTCGGTGTTATGGGCTGCTTCAAGTTGTTCTATGGCTTGTAGAGGTGTTACTTGCTGTGCCTGCACCATGAGGTCTATAATCGGCTGGTAGGCCGGTCCATTAAAATTAGGAATTGGTTCTAGATTAGGGTCTTGAACGATAGGTGGCATAATGACTGTTTTCAGGGAATGTCTGAGCGTGTAGAAAATTAGTCTATGATTTATTATGGATATGCAGGACTTAGGTAGACTGTATGAAAAGGAAAGGAATAACGCAGTAGGGGCTCGACCTAGAATTCTTGTCGAGCGCTTCTACGCCAGCGAGGGTGGAGAGAGAGAGAAGATGCACGTGATGCACTTCTCGTCTTCCCAAAGACCTTATTCTATCTCTACGCTTGTACCTCGCTTCGCTGTAGAAGCGAAACTATCTAATATAATCTATCTAATTATCTCTCTATCTAATCGCTGCCAGATTGCACTGCCACTCTCTTTCGATAATGAGAAGCGCCGTGACCGAGCTTGGAACCGTCCGACGGGCCCTGAGCACTGGTTGAAGACTGAGAAGGGTGAGAAGGCCACAAGGTGCGTCGTAACGTGGTTAAAGGGCCTTGGGCAGTCGAGGACTCCAGATCGGGGGGTAACGATTTCTGAACCGTACGATGGGCTATGGAGGACTTCTGACTGCTCGTAGCCCGGGTTGAAGGTTTTTTAATGATACCTGGAGACTTCTTTTTTCTTTTTTTTTTTCCAGGTCTCCGAGATACACGGTCCAAGTAGTCTATGATCGCTTCCTGTGTCTCCGAGGGAAGTCGTTGGTATAAGGTAATACGATAAGTTTGCAAGCCTTGCAGAGCAGTTTTCAGTTCTGGCAACCGCTCGGCGTGCAAGAGTGAATGGGGAAGGAGCTTTGCAAAGGCAGTTTGCAGGTCCTCCGTAATACCCTCAGCTTTTATCTCCTTGACGCAGAAGAGAGCAGCCTTTGCTTGCATTGAGCCATCGACAAGGGCTGACGACGTCTTTGTAAGATGCGAGCGAGCAAAGTGGGCCTCATGGCAAAGGCCCCTGAGAGAGTTTGGACCTCTCAAGCGAATATTCAGCGAGGCATTGATTTCGTCCCATACAGGAAAGTAGACAGCGGCATCAGCTCCGAGACCCGGTAAATGGTTGATCCTGGCCATCTGGCTTCTTCCTCCGAATCCCCCTCTGAGGTATCTGTGACTGAAGCACTTGAAACTGACTGAAAAGGGGCTGGCATGTCGGCCTTCTTCCCTTCACTTTTGATACTACCTTTAAAAGTCATCGACCTCCAGTGTCCGGAAGGGAGGAAGGATGCAAAGTGCTCATCGAAATATGTGATGAGGTTTTTATAAGCATCGGATGACTAGGATGGTGCAGTATTAGCTTCATGCAAACATAGTGTAAAGCGAGAAATAACCCACAACATGATTTTCAAGCTGCCGCAACAAGGGTATAAGATGGTATGCTCCTCTGGAATGTTGGTAATATCTTCTGGGAGGTCGCCTGAAAATTGAGCTAGGGCCCATCTGGCTAAGAGCGTGTCGGAGGTCTTGGCAGGGTGTCGCTTCCTCCAATAGACGAGAAAATAGCTGGTATGACAACACTAGTAGGGTGTCAATCAGATTCGCCACCAGGACCAAACAACAAAATTATCTTGTACCTTCAGGATCGCGGTCTCGTCTCACCATGGCACATGTGATATCCGCAACAATATCACCTCTACTATGGAAGAAGTCAAGTGAGCGTGAGCTATCAAACAAAAAGTCACCAAAAGAAGCATGAAACGATCTGATGCCTTCATCGCTAGCGTCGAAAAGGGAAGCAAGTTCGTAAAGTATCGCCCAGGTTTCGCTGAGTTCGATGTTGAGGACTTTTGCGAGGTCTGTGGGCAAGATGGTGTTGAAATATTTTGGGTATTCAAGGCAAACCGCTGTGGCTTTGACAGACATGTTGATGTCGTTGCGCGTTCTCAGGATGAGGAAATATAAGGCATCGAGGTCAGCAAAGGGATGCTTTTTCTTGTCTTTGAGGTGTGGTAGCAACCTCAGATCCAGTACATGTTTGAGACGCGCAACAGCTTGGTGACGATGCCTGGGAGAACAGACATACTTCTCGACCGTGGCAGCAAAGATAAACTGGCCAGACGACTTGGCTACAAGGTAATCAATACTTTCAGCTGTTGGCCAGTCGTCACTCGGGGGATGTGGAAGCTGTTTCTTGGTTCTAGCAAATTTCTCGATCAAGAATGCACGGATATCAGCATCGGAATCGATGTCATCATTCAGCGAGATGATGGTTGAGATGGCGTTCAATGGAGAGTCAGTGTTGTTGAATGCCGTGACGATGGTTGGCTCCGGACGGCAGCAAATGAGGATGCGTAGTCTTGGATTAAGGCGGTATAGCGTCTCCGATATGACATTGAGGACTAACTGTTGATCATCAGGGGAGAGAGTCTCGTCAAGCCCGTCAAGAATGATGACATAGGGAACGATGCCGCACGGAACGAGAAGATTAAAAGGGTCCAAGACGAGTTTCTTCAGCTGGACGGCCAGGGGTGCCAGAAATATATGTGGGTCGTGGCTGATAACATTGGAGATCGCCTCCTTTGCATCTTGAAGTGTATGAACGGCCATCCGATAGGCAAGAGTAGGCGCAAGTGAAGCTAGTTGATCTCCTGTCCCATCTGCGCGCAAAAAGAAGAATTCGCCAAGCAAGATTCCCTCCTCCTCACACCACTTAGCCATAGTCCTCCCTATAGCTGTCTTTCCGCCCCCGGCCGGGCCGTGCAGCCACATAACGAACTTGTCCTTCTCACTGTTGTATAATGCCCAGCTCTTCATACATTCGAGGATTTTGGTTTGGGTGTTTGCGAAGCATGTTGAGTGGGAGAGATCTGAATCAGCAAGATGGAAGGCCAGAGGAGAGGCTTTGTCAGCCAGTTTGTTGAAGCCTAGACGAGCCCATGGAATCAGATAAGCACTACTTGCCGAATTATGGACCTACAGAAGCTCAACTCCGTCCGTGCAACGGTCTGATTGAACGTACAACTGGTAATTATGAGGTTTTTACCCTCAATCATCGAGTTAGGTGCTGACATTGGTGGCAGTGAAGTGGCGGCGTGTGTATGTAGACTGTAGCATGGTCAGTTACAGGTCCCATCCAGGGCCCCCGAAAGCCCTCTAGGAGGTAGTCTCAAGTCCGCATACAAATGGCCCGAAGGCGGAGCTAGGTACCAGGACCGCATACAAACGGTCACTTTTTGGGCCAGATGTAGGTTCAAAAGTCAACATACAGACCCACCCATCACCGAAGGTAGGTTTTATAGTCCGCATACGTGATAGGCCCCGGAAGGTCGCCGACTAAGGTGGTTAAAAAAAAATTGGGCTTTTTTGCGGATTTTAGACCATTCTTAGGGCTATGTAGGTACAGAAGTCCACATACAAATGGCACCTGACGGAGGTCAGAACAAAAGTCCGCCTACGAACCGGCCTCGCAGAGCTGAAAAACCGTCCACATACCGACTTTTTGGCGAGAACCTACCTCACAGGGGGCTTTCGGGGGTCCTTCCCATCCTGGGTGGATATTGATCCGATATTCTCACCAAGGCACAATCCGGCTAATATCAGCATGTCAGCAGGTTGATGTTGCCGCCGGGATGTTGAGCTCAGCTGGCATGCCACATTAGATTTCGGCCTGGACCACAAGCTGACATGGGACTGGCCGAATCAATCGAAATGGTACAGTATTTCTAGAGTACAGAAACTTGGCGGTAAACACATACAACATCGATAATCATTTCAATAATTATGCACGTAGATACTTCTAACATTGTTCATAGATATGCATACTCCCCGATGAGTAAGAAGCTAAGGAAGTGGTTCTGACGCCCAGCGTCCAGAGGCGTCCAGTGTTGTGCACTTTTGATGACCAGTTATAGTCATGAGGTCATGACCAGCCATGACCGCAGTCATTGCAACCGGCTAAGTGTAAGCTGGGGTGGCCAGGCCTTATCAGTATTGACTTCGCACACGACTTCTTGACTATGTTTAGCATGAAATATATATGAAAAGGAATAGATACGATGATCTTGCAAGAAGCGGCGAGATTTCTGCGATGTTCTAACAAACTGAAGATAAGACCGATAGTTGTTCCTGGGTGTATACGTCTCCCCCAATACCCATTTCTTCCCTCGAGACCATACATGCAACGTCATACTCAGACTCCTGGATGGTGGAGGACTTACTAGTGCAGACAACAAGACTTCCTCTGCTCAAACTAACCAAGCTCTTCGATTTGAACGATTTCAATAATACACACTGGGCAGCAGCTGTTCAAAGCGCGCAGGAGGACTCATTTGAGAAAGAACTGGAATTTTACGAGCTTCTGGATCTGGACACAGAAGGTGAGAAAGTTATGGACGTTGATAATACTACAGAGCAAGTTCTTGGGTTTGAGTAGACAAGAATATGTAATTATACTAGCTATCATAAGGAATTTCGAGTATCGAGCATCCTGTGTGCCATTTCACGCAGCCTCATCAGTTACATCACCCATCAGATCAGCACCATCTCAGGCCTAGGACCCTGAAAGCAGTCATGACTGAGTCAATGACCGGCACAATGTTGCCAGCGTCAGAACCACTTCCTTAGCTTCTTCGTCTGTAAATCACACATACAAATATGAATAGATTTACTTGCGATTACGAACCCATCTCCTTATCGCATTGGATCTGGTTCTGACACAGGAAAAGTGTTTTCATCTGTCTCCATAAAAAAAATTCGACCCACCCTCCATCCCCTTCAGCGTCTGGTACGGCTGGTTGATTTCGGCACTTGTTTGCCAAATTGAGCTCACCTGACGCTCAGGTCCTTGCTTGGACTCCTCTTCAGATTATTTCTGAATCTTTTTTGGATCAATTGATTGGGCCACTATCTCAGGCCAATCTAATCTCTCCTGAAAGACCACACCCATGGCCAAATCTTCCAGTGCGATTGGGACCAAGTGCAGGCTAATCCCTTTCGCCTTCTGAGATCCAAAATTTTGAGGAGCCCTGGCAAGCCCCAGGCACAAACAAGTAATTCTTACTCACGGATTTCTTGTACACTCATCTTTATCATAACACAATATTGTACTCTCATCCTCATCTAATCAAAACGCAACAGTTACCTTATTCAATACTACATGAACATTCAGGTCTAAAAAATGTGATGTACAATTGTCACGCAACTAGGATGGCGAAGCGAGCCTTGCCCCCGCAGAGTGCGGATACATAATTATATGGGCGTTGTTTATGAAGTATTTGCACTTAAAACTATTTATGTGGCTTTAGTTCGAACGGTGATAGGACCCATATAACCTCTAGGTTTGTAGATTGGTTATTTTTGCGATTTAACAAACTTCGCAGTATACGCGAATACCTCGCGAGTACCAGTTTCTTTCGCATCATCATTCGCGGTTCTCGCACATCCTTCGCATCTCGCACAACATACTATAATCCCCGCATAACCTTCGCACATCACTTCTACGACCTTCGTGACTATCCAACGCACCCTCATTTCTCTTCGCATTTCATACTTTGACATATCTTCAACTCTCTCTATCAATACTGGACTTAGCCATTTCTTTCCTTCACAACCACGCCTTCGCACAGCTTCTCTTTAATCTCGCGGTCTTTCACAGCTCGCATACACATCCCTTTCACTGGTTTGATCATGGTCCGTGTTGTTTTCAACTTACTTTCTTTTAACTTTCTATATATATTATTATTTTATCATCTCCTTCGAAACAGGAGGTCATTCAACTGACCTCCTTACTCATCACTTCTATTGTTATTCTATCCCCTATTTCTTTGTTACCAAACTACTGGGCCCATGTGACTTCGCATTAGCTCAATTTTTACATTACTGTTTCGCATATCCGCACCTGGCTAGCTTGTTACTCTTGTATTAAGTACCTGTAGCAAGTAGGAGGCAAGGTGAACAAGAGACGGCCAGAGTTTTGATCCCATAAACTTTGCAGCAACGTTCTAAGTCAATAGTCTCATCCTTCAAGCTACTTCGCGAACCGCGTTATCATTCGCAAACTTCGCTATCCTCGCGGTCTATTCTTCTTGCGTATTTCAATACCGCGGACTTCTCTTTAAATTCTATCGAGGAAATCTACATTAACCCCTCTGAACTACGTTACTACTTGCGGTCTGATCCCACTGCAGGTACAACAACGGGTGTCTGGATCTTTTGGCGACATGAAGATCCTCTTGAGGGATATCTGTTTGCGATAAAGTAAATTCAAAACTGAAATGGAACATATCAGTAAAAAACTTGGTGTACAAAGATTCTCTGTTTAGAATCTATTATGGATATACTATCACCTGAATCATGGGTGGTCGACATAGAGAGAAGAGGTGTTTTATAGCGGATGTTTTCAGATCTGTATCGCAGGAAACAAGAGGACGGTATCGCAGCACATTAAAAAATGAAGAAAAATGAGAGATGGTGGGGACATCGCAAGTATGGGAACAAAACAAGTGTGACGGTAATCATGAAGATCGTTAGCATAGAAGATGACAAAGGCAAAATAGAGTGATGGTCAAAGAGAAACAAGTTCCTGAGTATCTCTCAGTTCTTGGTCCAAAGGCTGAGCACCAGCTCTCTTCCCTGGACCAAAATCCAACTTCAACGGGCGAATCTCGTCAACATTACCCTCATTAGCACTCAACGATGGCGAATGCTGGCTAGCCCTCTTACGAGTGGGTGTGTCCTGCTTAGAGGTGACACATTTCTTCCTCTTTGGATGAGCGTTAGCAAAAAGGCGAGTAGGAGTGCAATGAACAGCGGGGAAATGATCTGGATGATCGATATGAAGTTTAGATTCCAGAGAAGGGGAAAACAGTCAGTGCTGAGCATAATTATACAATGGATTCCTGCATTCGCGAGGTCTTTACACTCCCCCACGTGTTCCTGGAGGAATCCTGGTGGATTCCTACCTATTCCAGGAGGATTCCAGGAGGATTCCTACCATTCCTGGTAGGAATACCAGGATTCCAGGAGGAATTTTCTACCAGCCAATTCCCCCTGAAATCCCCATTCCTGGCTCTTCCTAATCCAGGAGGATTCCAGGAGGATTCCTGGTGGATTCCTGGTACCCAAGGAAATTGATACCAGGATTCCCGGAATTCCCTAGGAATCCCTAACACAGAATCCACCTGGAATCCACCCAGAATCCTGGGAATTCCACAGGGATGAACTCAACTCTTACTTTAAATATTATTCAAAATTAAAAGAATCATATATAAGTCAATAGTAATTTAAATATACATAAGTTAACTGTAATTTATATATATGTGGTGGCAGTGCCTTGCCGCCATTCGAATTTTGAATTTTGTTCAGACCGCGAGGTATGGTCACGTGACCGCACGTGACGCACTTCTAACAAATCAACAAACATCATTTCGTCTTCTCACAACTACCACTCACCACCACGACAACCAGGACGATAAAGGACGACAAGAAGACGGGTGGCGACGACGACCAACAACGCCAATGAGGAACAACAACGACGAGGAGGGGTAACGACGAGGGTAACGACGACGACGAGGGTAACGACGACGACGAGGGCAGCGACGACGACGACGACGACATAACCACCACCACCACCACCACCACCACCGACGACCACAACAACAACAACAACCATGCCACAACGGCCGCAACGACAACGACAACGACGACCCCCCCCCCTCACTTGGGGGGGGTTATTTTTATTTTATTAATATATTACTACGACGACAGCACACGGACGACGACGACGACACGCGAACGACGACGACCCCCCCTCACTGGGGGGGTTTTTATTTTATTTTAATTCCTAGTACACTACACAGGCGAACGACGACAACACACGCACCACCACCACCACGCACCACCGCCACCACGCACCCCACCATGCACCACCACCACCACGCACGACGATGAGCACCCCCCCACCGGGGGGGTTATTTATTTTTATATTTTTTATTTTAACTGACTACGATGACGACCCAGGACCCACATTGACGACACCCGGACGACAGGCGAACGACGACGACACACGCACTACCACCACCACACACCCCACCATGCACCACCACCACCACGCACGACGATGAGCACCCCCCCACCGGGGGGGTTATTTATTTTTATATTTTTTATTTTAACTGACTACGATGACGACCCAGGACCCACATTGACGACACCCGGACGACAGGCGAACGACGACGACACATGCACTACCACCACCACGCACCGCCACCATGCACCACCACCACCATGCACGATGATGACCACCCCCCCCACCAGGGGGGGTTATTTTATTTATTTATTATTTTAACTGACTACGATGACGACCACCTACATTGACGACACCCGAACGACACAGGTGAATGACGACGATGACGAACCCCCCCCCTCACGGGGGGTTTATTTTTATCTATTACACTACCACAGCCCTTAGACGATGATGACCCCCTCACCGGGGTTTATTTTAATTTTAATATACTATAATTATCAATAAGTAAATAACATGTTATTAATTACTATTAATGTGAATTTGTATTTATATAATTTTCAATATATATCTTACAATCAAAAATATTAAAAAATTAAGGAAAAATTAAATGAAATAAAATGAAATAAAATATGTCAGTGACTTAGCTGATTTCACCAGGAATCCACCAGGAATGCCAGGAATGCCAGGAATCCGCCAGGAATATACTAGGAATCCACCAGGAATACCAGGAATCCGCCAGGAATTTACTAGGAATCCACCAGGAATCCACCAGGAATATTCCCATTTACCAGGATTCCTCCAGGATTCCTCCAGGATTCCTCCAGGATTCCTCCAGGATTCCTGGCAGTCCGGGCGGATTCCTGGAGGAAGACGTGGGGGAGTGTAAAGTTCAGGCATTCGCGTCGAACCACCACGACCGTAAAAAGACAATTAATATAGATACACAACGAAGAAAGGAGAAAACATACAATACGTAAGCAATTGTGGGCCTCTCTTTTAATGACCATGTGGACTAGGATTTGCGCTGCTACTTGAGCTAGGAGTGTCCTCGACGTGTTTTTCAGGAGTGGCAAGGAATGAGTTGTCTGGAGAGTCTCAAAGGGCACGTCTCGTCGATGATCGCGTCTTCGGAGTTACAGGAAGAGAATCAGTGGCAATATGAGGTTCAGGCTTTCAAGTAACAAGGGCCTTGGGTGTTGCAACCGGCGGCCTTCGATGAGATGGTGGTGGAGAAACAGATGCCACATCTACTTGCGCCTGTCTGCGTCTGTACAGCAGAGGCACTCCCTGAGATGGACCAACAGTTGCCGTGGTATTGGATTTCAAGCTAGAATGTTCGGTTTTTAGCTTCAGCTTTAGGATTTGTGACTGTATTACCAAGTCAAAATCCATCCTCGTCTACTGGTTTCGCCTCTCTCATTCATCTTTTCCTATATCTCTCCCTTAGCACCTCATTGTCACTGGTCCCACATATTGCAGATGAGGATGACGAGTACGAGCGTATATTCATTCCAAAGGGATCTACTTTCATCGGCGACGTCCGGGCGACCCACGGGCTTATCAACCTGAACGTTTCCCCACCGGTTCCCGCAAGAAGATGGCTTGGGGATTCTGGACCTGAACCGCGATCGTGATCAGTAAGTCTTATTGCCCTACCTCTATCCCTGTCAACTTAGCGTTATTTTTGCACCAGCTACGTATTCAGCTGGGGTCGACGATTCTGCCCAGGATACCACATTGCCGAAGCATCTCTCTCCATCATCCCCTCAAAATTCTGCTACCCGGCGTGCGAAAGTGCCAGACATCAATGACGAAGAAGCGACATATACGAGTGGATTCGGGAGTGTACCGCGCATTTCCCTGTGTTGTTCAAGCCTCGTACTCCTGGTCGTCAGGAGCAAGTGAGAAGGGCGTTCCAAGAGGCGCAGTGCTTGGGACGTGCAAGGTCTCGAGAAAGACCAGAGGGAAGGAGTAGAGACAAAATAAATGAAACGAGACAACACTTTAATCGAGCCTTCATTGTGCCACCGATGAGATATATAATGACTATTGTACGATTATAATTAACTTCTCAAAGCTTTGGAAGTCGTTGAAGAAGTTGTGAAAAGGGTTTGCCGATATCCGAAAAAATGGTAAGGATGTTATGAAGTCGACGAGTTGGAGAGCCGAGTATTCAAGACATGATGCATGATTAATTGATTGTTGATTTTTCGGCACTCTTCTAGGTTAGTTGGAGAACCCCATCCCAAGCCAACCAACAAACGACCGAAGACTTTTCAGAAAAAAAAAACGTACCAAGCACTCATACACGCCTATTCCTGCCTTTATTTTCTACGATATCTGGTACTGGAGGCTTTCCACTTGGTCGAGATGCGTTATAAGTAAGGTGTTGGGAAGAAGGAAGAAGGGACGATCGATCAACACAACCAAATAAGTATCATTGTTATCAACACTTTGACTGTTCCTATTTTACGGATTAAACCAACTGCCTACAACACTAACGACATGAACAGTCCAGAACTCAATGTCCACGGAGAAGGGAGGGGAAAGAGACATAGAAGATGACAAGCTAACTTACGCGTCTTTGATTTATGTTCCTCACGAATCTGTTCATGCCGTAATTAATTTTTGGCTGTCTCGGACAGGTCTACAGTGTACTTTCAGTCTGGGTACCTATTGGAAAGCCACCATCACTTCTGGGATTCATCTATCAATCCTGGCCAAAAATAAATAAAAAACTATTTTGAAGATGTTCAAATGAATTCTCGACCACTGCGGGTCTGGATCTTTTCGAGCTTGGCCACATGCATGCTAATTTACTTATCAAGTAGTGTATGGCAGAAAATATATATGTAGTGAGAATTTGGTACAAAGATTCTCTGGTCAAAATCTGTTATGGATATGCTATTTACCTGAATCATAGAGATCAAAAAGCAAGGCGAGACAGTGTCATAATGGGGGTTTGCAGGTCTGTATTGCGGGAAACAAGAGGATGGTATCGTAACACATTAATAAATGAAGAAAGATGGTGGGGACATCGCAAGTATGGGAACAAAATGAGTGTGAAGATCGTTAGCATACAAGGTGAAAAAGTCAAAATAGATAGATGGTCAAAGAGAAACAGGTTCTTCAGCAAGTCTGAGTTCTTGGTCCAAAGTCTGAGTACCAGCTGTCTTCCCTGGACCAAAATCCAACTTCAACGGGCGAATCTCGTCAAGATTACCCTCATCAGTGTTTAACGAGGGCAAATGCTGTCCAGCCCTCTTAATGGACCAAAATGCAACTTCAACGGGCGAATCTCGTCAACATTACCCTCATCAGCGCTTAACAATGGCGAACAATGTCTAGGCCTCTTACGGGAGGGTGTGTCCTGTTTGGAGGTGACATGTTTCTTCCTCTTTGGACGAGCATCGGCAAAAAGGTGTTGAGGAGTGCAATGAAAAATGGGGGAATAATCCGGATGATCGATAGGCAGTTCAGATTCCGAATGAGGGGGAAACGGTCGATCCTGAGCATACTGAGGTGCTCGAGATGCAGAAGAAGCGTTCTGAGAGGCACCTGGAGAAGGCTGGGTTTGAGCAGAATGTGACAGGACCCGGGAGGTACGTAGTACAAGCCGGGTTTGAGATGGGGTTGCACATCCCGAACCAGCACCCGAAAGAGGTTGAGGCGTGGGTGACAATTTATGAGCTGTTCGATGGGCAGTCGAAGAGCTCAGAGTTGTGGAGGGTTTCTGATTGGTCATAGCATGGGTTGAAGATTTTGTAACGGTGCTTGGAGGATGTTGGCCCAAGTAGTCTGTGATCGCTTTCTGTGTGTCTGAAGGAAGACTTTGGTATAAGGCATCATCAGTTTTCAAGCTTTGGATAGCAAGTGTCAGTGTTAGCAACTTCTCGGCGTGCAAGAGTGAACGGGGAAGGAGCTTTGCAAAGGCAGTTCGCAGGTCCTCTGCAATACCCCCAGCACATATCTGCTCAACGCAGAAGAGAGCGGCTTTTGCTTGCGTTGAGCCATTAATGAGGGCTGATGACGTCATTGTCAGATGGGAGCGAGCAAAGTGGGCCTCATCGCAAAGGCCCTTGAGAGACTTCGGACCTATCAAGCGAATATTTAGCGAGGCATTGATTTCGTCCCATTGGGGAAAAGTAGATAGCGGCGTCAGCTCTGAGACCTGGTAAATGGCTGATTCTGGCCCTCCTTCCTCCGAATCCCACTCTTCGCTATCTGAGATTGAGTGAATATCTAGCATGGTATCGACTGACTGAGGGTCACTTTTCTCAGAGTCGCTTTCCACATGGGCCATCCTCGTCCCGCCTCTATTGCCCTTGTTGCTTTCACTCATGATGCCACCATTAAATGTCTTTGACCTCCAGTAACCGGATGGGAGGAAGGATGCAAAGTGTTCATCGAAATATGTGACAAGGTTCTTATAAGCGTCGGATGACTATGATGATGCAGCATCAACTGGGTGCAAACACAGTGTCAAGGGAGAAATGACCCACGACATGATTTTCAAGCTGCCGCAACCATCAGCAAATTCAGGAAAATCCTACAGTGTGTCACAGTCATGTCACCAAAATTACAGTTCCATAGTTTGTCATAGTCACGTCACCAAACTTATAGTCTGTCATAGTGTCCATAGTATTCATGTCACACACACTAGCACTGTCCAGAACGCTTTTGTCACTATATCACGCTGTACAGCACTGTATAGGAAATACATTGCTACTATTAAGCATTATGAAGCCCTTGCTTGTTTAAAATATTAAATAATATGAACATAATTTAATCTCCCTTTTCCGTTGTCACCATTACCACAACAATGAACTACTGAGGTAGACTCTTACCTACTAGTTATTGTTTTACTTATCACTTCAGAAATTCGAAGTAGAGCAATCAAGAATTAAAGTATCATCATTCAAACTGCATTGTAATATGGGAGTGAACAAACAGCCAGATATCACTCTCTAATGAAATGTTAAGAAAGAGCTAAATACAGTTCCTTGTTAAAGTACTTATTCAACCGGAATTCTGAACAGTAGCTAAAGGAATTATATTTGGTGAGACGGCGATCAGCCACATTTCCAAAACAAGGAGTCAGGTCAACAGACGCTCTTACTTGCTGCAATGGAAGTATGTCGCCTATGAGTTCGTGATTAGCTCGCTTTCCCCGTTTGAGAATATATAATGATGATTTCGGCTCTGGATAAGGTCCTCGAGCTGTAGTTGAACCTGAAATATTCTTGTTGATCTGGGGTACAATGTCAAACCGACGTGCATATGTAAGGAAACACCACCACCACCAATGCAGCAGCAGCAGCAGCAATGGGGAGCAGCAGCAATGGGGAGCAGCAGCAATGGAGAGGAGCAGCAATGGGGAGGAGCAACAACAACAACGAGTAACAGCAGCAACCAGCAGCAGCGGTGGGCAGAACAGCAGGAACTAGCAGGACCAACAACAACTATTAACCATGTAGGGTTTTGACCTTAAAGACGTCTCAAAGTAAGGTTCATAAGTGCGTTTGCCATAGCGTGATGTTACCAGCCGCCTGCCCTGTCTTGCGCGAGTGTAACTACATTAATTTCTAGGGCGTCTGGAGAGGTTGTTAGTTTTGATACTTAGGGTTTAGACAGCTGTAGAACTGACACATCTCTTTACAGTTGCTAAGTTGGAAAGATGTCGTTAAACACTACGACCCCAGCTGAAAGCACGTTCCAAAAGGAGTTGTCTGCTTCTGCTGTTACTGAGGTTATCATAAAGGTCGCTGCTGAGTTAGTAACTCTGCTGTCGACTAGAACAATTGGTATATTTAGGCCATAGTGTTTTCAGGAACACGAGAGTAGGACTAATAAAACGGGTTCGACGGTTGGAGCCCTTACCAGGTGGGTCGGCTCAAGATGGTTACGGTCGGGCATGGAAAACGAGCAGAGTTCGTCGGAAGGTAGAGTTGGCTCTAGGTAGTATATTTACATACGAGTAACTACTACACCGTTGAAACAAATTATAAGGTCTAAATGCACTTCGTGACAGGCTGATGTACGTTGCATAGTAATGTCTACCGCCTATATAGTCTCGAGAACCACCGGCGGCGAGACGTAGGGCTCCTGGTGATGGTAAATGTGTAAACGTCTATACCTTCTTTAAAACAAACGTCTTATTTCGTATAGTGATAGGTGTACTTTGGGAGGGCAGACTCCGACATTTACGGACGGGAGGTAGACCGCTTACCCTTAATCCCGCGGTACTAGGTCAGTAACGATTGGAGCTAGGTCGAACGCTTACCGGTGTATCACCGGAATTTCCAGACCTATGTCAAGTAGAACGTTATTAACTTATGGCACGATTGGGGGTTTAAGAGTTCCAGTAGTTCAGCACCTTAACACAGAGCAGAAGGCGTAATAAGGTCTGTACTTTGCGGAGAAAACCCTCCTAG
>MU130188.1:0-58168 GCA_015039465.1 Phlegmacium glaucopus | reverse complement strand
AGCGTCAAAAATTTTGTCATTTAGTCAGGTACATGACTTTTGCTTGACTTTTGCCCATCTTTCATGTGACTATTACATGACTTACGTGACTTCTCGTTTTTACTGAGAGTCAATAGTAAGCAAATTGGGATAGTGACCTACATTGTGACACAGGCGGCTGATGAAATAGTGAAAAAAAAAATTTGTGTGGGAGAGTATCAGGACTAGTCAAGAACAGCATCTTTTTCAGGGAACAAGGTGTGATTCGCTGGATGAACTCTTTCTAAATTCAAGTTGACGAGTCATGAAGTAGAAATAATTGATAAGGCAGAGGTAAACCGTGTGCTTGAGACATTTTAAACACAAGCAATGAAGCATGTTCACTGTGAGGAAGCACAGCTATTATGCTCTCATTAATTAGGGGATATCCCTGGCACCCTCAAACGCGTGTTTGAACGCCTGTCATCCTCAGTAAAAATGAGAAGTCACGTAAGTCATGTAATAGTCACATGAAAGATGGGCAAAAGTCAAGCAAAAGTCATGTACCTGACTAAATGACAAAATTTTTGACGCTTACATGACTACTAAAATTGGTGTTCACTGTTCATCAAGATCAATCAAAAGTTGGTGCGAAACCATTAGTCATTGATGCATCAATCATTGCTATAATATGTAATGTCACTAAGGTACTAACAGTAAGTAATAGTAACTACAACTTAGCTCAATGGCAAGGTCGTGCCAATGCTGACTAAACTGGTTTTAATTTGAGACCAGAATCTGACTGTCTTGAGACCCAAAATTCCAATTAGAGCCATTTTAAAAACATATGACTAGTCGACCTTGTGTTCATCAATTTCATAGTCATGTGGTAGTCAAAAATTTTGCAATTTAGTCTAGTATTGGTCTAGTAAAGTCTTGGTAAAGTCACAAACTATGACTTTACATGACTTTACCGTGACTTTACCATGACTTTACCTGACTTCTCGTTTTTACTGAGATTGACTCATGTGGACTTTCAGAATCGATCACGCATCACGCAAAGGAGCTCGAAAAGAATTAAAAGGAGGGTATCATTTGTCTTTCCCCTTCTTTTTGGATAATAAATTATGCAATGATTTACACCAAACCAGCTCGGGTCAAACGGAGGCTTTTTCAGGGCATCTGCAATTGACATGCCTGCCTGTTTGCTCACCCCCATCGAGCTTCATGTTTTATTGTCCGACTTCTCATTCAGATAGTAACATAATTCTTGAGGCTGAAGCATTCATCTTTGGCTAATAGATTGGAGGATGTGGGCACTGGTTTTTTGACGGACAGCATTACTATCCGGATTGCCTATTTTCTCAAGATTATTAATTATGATGTTGAGGTTGGTCTTGTCTCCTTGATCATACACCTGTTTTCTCATACACCAACAGGGGTAGCAATGTGTTGGCGCCGGAGAGTATTTTCGTCATAGTCTTTCCGAGCAGCGAGCTGTTGAGAACTATTCCTGTTCAGTCAATTTCGAGCAAGGCTCTTTTCTTCGTTGTTTCCGTCGTTTTATTCTTGTCTTGGCAAATCACCCACCGCCCCTGGATGAGCTGAAGCTCACCTGCCTTCTTTTGTCCAGCCAAGTACCTTATTCCCTTCCCTTTGAATCCTTTCGTTTCCAAAGTTTTTCGTGTTTTTATCTCTCTTCTTTATTGCTTTTATTATTCGTTCTCTCTCTCTCTCTCCCTCTCTCTCTCCTTCTCTCTCCCTCTTTTTCTTGTATGGGACTTGGCTATGGCTTTCCCTTATAATTTGTTATCCTTGCTTTTTGTGTCTGTCATTTTCCCCAGTATCTTTTCCATTTGTGATGATTCTTGACTCTTCCTCAAATTGTTTTCTACTACTGCAGTAGCGGAAGATTTTTTGGTCAGTTCTACTGCGTCATTTTGGTTTTAGATGACTTATGATTAGATAGAATCCGGCATTTGGACCACAACAAATACAGAGACTAACCGAAGTCTTCGTAGAAAGGCACTCGAGGTCAATATTCCACTTAATTGAACATATATAATTCACGGTTGTGAGACTTTTACAGCTATGTGACATCTGGAGCACAGAAATCACCAAGTATGATGGTGTGGGTCCCATTGAGTGCGATGAGTCGAACAACTCTTGACATCGTTGAGCTTGCAGGTAAGATAATTTCATCCTATGCGCGATCACATTGCTTTTATTAACATTAAAATCCCCAAGATTCAATTATAATTTCAATGCACTGACCAGCGACCCCAAGAAAAATGCCCTTATGAAATCGTTTTCAACGATATTCAAGGTGGGAGCGAAACTTGAGTGAAACCAACTATTATCCCAATACTCAAAGCGATGTATTTTCAGCTGCGTTTCTTAGTTCGCACCATTAGATCATTCTCAAAGTTCGCTCTCAATTGTCGTTCAACCGGTTTCTTTCAGACCTGGGCGTTGCATGAATATTCCGCGGATGTTGCCGCGTCTGTTCCTGGGGTCTGGAACATATTGATGTTTATTGGCGGTCCTGAGCTTGGATCGGCTATCGATTTCCATTTTTGGAGTGAGTCCTCTGTTTTTCGTCGATCTCGGGTCCTAAATTTGTTCTTTGCGCGTGAATAGAATCAAAACCCTGCTGTTCACAATCAATAAAACTTGTGAATGAAGCGACAATCCATGATCTGCAAGTTGCTATTCCCTTCGTCCATATTGGCCGTCAAATTGAATTGAAAGTCACTTGTTATCGTGCTAGAGATGGAGATACATGTCTATGATATCTCTAATATGAGATTACTTCATGTTATTGAGACCACGCCAAATCCAGAAGGTCCGTCAAAACCTATCCTTTTCTTTCCATACATTGTCCACTGACTTGGCAAAATCCCTGCTTAGCGATATGCGCCCTTTCTACTTCCACAGACAGCTCCTATCTAGCCTATCCTTCACCAGTTCCATCACCCATGTCCCTCGCAACTGCCGCCAACGGCTCTCCAAGTACAGCCGTGGCTTCATCGTCCACATCAGCCTGGCGACGTCCTCCTTTTCTCCACCCGTACTTTGACGGTCGCCAACATTATACAAGTACATAAATCGCCGCTTTCTTTCCTCTCTATCAACTCTACCAGTTCACTCCTTGCCACCTCATCTGATAAAGGCACTGTGATACGTGTGTGGAGTATTCCTGGTGCAGAGAAACTGTATCAGTTCACGCGAGGCACCAGAGAGGCGAGAATTTATTTAATGGACTTTAATCTAGTCTTGTCGTTGGCTGTGAGCTCCGTGCATGACACCGTCCATATATTCAGACTGGGCCAGCAAGCAGCACCAAAGAACAATAGAATCATTCAATGAACTTTAATCTAGTCTTCTCGTTGGCTGCGAGCTCTGTGCATGACACTGTCCATATATTCAAACTGGGCCAGCAAGCAGCATTGAAGAACAATAGTGAAACATCGAATTTGAATCAGGTCAGCAAGCCCGCTGGAGTCAGCGGAAGGGGCGTCTCCACCTGCTAGCTTGGAAGTGGACTATGAATTGTTCATCGAAAAGAAAAAGAGCAAGAGTATCTCGTTTGTCATATCTTTGTTTTTGTAGATTCACCGGTTCTCACTGCATTATCTCTCTTTCTCAAGGTCGGGTTTCAATCGCAGATCGCTACGGCTAACTAAAAGCCTCACACACTCGGGTACCTCCCAAACTCACTCACGGAGATGTGGGAACCCTCCAGAGATTTTACTTTCTTACGGCCAACCAGCGGTAAAGGAGTATCGTCACTTTGTCAGGGCAATTCTTTTTCTACATTCCAAGTTATGTTTCCAGTGGCTAATGCGATCCGTCAGGACGATGCCTCATGTTATGGTGATTTCCTCTGATGGTTATTTTTATTCATACAGTATTGATCTGGTCAAAGGCGGAGAGTGTTCGTTGATGAAACAATATAGGTAACAAAGAATTGTCATTCTGTTGCTTATTCTCAACATCCAACTCACTTGTCATTACAACAGTCTGCTCGATTCAGGAGAAGAATCAAGTGTATTGGACGGAAAATAGCGCAAACCATGCTGCTTTTTGTCCAACAAGTGGTCATTGTTAAAAGCGAGCCTGGCTCGGTTTTGCTTAGTTGATTTACTTTTCCTTTGTGCCTTTTTGTTCTTCTTGTGTTGCGTATTCTTTTTTTTTTAACACAGGTTTTGTAAAAGTGGTTTGGAAATGTGAGTAACATGGCAGGAGACAGCAAGATGCAATTGCAATACTAGAACTGTTCCTGGATGGTGCATATGAAGAGGAGGTTCTGGGAAAGATTTGACGATTTCTGTGTCAGAATCATACCAGATCTTGGTCCTTTCCCTTCAATCTTTGGTTTAAACATTGCGACGTACATTCTATGTGAGCTTGTTGAGAAGACATCTATAGAGGCCGTTGCTTCTAAGATAGGGCTCATGCACGTTCAACAAGCCTTCACGTGACAAAAGTGACAAAAGTGACAAAATCAGAAATTTTGAATGATAGGTGTCTGTACAAAAGTAAATAAAAATATGGCCCCTAGGAACTGTACATAAATGCATTCCTAACAGTTCACAGGAAGCAATTTTTTTTAAAATGACCTGTAGAAGGATATCATTCAAAAGTTGACTTTTTATCAATTGTCACGTGACCGGTAATTGGCGTCAACGCAATCAGTTGAAGCTGAAATAATGTCCCCATAAGGTCATTCCTGAGTCACGTGATATTGGTCACAGTATGTCACCTCACATGAAGGCTTGTTGAACGTGCATGAGCCCTATCTTACCACATGACGTTGGAATGGTGGATATTTCCTGGGAATCACGTGACATCATGTGATACATCAGCTGATCCATAGTTGTAATCACCTGTTTAGAATAATTAGTTAAGCAAGCTATCCTTAGCAATACCATCACTTTCCGAGCCAGCTACATACTCGGAACTAGCTAACCTCACCTCGGCCTACTCCATATGGTGATGAGAGTGTGATTTGACCAGCCAATATCACTGTCAACAACTTAAAGGCTCTAGCTTTTTTTATATAACACTACTGGGTCTCTTTGGGGTCTCTCTAAAAAATTCTAGGCTCGAAAACTGTCAATTTGAACTCTCTGGTATATTTACTACTGGAAACTAGGATATAGGAAAAATGGGCACAAATGGGCACAAACACATTCAAATGGCAAAGAAAAACTCGAAAAATCAACCAAAACAGGCAAACACGGCCAATTTCGGTGACGCAGCAACAATACCAGCTATAACCGCACCAACAACTGAAAAATCGCCCTCGTCTACTACTACAGCTACCACAGCACCCACAGCACACGAAACAACGGCCGCTTGCAATGCGTTTTGTCAATTTATCGAAATTGCTGATTTACAAACAATCAAAAAATTCCTTACCACAGCCACTTCATCCCCCGAAAATGAGAACCTCGAAATTCTATGGGACCGTGCATATGACGAAGGATACCATGAAGGATGAAGAGCAGTACTTTGAAGCTTGGAGAAAAAATTGGATGAGGAATATGAGAAAGGATATCGGAAAGGTGTTGAGGAGAGTAAGATAACACATTTCAAAATGGGATTAGAGGATGGACAAGCAAGTGAGCACTCAGAGTGGGTAGAAAACGGGCATGGACAGCATTGTTTCATGCCCATTGCTGTTCTCGAACACACTGGCTTCCAAACGGACCCCCCACTCATTCCTGTACCCACCACCACTTCCATTTCTGTCCAAACGGACGTTGTCAGCGCTCCTTTGGCCTCTTCCGCAACCATGGCCATACAAACCGATCCATTAGCGCCCATTTTCGATGCCACGTCACAAAACGAGCCCCCATTCGACGAATACGAAGCAAAAGTCAATATTAACACCAGTAACGACGTATTTTGCAAACCGGCCACGATCTACGACGATGCTAGCACCCAGACAACGTCCCCTACCTTCCAGCACCTCGAAATCGCGTCCCCAGCCCCCAACGACGCGTCACAAAGCCCTGCGATGCCCGAAAAGGAAATAAGCGCCCGTCTTGGCGCCAAACGCGAACGCTCATCGTTCGTGACCGTTTCCAGGTCCCTAACCCCTTCCCTCGCCGTTTCCGAGCCCCTAGCACCACATGCTATTGTTTCAGCACCCGAAGCGGCGGAAATCGTCCAAAAACACCCGGAAAGTCGAAAATCACGTGTTTCCACTCAAAAACACCCGGAAACCTCGAAAACGGCCGTTTCAACCCGTTTCAGCTGGGCAGACGACGCAGAAGCACTCCCTATTGTGTCTACAACGCCTACGAAATACCCCCGTGACCTTTCCGGCCTTCGTTCATCATCAACGAACCCATTTTCATCCCTTCGACGCCGTCATCGTAAACAGGCCCAAAATCCCCGAAATTCTTATCATTTTCATCATTCTCAACCTCGTCATACCCATTATCAGCATTTTAATTCGCTTCATTCAAATCCTCACCCACCACATCAAATTTCACAGCCAACTTCATTCATCTCATTGAACTGGGATCAAGATCCTAGATTATTGGATCTCAGTAATGCTTTGAAGGCTCTCGGTTGGATTTGTCAGTGATATATTTTATTTTATTTCATTCTTACTCCTTTTATGGCTACTATTTCATAGGCAACGAGGACGTTGCCTTGTTAGAGGGGGGCACATGGAATGGTGGATATTTCCTGGGAATCACGTGACATCATGTGATACATCAGCTGATCCATAGTTGTAATCACCTGTTTAGAATAATTAGTTAAGCAAGCTATCCTTAGCAATACCATCACTTTCCGAGCCAGCTACATACTCGGAACTAGCTAACCTCACCTCGGCCTACTCCAATGTCCCGAAAAGACCTACCTTTGTTACATGGGACCCAGTGCTTTGTCTTGAAAATTGTGTTGTTTTTATACAACCTGACGCAGAAAAGTACATCAAAACCTGCTGGAGTGAAAATCAATCTTCAGCTACCACCGCAGAAGAACTCTGCGGTGAGGCAGTACAGCATATTGGAGATCGTAGAGCAGTGGAAGGACTGCTAAGTTGCATTTAAAAATATATTACCCAAGTGACCATCACACATGTACACAATTCATAAGCCAAAGTTCCTCACCATGATTCTCTCCATCGATAATTGTTTCTATCTCATTCGGTCTTTGCGTTTCGGAACAGTATAATTCAATAATTCAATAATTCAATAATTCAACAGCATAGAAGATGACAAGCGCATAATGGTCAGAGGATAATGATCACCAATGCTAATACCAATTGACCATTGCAGACGATGCATTGTATGATCACCCCCTTCAATACTGCTAATCGGACTCGGATCCAGAGGATACTCGGTGAACGTCCGAGTCGTTGTTGTAGACCTTCGCTGCAGAAGGATTTTAGCGACGATGTTCAGAAATCCAGAAAGATTGTAAATTACACGTACATTTTTGTGCTTTTGTCTTGATGTTGCCTCCATGCCCTCGTCGGTGCATGTGCCCAGCCATTGCAGGAGATGCTGTGGGCGCAGCCAGTGTCGATGCACCCGATGTCGACGTGGCAGGTTGTACTAGCGCGGCAGATGTTGGCGCTGGTGCTGGTGCGGGAATTACGGTGGGGACAGCTGACCCACCTGCTGTTGTGACTGCTACAAATGGTTGTGAATGTGAAGAAAAAAATGGATGGATTGCAAAACCAACATACTTTCCACAACAGGGACTAGGTACGCCGAGAGGTCCTCCCTACCTCTCTGCTGTTTCTGGGCCTTGGGAGGACCCGAACGATGGCGTTTTGCCCGCTTCGGTTTGACTGACCCCATTTGGGGGTTTCCTGACGGGGGTGTCGCCCCGCCAACTCCTGTGTTGTTCAGGGCACCCATCCCAGCATAAACTGGGTAGGTGCCCATGGAGTGACTGCTTGCGGTCGTTCTTGACAATATATGTGACATGTTGTATGGGGTTGAGGCCACCGTCATGCGGTGACCTCCATAGCGTTGGTTGTGAGTGGGGCCCACAATCAAGTGATTGTGGGGGTGGTTTGGGTGATGGTGGTAGTGGTAGTGATTTGGGAGATGGGGGTGGTTTGGGTGATGGGGGTAGTAGTAGTGGTTTGGGTGTTTTTTTTTTTTTTTTTTTTTTTTTCATT
Source organism: Phlegmacium glaucopus (assembly GCA_015039465.1). Lineage (NCBI taxonomy): Eukaryota > Fungi > Basidiomycota > Agaricomycetes > Agaricales > Cortinariaceae > Phlegmacium > Phlegmacium glaucopus. The sequence goes on along the minus strand of MU130188.1, from coordinate 50,055 downwards.
CTGTGCCATCCCGTCGGATCTGTAGCGGATGGTCTTCCGGAAGCCATTGTAGCAATGGAGTTCTGAATCTGGGCATTCAGGCCTCTTCAGAATTTTACTACGATAGTTTTTGGATCAGTGTATCCAGAATCCGTGATTAGGTCTTGGAATTCATCCACATATTCTTCCAAAGACCGTGTTTTCTGGAAATATCCAGTTGACTCTAGTCGGTTGATGGCAACCGAGTCCGCATTTGCGGGACAGAACTCTTTTTTGAAGTCGTCTCGGAAATCAGACCAATCCAGGAACCGGGTTGACTCAGGGTTTTCCGTTTCCCATCGGAAACCTCTGGCTGCCCACTTTGATGCTCTTCCGGATTTCATGTAGGACATGGCCCAGATGATTTTTGTTTGCTCGTCCGAGAATTCGTCGGAACAGAGCCGGATGTACGTTTGGCAGGAGTGAAGGAATGCTGTTCCTTTGGATCGTTCTCCGTCAAACTCCGTTGGTAATTCCGGCCTTTCAGAGCGTGTCCGGGGTATGTTTTCGGTTTGAGGGGGAACCTTTTGTTGTGGTACAGGTGATTGTACATTCGGAACGAGTCGATGGATTGTCTCCATGATTTGGTCAAATCTGTTTTGGTATTCGATGTCCCGAGCTCGCAATAGGACGACTTCTCTTTCCAGCTGGGCGGTGCGTTCATCGTCCATGGCTGATAGGAAGGAGCCGCTCGGAGATGCGTGCTGTGAAGACAAGGAGGGAGCCACGGTCTGGGAGTGTACGGAGTCTGATTGGCCCGAATCGGGGGCTGTAAATCGGACTATCGTTCCACTGTGCGGACCGGACTCGGTCCGTTAAAGGGAGATCCTTTCCTAATGTTAGGGCAACTGCAACGCTGACTTAGTCAAGCTAGCAGGGGATCCAAAGTTAATAATATTTCAGAAAAGATATCTACAAGTGACTTACCTAGCAGGGGATCCAAAGAGGAAAGGATGGGGATCCCTGCTAGGCTGGGGGTGTTTAAGTACTAATATGGACATAACGGAGATATAAAATAAATAAAGGAATGATACGATAATAATTAATTAATTAAATAAGAAGTGGTGCGATATGAAAAATAGAAATAAAAGACGGAGTGAATCGGAGGACCGGAGTCGGAGCGGAACTACGGGATTCCGGAGTCAACCGGTGACGGAAGCGGAGTTGGACGGAAGGTCGGAGGTCGTCGGAAAGGTGGGGTGTATGATTCTAGAGTTGAGGTTTGGGTTAAAGTCGGGTGTCCCCTAACAGATGTAGCTGATGCGTCCATAAACGGGCCGTTCTTGAAATGATGGGCCATAGATGCGATCAAACACGAGCCGATGACCGATGCGAATAGTAGATTGATCGCTTTGTTGTATCACTAGCCAAGGGACAAACGGATGGTAGATGTTAAGGAGCATGTCGATAGTGTAAATGATAGACAACATAGTGGAGGACATTGGGGATATGATGAGCGATGAGGATGTTATCGTTGAACGAATGGTTTTGTTGACCAGGAACGCGATTCAGGGCCGCTTCCAAAATAGGTAAGCAAATTCAAAGTCCGCTTATTTTCATGATGGCGACTTTTAAGCTTTCTTCTCACGCTACCAATCAGTATTGGTGCGCGACAGCGAGATGTGCCGCAGTCCACACGCTCTGGCAGAAAACCAGGAACCGGTGCTTGGTCATGTGCTCCCACTGACCATCTGTAGTAGAGTACACGAACAATGAAGCGGCACCAGGAATGCCTTTATTGGTATCCAGGTGGTTCCGTAGGGCAGCGCAGGGACAGAGTTGGTCATCACGGGCAGTGATGATCACGGAAGCGCCTTCCTCACGAGTGGTTTTGGTCCATGGAATACGGAAAGAGGCTGAGCGTGAGTTGTCTCGCAAAGTCTGGAAGGTAACACTGTAAAGACATGTAAGTAACTGTAAGAGATCATAGAAGAAGAAACGTACTCCGCAGAGCGAAGAACATGATATCTAGCATCAAAGGAGGAGATGGATGAGACGGTCGTCTCGCCAAGGCGGCGGCATCTGAAGAAAGTGGTCAGTGCCACGGCCCAGACCGCAGCATGGAATGGAGAAGACATAATGATAGCGTTCTTCAGGGCCAGGAGGTGTTCGATGGAGACTGGAGCACGGAGGGCACGCTTGTGGCATGATCCCTCTTTGTTTGCAGATGTGCGGGCCATCTGGACCCATTTGTCATCTCCGAACCAGGGCGCATGGTTGGTAAGATGCCAAGCACGGACACCAGACAGCCAGGATCGGATGGTCTTCCCAGAGATGGAGCCTTTGTATTCGCCAATGAATGCGCATAGGAGGGCATAAGAAGCAGGCATCCGGGCATCTTCAGAAATATCCCACCGGTCACAAAATTGGTTAAATCTGAGGATACCAGAGGCATACATTGATCGCGTAGAGGCAGCGAGGGCACCCGTGATTGACATCTTAGCAGATTCAACCAAGGCAGGTGGCAGGTCAGCAAGAAGCGCATCATCATGTAATAGCCCATAAGGAGTATGCCATGAGAAAATACGGTCGGCTGCTGAAACACGGGGACGGAGTGGACTCGGTGTCAGGATCTGGTCCGCCAGGGGCCTGCGAATTCTACGGGATGGCATGGGAGTCCTCGTCAGGGGTCGAGAGAGTGATGGTGGATGAAGACCGGAGGCAGGTAAGATGGTGAGAGCTGGCTGCGAAGAGGAACTTTCGGCAATGAAAAAAGGATTTGAAAAGGGGGAGTCTATGGATAATGAAGAAGAAACAGGGAAAGCAGGTGCGGCAGGTACGGTACTAGTACAAATATCAGAAATGCAATGCGGATTGATGAAACTCTGTGGATACAAATTGGAGGAAAAAACTTGTGAAGTGGAAAATAAATTTATAGGAAAGCAAGGTTCGAATGCAGTAGCTATTTGGGAGTTGGAGAGACGCGGTGGGACAGGATGAGTTGAGTCAAGACGCCCTGTCCCCTTTCCAACCCCCTCGATGGCAAACTTAGCCACCGAGAAAGGCAATAGGGTACCCTCAGACATAAAGAAAGATATGCTGGAGCTCGTCAGGCAGGCTGAACGAGGTAGTTATGCGTGTCTCAACAGATCCCAATTCTCCGCGCGAGATGGGGTCTGCTGGATTATCTGCAGAGGCAATATATGCAAGGTCGGGTGTTATGAAGTGAGCAGCGAGCACAATGTATATGCGGCGAATGGAGAGATTGATGTGAAAGTTTCGACTGCGGCCTTTGTCGAGAGAGCCAATTGTTCCTTGATTATCCGAGTGTATAAGGAGAGTAGCGTTTCGGATTCCCATAGCTTCGAGTATGTAGATGAGGATCTCCACTGCAACTGTCTCCAGCCAGCAAATATCACGACCCTCAATTTTCCAATCTTCATGGAGCTTCAAAGCCAGCCATCTGCCAGCAATGATAATCCCAATACCCCAAGATGTCGAGGCATCAACAAAAAGTCCTAGATCTTGAGTAGGACCACGAGGCCAAAGCTCACAATAGAACTCTGGAGCATCGAGTGTGTGGAGCCACCACTTAAGGTCGGACAATAGGGAGTGTGGTGGATAGCGCCGCGTGAATGTGTTATCGTTGAAACTTGCTGCGAAATTTGAAAGTGATGGGAGGTGGGAGCGTCCCTGAGCATATACGAAAGCGACATGGCACAAAGAGCCATGGATTTTCTCAATATTGAGTAAAGAACATGGATGGCCATTAAAGTGGTCAAGGAATATATGAACGCGGTTATAGAATTTCAACCGCTTCTCCTGAGGCAGACTAACCCGCTTGTTGGGTATGTCCCATCGGTAACCGATAAAATTGGTGATGAAGACGAACTCAGAATCACCTTTGTCCTCATGCCAAGGCACTTGGAGGGGGGCAATTCGTCGCAGGGCCTCCGCCCGATCATAGTCATAATCAAAGCCATCTTGATGAAATATGCCGCCCGGAATTGGAAATCGAAAGGCCTTGAGATCGTCTTCATACTTCAACACGGGCTTCACATCCTCTGCCTGCCAGATGTCAACGATCGCGTTACCGATCATACCTGAATTGCTGCTTGCTGCTGCGGCTCCAAAAGGGTGGGTATGATCGATGTAGAATTTGTGGGAGAGGTCCTGAGCAATGAGCCATGGTTTATGGGCAGGAATAATGGGACATGTTCGATGGAATTTACGGATGTCGAAGGTGCAGGCTTGAGTACCCAGAGGAGCATGAGCCACCTGATGTACGAGAAAAGGATCAGGAATTAGAATGGTGTCAAAGGTGGGAAAGGTTATGCCAGTGAGCGGGAGAAGGGAGAAACAGCCTTCGGCTGTTGTGAAAATATATGGCAGCTGTCACTGCTTAGAACACATAGAAACAGATAGAAGCGCCAGAAGAGGGACATGTGGTCCACTTCCAGGAAAAGGAACTTGTAGCGACAAGCCACCAGAGGTGAAGCTTGCGAAAACGAGCCACCAGAGGTGAAGCTCATGACGGTGAGCCACCAGAGGTGAAGCTCCCAGAAGTATGGCCACCAGAGGTGAAGCCCTAAGAGCCACCAGAGGTGAAGCTCCTAGAAGTACGGCCACCAGAGGTGAAGCTCGTAACACTGAGTCCACCAGAGGTGAGACTGGTAAGGATGGACAGGTGATACCCGTCATTTGGGAAGGAAGGAAGATGGAAGGGCAGGGAAAGTGAAGAAACCTACAATATCAGCAACTTTCGAGGCTGTGTCAAAATGTGTAGGGAAATCCGCTTTATTTATGTGGGAATTTGTAGAAGGATTGTTCTTGTCGCCTTTTGACAGGTGCCGGCAAACGCGAAGTTTGTCTGGCATGCCAGGTTGTTGGGGTTGGACGGAAATGAGGAACGGGGAGGAGAAAAATGGACCACGCAGGATTTTTTCGACATCTTGGCGTGAAAATGGACCTGACATGCGTCCAGCGTCAACTTCGTTGATTAAATATTCGTTAATGATGTCGGGATATTCGAGAGCAGATTGGTGATTCTCAAGTATGATGGTGTCTGTGATTGGGGGCATTTCACCTAAAGGGAATCCGTTTCTGAGGTTTGTAACTAGAAGAGAATAAAAGTATAACAAGTTATGTTTAGAAAGGAAGAATTCAAAGGCATCGGTATCGTAAGGATGAACGATTCTGGAAAAGATATCATCGTGGAACTCTGAAGAGTCTTCATCTATAATTAAGGGGTCTCGGTGTACAATAGAATCAGAGAAATCGCGATAACAAAGGAAATTTGGGGCAGCAATAGAAAGAAAAGAGTTAATCGAAGGTAGGTCGGGTACGACAGACCCAGGCGAAGGCATAGTGGGATTTGGAACCACAGTATGAGCAGATGTGAGCTCGCGCGCCTTCAGAATGGGAGCAGACGGCACTACTACCGCTGACGTTGTGATTAATGCAGATTTCTTTGGCGGTAGGGGTGCAGAGACTGCCATTTGTGATTTTTGCCCAAGTAGGCTTGCCGTCGGGGAACTTGGTCGGTGAGTTGCCATCACCATAGTGTTTGCCGACTGTATGGCCTTTTTCACCGCAGAGGATGCAACAGACTGGGTGAGACGACTGTCTGTTGCCTGAGTGAAATGGCTGTAGCGTGGGCAGGTTATGTGTATCGCGGAACTGGGTTGATGACCCGGCGGTCCTGCCTCCACGAAAAGATGGTCGAAAGGAGCTGTCTTTGCAGTATGACGACTCCGACCTGTTGGGAAGGTTTTGCTTCTCGATGAGGCTCTTAAGCTCATATGTAGTCTTTGCCGCCTCGTATTTCATGGCGTAGTGATTGATGTCGAAATTTGTGGGTTCAGTGCGGTACTCGCAACGTAACTTGAGTTCGAGATCTTTTCAGGCGTCATACTGACTGATCTTGTCTTCCTGAGTATTAAAAAAATTAAAATGGGAGGACCACCAGCGAGCGTATGGGCCTGCATTGCCATCTCTGTCCTGCATCTGGTGAAATCGGAAGCAGTTTTCGGCTGCTTCAGACCACTCTCCAAAGCCCAGCGAGAGTTCCTCGCCGAAGCCTCTGAAATCTCTGGTCCCTTTTATGAGATCAGCAATGTTAAGAATAAACTGGCCCTTAGTCTCGCCCGGGAGTGGGTTTGACTTTATAGTGGGCAGCGTAGCCGCATGATCAATCATGTAGCGCAAATGGGCATTACGAAAGAAAGTTAAAGGAATAGGGACATGGACATTAGTGGTAAACAGTATTTCGGAAAATTCGATAGCACGTTGGATGCCAACAATGCGCTCGGCTGCCTTGCTGCCATCCATACGACGCCGTTTGGCGTCTTGAGAGGCTTTGCATGCAGAGGTCATAAGATCATCAACTTTCCTCTTGTCTCGCTCTTCTTTCTCTGCTCTGTTTTCACGTGTGATGCGAAGTAAAAGATAGTCTGGAACAGTGTTCAAAAAACGAGCGAGAATGGACGGATCCTTAAGATCCTTTACATCCAGATCATCAATAGTGATAAAAGATGCAGTCTCCGAACCAGGTTCGGGATAAGCAAAAGGATCTAGGTGGTGGTTATAAGTTTTCACCTCCCTAGCCTTGTTTTGATCTTCGATTTCTTTGTTCTTAACTAGTTTTTCACGTAATTGGAGCTTACTGAGCAGAGATGAAATAAGATCATCTTTATGGGTACGTCGAACGCGAGGTTGTATAAGCAGAGGTGGAATTAGATTATTGTCATGAGGAACCTGATCTTGAGGATCTTGCGGAAGGGGGTCTGCCGGCATCGGATGTTGATCTTGCGCTATGTCGACCATTTCGGAGATAAATAACAAAGGTAGTTCAGAAAAAAATTATCTGATAAAGCTCAGACGATGCCAGCAAGACCAGAAGAAAAAGATGGAGGTCGATGCTTATCGTTGCGTCTGATCTTGTCCTGTGATTTGCTAGTATTATGATCAGACGTCACTGGGTCTTGCCTGGCTCTATTTATTTTATCTTATCCTTAGATGAGTCAACACTTCGTGTTTCCTCATCGTGGAGCTTTACAGCAAGGTAATGGAACTCGTAATAAGACCGAGTTCTCAATACTGAGAACTCGGAATCCAAATGACATCAGAATGGCATTGTATTGTGTGATCATCTATTAATACCAGCCTAATATTGGAATGGACTCAGTAGCTACGTAGCCACAGGCATTTTCTATTTATATAGTAGTCATTAGTGATGGGCGGGGGTTTGAGAAACCCCTGGGGTACAAGGGTAAGGGTAAGGAGGGTCAGGGTCAGGGTACAGATTTTTTGACCCTTGAAAAACCCTTACCCTTCTGGAGGGGTCAGGGTATTTTTGGGAATTTTTATTTCTCTGATATCAGAGTGATCTAACTGTTGTGTATCTATAAAATTGACTTTAAATCAGAGAAAAAGCAATCTAAAGAGGCCTCACTGCTTTCACAACAATCAGTAGCTTAAAATACTAGTCAAACCCTCTCTATTTCATTTAAAATCTATTGCTAAACTTTTTTTTTTTTTTTTTTTTTTTTTTTCAGACCTGGGCGTTGCATGAATATTCCGCGGATGTTGCCGCGTCTGTTCCTGGGGTCTGGAACATATTGATGTTTATTGGCGGTCCTGAGCTTGGATCGGCTATCGATTTCCATTTTTGGAGTGAGTCCTCTGTTTTTCGTCGATCTCGGGTCCTAAATTTGTTCTTTGCGCGTGAATAGAATCAAAACCCTGCTGTTCACAATCAATAAAACTTGTGAATGAAGCGACAATCCATGATCTGCGAGTTGCTATTCCCTTCGTCCATATTGGCCGTCAAATTGAATTGAAAGTCACTTGTTATCGTGCTAGAGATGGAGATACATGTCTATGATATCTCTAATATGAGATTACTTCATGTTATTGAGACCACGCCAAATCCAGAAGGTCCGTCAAAACCTATCCTTTTCTTTCCATACATTGTCCACTGACTTGGCAAAATCCCTGCTTAGCGATATGCGCCCTTCTACTTCCACAGACAGCTCCTATCTAGCCTATCCTTCACCAGTTCCATCACCCATGTCCCTCGCAACTGCCGCCAACGGCTCTCCAAGTACAGCCGTGGCTTCATCGTCCACATCAGCCTGGCGACGTCCTCCTTTTCTCCACCCGTACTTTGACGGTCGCCAACATTATACAAGTACATAAATCGCCGCTTTCTTTCCTCTCTATCAACTCTACCAGTTCACTCCTTGCCACCTCATCTGATAAAGGCACTGTGATACGTGTGTGGAGTATTCCTGGTGCAGAGAAACTGTATCAGTTCACGCAAGGCACCAGAGAGGCGAGAATTTATTTAATGGACTTTAATCTAGTCTTGTCGTTGGCTGTGAGCTCCGTGCATGACACTGTCCATATATTCAGACTGGGCCAGCAAGCAGCACCAAAGAACAATAGAATCATTCAATGAACTTTAATCTAGTCTTCTCGTTGGCTGCGAGCTCTGTGCATGACACTGTCCATATATTCAAACTGGGCCAGCAAGCAGCATTGAAGAACAATAGTGAAACATCGAATTTGAATCAGGTCAGCAAGCCCGCTGGAGTCAGCGGAAGGGGCGTCTCCACCTGCTAGCTTGGAAGTGGACTATGAATTGTTCATCGAAAAGAAAAAGAGCAAGAGTATCTCGTTTGTCATATCTTTGTTTTTGTAGATTCACCGGTTCTCACTGCATTATCTCTCTTTCTCAAAGTCGGGGTTTCAATCGCAGATCGCTACAGCTAACTAAAAGCCTCACACACTCGGGTACCTCCCAAACTCGCTCACGGAGATGTGGGAACCCTCCAGAGATTTTACTTTCTTACGGCCAACCAGCGGTAAAGGAGTATCGTCGCTTTGTCAGGGCAATTCTTTTTCTACATTCCAAGTTATGTTTCCAGTGGCTAATGCGATCCGTCAGGACGATGCCTCATGTTATGGTGATTTCCTCTGATGGTTATTTTTATTCATACAGTATTGATCTGGTCAAAGGCGGAGAGTGTTCGTTGATGAAACAATATAGGTAACAAAGAATTGTCATTCTGTTGCTTATTCTCAACATCCGACTCACTTGTCATTACAACAGTCTGCTCGATTCAGGAGAAGAATCAAGTGTATTGGACGGAAAATAGCGCAAACCATGCTGCTTTTTGTCCGACAAGTGGTCATTGTTAAAAGCGAGCCTGGCTCGGTTTTGCTTAGTTGATTTACTTTTCCTTTGTGCCTTTTTGTTCTTCTTGTGTTGCATATTCTTTTTTTTTTAACACAGGTTTTGTAAAAGTGGTTTGGAAATGCGAGTAACATGGCAGGAGACAGCAAGATGCAATTGCAATACTAGAACTGTTCCTGGATGGTGCATATGAAGAGGAGGTTCTGGGAAAGATTTGACGATTTCTGTGTCAGAATCATACCAGATCTTGGTCCTTTCCCTTCAATCTTTGGTTTAAACATTGCGACGTACATTCTATGTGAGCTTGTTGAGAAGACATCTATAGAGGCCGTTGCTTCTAAGATAGGGCTCATGCACGTTCAACAAGCCTTCACGTGACAAAAGTGACAAAAGTGACAAAATCAGAAATTTTGAATGATAGGTGTCTGTACAAAAGTAAATAAAAATATGGCCCCTAGGAACTGTACATAAATGCATTCCTAACAGTTCACAGGAAGCAATTTTTTTTAAAATGACCTGTAGAAGGATATCATTCAAAAGTTGACTTTTTATCAATTGTCACGTGACCGGTAATTGGCGTCAACGCAATCAGTTGAAGCTGAAATAATGTCCCCATAAGGTCATTCCTGAGTCACGTGATATTGGTCACAGTATGTCACCTCACATGAAGGCTTGTTGAACGTGCATGAGCCCTATCTTACCACATGACGTTGGAATGGTGGATATTTCCTGGGAATCACGTGACATCATGTGATACATCAGCTGATCCATAGTTGTAATCACCTGTTTAGAATAATTAGTTAAGCAAGCTATCCTTAGCAATACCATCACTTTCCGAGCCAGCTACATACTCGGAACTAGCTAACCTCACCTCGGCCTACTCCATATGGTGATGAGAGTGTGATTTGACCAGCCAATATCACTGTCAACAACTTAAAGGCTCTAGCTTTTTTTATATAACACTACTGGGTCTCTTTGGGGTCTCTCTAAAAAATTCTAGGCTCGAAAACTGTCAATTTGAACTCTCTGGTATATTTACTACTGGAAACTAGGATATAGGAAAAATGGGCACAAATGGGCACAAACACATTCAAATGGCAAAGAAAAACTCGAAAAATCAACCAAAACAGGCAAACACGGCCAATTTCGGTGACGCAGCAACAATACCAGCTATAACTGCACCAACAGACTGAAAAATCGCCCTCGTCTACTGCTACAGCTACCACAGCACCTACAGCACACGAAACAACGGCCGCTTGCGATGCGTTTTGTCAATTTATTGAAATTGCTGATTTACAATCAATCAAAAAATTCCTTACCACAGCCGCTTCATTCCCGGAAAATGAGAACCTCGAAATTCTCTGGGACCGTGCATATGACGAAGGATACCATGAAGGATGACGAGCGGTACTTTGAAGTTTGGAGAAAAAATTGGATGAGGAATATGATAAAGGATATCGGAAAGGTGTTGAGGAGAGTAAGATAACACATTTCAAAATGGGATTAGAGGATGGACAAGCAAGTGAGCACTCAGAGTGGGTAGAAAACGGGCATGGACAGCATTGTTTCATGCCCATTGCTGTTCTCGAACACACTGGCTTCCAAACGGACCCCCCACTCATTCCTGTACCCACCACCACTTCCATTTCTGTCCAAACGGACGTTGTCAGCGCTCCTTTGGCCTCTTCCGCAACCATGGCCATACAAACCGATCCATTAGCGCCCATTTTCGATGCCACGTCACAAAACGAGCCCCCATTCGACGAATACGAAGCAAAAGTCAATATTAACACCAGTAACGACGTATTTTGCAAACCGGCCACGATCTACGACGATGCTAGCACCCAGACAACGTCCCCTACCTTCCAGTACCTCGAAATCGCGTCCCCAGCCCCCAACGACGCGTCACAAAGCCCTGCGATGCCCGAAAAGGAAATAAGCGCCCGTCTTGGCGCCAAACGCGAACGCTCATCGTTCGTGACCGTTTCCAGGTCCCTAACCCCTTCCCTCGCCGTTTCCGAGCCCCTAGCACCACATGCTATTGTTTCAGCACCCGAAGCGGCGGAAATCGTCCAAAAACACCCGGAAAGTCGAAAATCACATGTTTCCACTCAAAAACACCCGGAAACCTCGAAAACGGCCGTTTCAACCCGTTTCAGCTGGGCAGACGACGCAGAAGCACTCCCTATCGTGTCTACAACGCCTACGAAATATCCCCGTGACCTTTCCGGCCTTCGTTCATCATCAACGAACCCATTTTCATCCCTTCGACGCCGTCATCGTAAACAGGCCCAAAATCCCCGAAATTCATATCATTTTCATCATTCTCAACCTCGTCATACCCATTATCAGCATTTTAATTCGCTTCATTCAAATCCTCACCCACCACATCAAATTTCACAGCCAACTTCATTCATCTCATTGAACTGGGATCAAGATCCTAGATTATTGGATCTCAGTAATGCTTTGAAGGCTCTCGGTTGGATTTGTCAGTGATATATTTTATTTTATTTCATTCTTACTCCTTTTATGGCTACTATTTCATAGGCAACGAGGACGTTGCCTTGTTAGAGGGGGGCACATGGAATGGTGGATATTTCCTGGGAATCACGTGACATCATGTGATACATCAGCTGATCCATAGTTGTAATCACCTGTTTAGAATAATTAGTTAAGCAAGCTATCCTTAGCAATACCATCACTTTCCGAGCCAGCTACATACTCGGAACTAGCTAACCTCACCTCGGCCTACTCCAATGTCCCGAAAAGACCTACCTTTGTTACATGGGACCCAGTGCTTTGTCTTGAAAATTGTGTTGTTTTTATACAACCTGACGCAGAAAAGTACATCAAAACCTGCTGGAGTGAAAATCAATCTTCAGCTACCACCGCAGAAGAACTCTGCGGTGAGGCAGTACAGCATATTGGAGATCGTAGAGCAGTGGAAGGACTGCTAAGTTGCATTTAAAAATATATTACCCAAGTGACCATCACACATGTACACAATTCATAAGCCAAAGTTCCTCACCATGATTCTCTCCATCGATAATTGTTTCTATCTCATTCGGTCTTTGCGTTTCGGAACAGTATAATTCAATAATTCAATAATTCAATAATTCAACAGCATAGAAGATGACAAGCGCATAATGGTCAGAGGATAATGATCACCAATGCTAATACCAATTGACCATTGCAGACGATGCATTGTATGATCACCCCCTTCAATACTGCTAATCGGACTCGGATCCAGAGGATACTCGGTGAACGTCCGAGTCGTTGTTGTAGACCTTCGCTGCAGAAGGATTTTAGCGACGATGTTCAGAAATCCAGAAAGATTGTAAATTACACGTACATTTTTGTGCTTTTGTCTTGATGTTGCCTCCATGCCCTCGTCGGTGCATGTGCCCAGCCATTGCAGGAGATGCTGTGGGCGCAGCCAGTGTCGATGCACCCGATGTCGACGTGGCAGGTTGTACTAGCGCGGCAGATGTTGGCGCTGGTGCTGGTGCGGGAATTACGGTGGGGACAGCTGACCCACCTGCTGTTGTGACTGCTACAAATGGTTGTGAATGTGAAGAAAAAAATGGATGGATTGCAAAACCAACATACTTTCCACAACAGGGACTAGGTACACCGAGAGGTCCTCCCTACCTCTCTGCTGTTTCTGGGCCTTGGGAGGACCCGAATGATGGCGTTTTGCCCGCTTCGGTTTGACTGACCCCATTTGGGGGTTTCCTGACGGGGGTGTCGCCCCGCCAACTCCTGTGTTGTTCAGGGCACCCATCCCAGCATAAACTGGGTAGGTGCCCATGGAGTGACTGCTTGCGGTCGTTCTTGACAATATATGTGACATGTTGTATGGGGTTGAGGCCACTGTCATGCGGTGACCTCCATAGCGTTGGTTGTGAGTGGGGCCCACGATCGAGTGATTGTGGGGGTGGTTTGGGTGATGGTGGTAGTGGTAGTGATTTGGGAGATGGGGGTGGTTTGGGTGATGGGGGTAGTAGTAGTGGTTTGGGTGATGATGGTAGTATTGGTGACCCATCTGTTGGGGGCCTTGCGAGGGGTCTACATGCTGAAATGGATAACAAATGGTGAAGGAGAAGGAAGGGGGAAGGCCTGGAAGGGTAGCCAGAAGTGAGAGGGATTCATTGTTACACTGCGGGGGCTGGGGGGCAGGGATTCAAGCGAAGGAAGCTTTATATATATATTCCTGTTTGTCTGTTTCGTGCATAATTTACTGACAGTTTATATCACAGGACAAATGACTTTGAAGATCTCCTAAACGAGAATGCTGTAACGTCCCTTTTTTACTGCTTTAGCCTAGGCTTAATACGAACGCTGTTAGATCCAATTTGGGATGTCTGCGTTCAAACACGCGTTTGAGGGTGCCAGGAATATCCCCTAATTAATGAGAACATAGCTGTGCTTCCTCATGTTGAACATGCTTCATTGCTTGTGTTTAAAATGTCTCATGCACACGATTTACCCCTGCCTTATCAATTATTTGTGTTTTATGACTCGTCAACTTGAACTTAGAAGAGTTCATTCACTGAATCACACTAGAGATGTGGGCCGTTGCTTTGCACGGCAATATGACTCTTATGGGTTTTTATATAGAATATTTATTATTTTTAGTTAAAAAAAATATTTATCTATAGAATATTTATTATTAATAATTATTTTATAAAATGCAATATATTTTACTCATTATATTATACAAGCGATTCATGTTTGTCATTGTCACATAGAGAGAGTGAGGAAGTGAAAAACTAGAGATAAATTAATAAAGAATTGAAAAATGAAAACGGGAATGGAGAGGTATATTTTTTCTTACTGTTTACATAATTTATTGGTCATAGTAACAAGTAGTATAAGGTGATGATTCAGAGCCTGTTTATATTGAGGTTATTGACTTTTTCTGGTTTGCTTATGTGTGACTAACTATTATGATGGGAGCCAGAAGGCAAACCATGATCAATAACTCATTTTCAGCAACGCGTTGTTGTCATATATTTGTTTTGGAAAGTTTTTTGAGATAGCTTATAATGTTTGTTTATTAATTCACTACCCATACTTGTGCTTATCCATTTATCCAAAAACATCTCTGTGAAGGCTCATAAAATTGAAGACCAGTAATTGTTGTTTGTTTTAGAAGCTAAAAGACAAGTTTTTGAGTTTAAAGGAATTTCTTCATTGGGTCTTATGGAGGTGCTCTAGCCACACCAAAGTAAAGATGTTGTTACACGTATGAATATTTTCTCAATAAAACAATATATAAATAAATTATACATGGTTCTGCAATATCAATATTTATGTTTCTAAATTATTGGCTAATTCTATTGTTGGTACTAAGTTAGAATTTTATTTTTTAACTGGGAATATGATTCTGGTGATAACTAACAGTTATATTTGTATGTCAAATTTACAACGTTTATCAGGAACATAGTGAGACTGCAAACAAGGAAAGGGATAGATATTACGAACAAAAGGGATGTGTGAGCATAACGAGATATTGATGCAATCAAACATATTAAAAATACACTGGGAGGAAATGTAGCAAAAAAAAAAAAGTTATCAATCTGGTGTGCCAAAAACAATAACAAAGAGAATGTTGGTTGCAAGATGGACATTTGTGACATCAGTTTTCTTTCCAAGATACGAAGAAACACTATGTCCAACCGCAACACATGAACCAATGGGTATCTCTCCATCGAAGGTAGGAAAAATGTTTTGAAGGTTGTCAAAATCGGTTTCCTGGTTCAGATTGATTTCTTGTGCATTGAAAACTGGCACTGAATAAAAATGATAGTCAATAATTCATTATCGACACATGAATATTTAAATAAAGATTGTACCAATATCAGTGAAATATAAGGCCCCACGAGCACGTTCAACAGGCGTATCATTGGTTTTTGCATGGCGGCCGGAAAGAGGGCTAAGGCTGGCATTTGGAAAATTTGGAGGGGCAGAAATACTGTTTGGCAAAGTTGAAAATGTTAAGACGGATCTATAAAGCTGCGCATTCAAATTTTGTTCATCAAATATCATTGAGATAAAGCAGCAATATCGTTCCCACTCTTGACCATGGAATAAGACACCGATTGATTTGTGTCCTTTCAAACCAACAACGAGATTGGAATCATTGCAATATCCAGTGATGATAGCAACTGCAGGCCGCTTTCCGATGAAGGCTTCACAACGCCCTCGATAGCCATCCCGAACAGTAATATCCATTGGGGAAGCACGACAGGGATTAAAAAAACGGCCTTGTTTAACCATGGAAATCATAGCCATGATTGAACTGTTGTTGCTATATGAAACATATTTTATTATAAATATTTGGAATAAAAGTAATATATTAGATAGTTACCCAATGTCCATCGTAGGAATGATTTTTGGCCAATGTGAATATGGAACATGAGGGACGTCGGAGGATGTTGTACTCCAAGAATGGATATAACCAACCCTAAAGGTAGATTTATATATTAAAATATGTAGAATTGTGGTATATTTACCATAGACAAGGAAGGTCCTTGTATTGACGACGTAAACGTCGATCTTGAACATTTAAAAAGAAGGATTCATCCTTCTCAGGCAAGGCTCTATAAAATTGTGTTAATATAACAGTTAAATGCAATAAAAATGAACAATTACTTGACAGTAAAATTTTCAAAATCTTTGAGATAAACTTTCTTGGGTTTTGATGGTGGAATAGGCATAACATTTTTGGAGATAACATCAATAAATGGGTCGTCATCATCATCATCATCCACAATATTACCACTTGATCCTTCAGGTAATTTATTATTGATCTCGCTGAATAAAGCAGTATGATCAGTAATTGTATTATAAATGACAAAAATAATATGACTTACCGTGACTTGCTCATGGCAAGTTGCATCTCATTCTCATCCCAATCATCTGATATCTCATCCTCGTGCTGAGATTTTGTATCACTGTGAGCGTTGAACTCAACTTTTGCCTTTCCCTTGTGAGGTGATCTATGATATGGAAGTGAGACATTTTTTTTTTGTTTGTTTTGTGTCAATGTACCCAAGTGATGGAGGATAAACCTTGGTAGAACTTTGTATACCTGGAGATGGTGTCCTGACACTCATTTAAAACCAAAAAATAGAAATATAAATTAAATTAAAATTAATTGCTTACTTTACATCCTTTTGATCTAATTTTTGCTTACGAACACAAAGGTTCTTCTGTACCGGTATATCAATGGGATTGAGCAGTGGGTCCTCACTGTTATCCGGAACAATTTGTTTTTTTAGGCTGAATGATGAGGTTATACAGTCAGTTTTTTTTAGAAAGGGAAGGATATAATTGGAGTTATCTAATACTCACACTCCTGATATGCTCTGTGTTGTTATCCCCTCTACTTTGACCAGGGGATCATTGATATGACTGGTAGGTTTTCCATGGTAATTCATCCTAAAAATTAGAAGGTGATCAGAATTGGCAATAAACTACTTGAATATACTTACATTTGCGGTCTGGAGGGGTTAATCAGATTATGTTTTTTTTTCCAGTCATTTTAAGCACAGAATATTTACGGTTTTGTCTTGCTTGCTGGGACTGGCCTGAATTGACATAAGTTATGATTATTAAGGAAAACAAGACATATAGATCCATACCGTGTTTCTGTGTTTGTTGCAGAACTCTGTGGTGGTACATCAATACTATGTTACAAATATCAGAAATGAGACACAGAAAAAATTGGTCGTTCTACCATTCCAGACTATCACTTTCAGAGCCAGTAGGAGATACGGATCATGCTTTATCTTTGCAGTGACGTGTTGGTTGTTTTGACATGAGATATGATAATGATACTAGATAGATGTGGGAGAGGTGGGAGAGGATGAATATGATATGTGTTGTTGTATGATACAAAAATGTGAGTAGGACCTTTAAATAATCAGAATTACTATGTAGTCAATAGCATACACTGTCTGTCGCCAAATCCACCAAATAACAGGGTACAAACTGAATTAACTGCGCATTCAATGATAATGATTATTCTAGGTTAGATCTTCTGTGTTAGCAGCTTAACAGGATACTAACCTCTTCAAGTGTTCAATAACACTACACAGGAGGCGTCCCAAAGTAAAAAATGGAGCTACACTGATTATTATCAGTCATTTACTTATTGTACAATAAAATCTATCAGCCCTGATACAGTAGATCTGAGGTATGGATGCCGATAGAATACCATATTACTATTAGTTAGGAGACAAAATCTCAGTAATTGCAAAGCCAAAGGACTGGATTCTGTTTAACTATTAGTTTATGAGATTGTTAGGAGTACAAGGTGAATATTTGTAGCAAATATAAAAGGTTATAAAACTCATTTCAGTGTTTTAAATGCTAAATGAGTGAAGGAGAACAGCATGATGGAATCATTGTGTAAATGAAAAAAGTAGAAAATAAGCTAAACTACAAACGGTTGAAACAAAAGAAATAGCTCTTGACGAGATTGTAACGAATTAAGTAAAATGTGAAATGTTTCGGAACAACAAAAGTATTCTTGTGGTGCAATTGAAAAAAAAGGGACAGTGGAGATGTGGAAAAGAGGTGTTGTGTGTAATGGCATATATTTGTTTCAGGTAAAGTTAGTCTTGTTTTTAGAATATATCAATAGTACAGACTCTGCACTATCTCCATTTACCGCTACCTACTGCAAAACTATTGTATCACAGGTTATTGTCAAAACCTATTGATTGCTCATGTGAACCAATTTAAGGTTTTCAACAAGAAACGTCATGATACTCAGGGAAAGTTATGTAATTTGAAGTTGCAAGTGCCTAGGAATGACAGATTAGGAAATTAATAGAAAACGAATAATCTTCATTCAGCGACATTTACATAGAGAATGAAAAAAATCCCCAAACAATGTTCTTCTCATTGTGCGTCTGTTTAACTGCGAGATGGACAAAAATTATGATAGTCTTGGTGCAAGTGAGCATTTTTTATATAGTTAAATAAAATTCTCTAATCCAGTATGTCTAGGGACAGCGCTCTCTGATATCTTTGGAGATTATTTTAAAGAAAATGACGATAATGGCATTGGTAATGACCATCTATCACGATTCAAGGTCAGGTTGCACAATGTAATACCCTGATAATTGTGGTATTGACCAATCACAGTCTGACCGATATCAGATTCGTTGCTGTGGGGTTCCTATGGTTTACAGGTTAGTTAAGATTGTGGAAGGATCTTCAGAACTCGAAGAGGCAACCTTTACGGTTCACGGTGTCATACTTGATAAAGAACTTCCACCAATCCGGATTGATAGGTAAGATGTATTGTTATTATGCTGGCAATTTGATAATCACAGTTTCTAGCCATTTTCTGCGAGATGACAGAAGCAAGGACAGATATGCAAAATTTATACGACAATACATCGCGGTGACAGGTATTGGTCTTGAAGAGTTCAACCAAATACTTCAGGGATTCGGAAGAGTGCACAACTTTTTTGAAGATGTACTACCCGTCGACAAACTCAAACGATTGGAACCGTTTTCTATTAATGGCAACTTGGCGCTAGCTTGTCACACAAGATATTTTCAAGCCCGTCGTTACTGTAGATCAGCAGTTCCACAACCTTTTGGGCCAGGTGTAGATCCTAATGGCAATCTGGAATGGATTGGGAGAGATTTATTTATCCACACAGAAGACAATGTCGTCCAATATCTGGCAAGGAAGAACGATACAGGGCAGTCATTAAAGTATGTTGATGCTTGAATGATTATTTGCTTGCTCACTGGAATGGCAGATATATCGATATAAACCCCAGCCGATTCCAAAAAGGAGACATTGTTGAAATCACTATTTCTTTCTTTTGCATTAAAACTCGTTTCGAAAAACTCAAGATGATGACGTCTTTGAAGACATTAACTTTGCTTAACGATACTTTTCGAGAGGTACAAATATTTGTCATACTGATGCATTTTCATATTTATGGGTGCATGATAGAAAGCACGGGATAATGAAGTTAAAGACTTACTTATCCCAAAGTTTGAAAAAGTAAATGTCAAACGTCGTCGAGTGGAAACAGAAAAGGATGATCTGTCCTCTGGCAAATTTGCACGTATGGATTTGACCTAAATGTTTCTTGTTAATTGATATAAAATCTGATCTGTACAGTATTGTAATGAATAATATTTATACGTTAGTAACTGAACACCATCATATTATTATTTTGGCTTTATTATTGAGCGTCTAAAACATTCCATTTTCTTGTTGTTTCTTTGATAACCTAGTTCCAATAGTATATTAAAAATCAGCTGCCGGCCAAATATTTATCAACATATCCTTGCTGGAAATTGTTTGTTGACATTTATTTGTAAATAGAGACATATGTGTTTGTTATTTGCCTGGTACAAATATTGATCAACATGTTCTTGCTGGAAATTGTTTGTTGATATCTGTTTGTAAATAAAAGCATTGTTTGTTATTTGCTTGGTACAGATATTGATCAACATGTCTTTGATGGAAATTGTTTATTGACACCTATTTGTAAATAAAAGTGTTGTTACATTACAATGTGTTTGTTAATTGTCTGGTAGCTTAAATCTGTTTTGTATTACCTTCTGTAAATATCTTTCTATAGCTATGAAAAATATTCTTGTAGTTAACAATATCTTTTCATTTCTTTTTTTTATAGCAAGATATTTCAGAAATGGTTATCTGTCATGATCCATAATGTTATCTGAACGTTGTAACTGATCATTGGCTTTGCATAATTTTTTTTTCTTTTTCTTTCTCTTAAAATATTATCTTAGGTTTTACGATATTAGTGAGTGTTGTTATATGTAGTTCTAATTGGGTATAATTGTCAGGACATTAACTTCTTACAATTTTCATTCTCTCATTGTATCACTGTGTAAGTTCTAGATATATGAGGTATCTCTGTCGGGTGAAAGGCCTACAAGGTTTAATGAGTAATAGTATAATTTCAACATTAAGATTATTCTTCAGCATAAAATGTTATAATTGCCCGATATTGACCTTCATGTGTTTTTAATTGATTCATGTTGTCTATATCTATTCGAGATTGTTCCTTCTGACAAATGGATTGAGTTGTTTGTCCATCATGATACCAAATATTTAAATTTTTGTCAATAAGTTTGGCAGTAAAATGGTTGCCATTCGTGTATATAATTCCTTTCAAAGTATAATGTTTTGATAACTTTGAAACTTCAAATTTCAGTACATTATCAATATCAATCCAAGGTGCTAGAGCGAAGATTAAAATTGAAGGGAGTTTGTTAATATATTGTGTGTTGTAAAGTCGAAATTCTTTTTTTTTTGATCTCAAGCAATTTGGGCAAATTTTGTTTGTTTTATGATTTTTTTTGTTAATTTTAAAATTTAAATATTGTTGAATAGATGCTGCATGCTGCAGCGTCTCATAGTCTGAAGAACACCAACCTACAGTAGTATAGTCTTGGAAATATGAGTATTCTTTATTTATTGTAAAATTACATTCCAAACATTGCAATTCTGATGTTCCATATGATTCTTGTAAGGTAATTTCTCTGATTAACTCATCTAAATCTGTATAATTTTTTCCAAAACGGTATTGTAAAGTTTTTTATGATTTAATACTGTTCTTAAACTATTACGAACTATTTCAAATGTACATTGATTGGAAGATAATAAAAGAAAATTTGAATGAAGAAGCTGTAGATATTGTGTTCCATTTTCAAAGTATCTTTTATGTTTCAATTGATCTTCATACCATATATGGTAGAGCAGTGTAAGCAAGGAATCATATGCACAACTATAGTCAATGCTATCCCAAATGAGGCCTATAGGTGATTGTGTATACAAGTTATTAGAAGCTTGGGAAGATAATTTTATTTTTTTGCCTGTATCTAAAATTATATCTTTCTCAATAGTAAGTGAACTAGGTTTTTTTCGCTTTGATTTATCTTTGTTCTTGTTAATTGTTAAATTTAAAAGGTTGTGATATGTATTAAGGTTCCATATACCATCCTGTTCTTTGTTTTTAATGATTTCAGTATCAGTTCCCTTTAAAGCATGGTGCAAGTTATTATTAGTGTCATTTATTACATTATTAAAATCTGTTTGATATTTATATAGCATTGGGTTACGTAGCAGTCCAAGATATGATTTATCTATATGACCTTCATAAATCTTCATTGTGATATCATTTAGAATGTCTAATTCTCTGAATTCTTGATGTAAATGCCCAGACAAACCCTTGGTAATTTTGACTGAGTTAAATCCTTGGACAATGAGAGTGCCTGCTGCGCTTGAACTTCTTGATAGACAGGTATAAATTGATTGAAAGTTTTTACAGTGACTAAGATTCACAACATTATATAGACGAGTTTTTCCTTGTGATGCATAGTCTGTCATAGAAAAATTAGGCAAAACATTCACTTGTTGTCTAATTATATTTATTTCATAATCGTTTGGCAGACTGCATTTTATTGTTTTGGATGTTTTTACCATAGGAACAACATTCGGAGGCAAATCTGGCAGTTGTATCGATTTTGGTGGATTTTTTAGTTCTAAGTATAATGTTTCTAAATGATTTTGGCCCTGTGGGCCTTGTATAGAATCCCAGCCTATGACATAGGCTTCTTGGCCTTTAGTAATACAAAGTTCAGTTGCATCATTATTTCTTATCATAATAGGCATACCTAAGCACAATGATAGTTTACCTGGAAAATGCTCACTAGAATGTGGGCTACAATTCCACAAAGATTTTTGAATGTCAATTGGGATATCAATACTTGCACCAATTTTTTTGGTTGTTTGTGTTCCTCTCTTTTTTGGTCCTATAGCAGTATTTGCTTGCTTGTCAATTGAATAAAAATGTATTAATTTTTGTCCAGTATCTTTGGAAAATCGGATTGAACCTAGGCCATTTATATGGTCCTTTTGTGTATTTAAAGATGTTATGACAGACACATTTCTAAATTCTGGATCTGTTAATGTTCTGTCTGTTGTGTTTTTATTTACAACAAGAGTCTTTAGGAAAATTATATCATCTTTTGTACAGGATGCATATCTCATATTGTTCAAAGCAGTTCTGAACTTTTGATCATTTTCTGATATTTCTGTCTGTCGCATATTTTGAGTTAGAATCACAACAGTGGTAATTTGATGCCATAATATTTTGCCTATTGTTGATTCTTGATCTCTTTTTGACATAGTATATTTTTGGGTTTTTGAGACAATATTACTGTATAAAGGTGAACCATTTGTTGGTGGAAGTTGGGCAAAGTCACCAGCCAAAATTATATTTTTGCCTCCAAAAGGTTTTTCATGCTCATTTGTAACTTTTGATAATTGAGAACTTATTGCATATAGTTCATGACAAGCAATCATAGATATTTCATCAATAAATATATAATCAACACCTTCCAATCGTTCTTGTACTTCTTTAATAAGGCTGTTTGAATTTCTGGAGGGTTCATCTTCTCTATTAATATTAGATGATCGAATACCAAATACTGAATGATATGTTGAACCGTTCAAAAGAGCAGCAGCTGTTCCCATAGGGGCTAAAACAATAAATCGATAGTTTTCTTGTCTTTGATTAAACATTGATATTAATGCTTTAATGACCTGCGTTTTACCTGTCCCTCCCATACCTCCCAAATACATCTTGAGTTGTTGAGGATAGGCTTCAGACGCATGATTTGCTATGATGTGAAAAGCTCTTTCTTGTTCTTTATTAAGAGAAAAATTGAGAATAGTACTGGAGATAATTTGACGATCATTGGAATTTTGTGCTTGAAAATTATGGAGAAAGTATTCTGGACGTAGCAATTCAATAGCTAATGGTTGGAAAATTAATTTTTTCAGTGTATTTAATGTTGATACTGTAGATGCATATTTAATCTTTTTGACAATCAATAACTTTTCCCGGCATTCCTTTACAATATTTTTCCATTGAGCTCCAGTTTTGTGAACAGTGGGATGAAATTCATAAACATTTGGTTGTGGATTTATATTTTTTTGCTGATCTAGCCAACCAGCTTGCTTCATCATCATTTTGATCTCTATCATTTGTTGAGCTTTTTTAATTGCAATAGGACCTAAAATATTCTGGTTACCATAATCTTCTTCTATATTTGATTGTATTCCAAAATCACAATCATTGTCATAGTGGTCTTGAATTGTGGATAATAATTGTTTTTTGTTTATATTTGACTGTCGTTTTAATATTGCATGATAGTCATCTCTTTCATCTAGACATTCATAATGTAAGTTGAAATTGTTGATAATTTTTTTATGGTCAATATTGAAGTTATAAAGTGCAAATGCTTCAGCCCCTGTTTGATTTATATTTTTCAAATCTTGACCATTTCTCCATGGTTTGAAAAGAGTTAACATTGTACAACAATAAAATTCAAAGTCTCCTTGGTCACATCGAGGTAGTGACCCACCAATGAAATTCAAAATAAATGTATTTGATCGTGAAGGAATACATTTCACCTTGTGGGTTTTATTCTGGCCATGATCAGGTAGAAATTTCATGTATGTTGTATCATGAGATTTATGTTTCATATTAACTTTTACTGATAATTTTGTCCAGTCATATAATGATATAATGTTATAAGCTTCAGGACGGTATTTATAATCATCGACCTTGGAAGATGCTATATAATCTTTGCCATTTTGTAAGATTAGTAGTTTTTCATCATTTGGATCATTTTCAATATTTGTTATATTTTCATAATTTTCATTTTCATTTTCATCTTCATCATCGTCATCATCATCATCAGAGTTCTCATATCCATCTGCATGTTCAATTTCTTCATGAACATTTTCTTCATTAAAGGCTCCTCCTCTAAAAAATAAAGTTGGATCATCATCAACATCCATTTCATTGTCATTTATGAGCAATGGTTCAACTTTATATTCAGATGAATTTATAGCATTCATATTTATTAAACCATCAATATCCATACTAACATGATTTCCAGATAATGTTTCAATTTTCCTTTCGTACAAGCTTTCCATCTTTGTATCTATTTCTTTTTTTATCTGAATATTATTTTCTTCCATAACAATTGCTGTATTATTGACAAATTGAGATCCTCTAACATCATTTACAAATGATTTCCACCAAAATGGAATAAATTTATGTGAGGTATAATGATCAGGATTTTGTAGTAAGTACATAGAAGCCATAGGACTTCCAATTTCTATTTTTGCAGACAAAGCATTGACAACTTTCAAGATTAGTTTGCGTGCATCGCCTGTTTGCATAGGATCATCTTCAGCTAATGTGGCATTTCTATCAAAAATATTATAAGCGGTTGCAAATATTTGATGTGTCTTTAATGTAGGTTTACTGATATAATCAGTAACATATGAAATAATTGCCTTAATTGAGGTACCAGAAAGCATGCTTGTAACATCTGTATTACATCTACAAATATAGGTTATACAAGGAGATATTGTATTTAGCATACTTTCGGTTTTCTTCATATTGATATAACCATCTTCAACATTAACAGTTGTTTCAGGTACAATAGGGTGTGGAAAGCATGCCTTACAAATTCCATCTTTATTTAGGCATCCTTTTGCTTTGAATTTAGACTTCCCCAGTTCAGCAGAGCTGCATTTGTGTATGTTTGTTCTCAATAAAATGTCATCAACAATGTTTTGAAATTTTACCCACCAATGTCTTAATGGTTGGCAACCAGTACAATTTATATGTTCATTTGAATCACAAGGATGAGGTGGTTCTTCAGGAATAGTTTGAGTTGGATCTTGATATGATTTATGTACTGATTGAGGGCATTCATTGTCAAAAATAGTGTGAATACCTGTAGATTCATTTATAGTATCTTTAGGTATTTTGGATTTTACATATTCCATTGTTCCTGTTAGAAATTCACCCTTTTGACAACCCTCAAGGTATTGTATGAGGCTTTGTTGGAACTTACTATCTTTGTCCATGAGTTTGTTTCGAATTTCCTGTGGTGAAAGAGCATTTTTAATCCATAATACTGTATGCAAATGTAATGTTAATCGGCCTTGTTGTTCAACTGTCCCATAGTAACCAGCTGTATTGCCATAGAGTCCAGAATGTTCAGTTCCAATACCAAATACATGTTTGATAAACATACGAACCATCAGATCAAAAAAATGTGCTGCTGCTACAGGATTTTGTGCTACAAGTAGATTCCGTTCATTTGCTGTCCTTAAATCAGGTTTAAATTCAATATTTTTCTCAGCATAATACAAACATATTGGGTGTCGATTATCAGCAGGTGATAGTGTTATAAACCATGATGGTGCCTCTAGTTCTGATATCATAGACCATATCTCATTTCGCATGTATTTTTTACATGTTATTGAACCTTTTACAAAGCCACCAACATGATCTAAGTCCTTTAATAGTTCAAAACAGGCTTTTTCATCAGTAGTTTTAGGAATAAAATGTTCACCATCTGAAAGTTTGTCACTAATTCTTTTGAGTACATCTCGATTTAGAGAACTTAAGCGTTTAGATATATCAGGCCATTTTTTTCTTTTAGCTAAAAGGAAACTACCAGTGACACCTGCTTTCAGTTGTTCATGATTAAATCCAATCATTGGAAAATAAAAATCTGTTTGAAAATGTTTGTCATAATACATAAGGAGATTGTGTTTGTGAGTAGTTTCAGATATTATTCCAAAATGACATTTCTGTCCAATTCCTCCAAAACCATAAGGGAAAAGCCAAGGAAACATTTGCAGATATGCTTGTGGATTGTCATACATTGATTGGGGTTTATCATCATGACTAATACCCAAGGTTGAACCCCCTTCAGCTAAATGTTGTAATGCTCTTGCTTTCAGATTATCTATAGACATCTGTTCAAATTCTGGTCCAGTAAGGCCATGTACTGTAAATGGGCATGGACCATCAGTTGTTCCTTCTTCAAATTCATTATCATGAACACTCATAGCCATAGCTATTTTATTTCCAGAATTTGGGTCCGTTTTCACATATTCAATGTTCACTGGCACGCCTGATAGAGGATAACTGTTCAGATTATCAATGGAAATGTGAAGATCTTCATAGTCAATATGATTTAATTTTAACCATTCTAAAGCATCTTTGACATTATTTCTGCGTACTAGCATTGGTGTACGTTTAATATCTTCATCACTGGGTTTAATGGGACCTTGAAATACAAATGCTAGAATTTCACTGATATCTTGGCGGCTAGGAGGTAGTGCAAGGTAAACTTTTACGGTGGGATTTGAAAACATTATTACATTTGCAGTTAATTTCGCTCGGCCTGATGAGACACGTACTAGACATCTATTATGTCGAATCCTGGATATTAACATCTTTTCTGCAAATGTTAGATTTAGTAATACTGGTGGTATAGTACCTATCCAAAACGAATTAGCCAAAGATTGTGGTGGTAGTTTGTCTTTTTTCAAAAAGGATTGACAACATTGACAAATATGTTGGCAATTTTCTGCTAATATTGGTCCTTTTAATGGGATTATTGGTTCAGATAAGTTGGTTCGTTCCTGTCTTCCAATATTGCCAGGAGATATAATATCTAAATTACAATCAAATTCATTTAATAGGAGCATATCTTTGAGAGACAACAATTGACCACAAACAGCACAGCCTATTTCAGTAAGATTATCTGATGCTGTATCATTACAAAAGCCTCTTATAATTGTTTCAATTAATCTGTTAGAAGGAGGATCTGGTGGGAATTTTATTGGTAAATCAGGAGTTAAGGTGTTAGATTTCTTTCTTTTTTTTTTTTGAACTGAGAGTGATTCTTGGTTTAATTTCAGTGAGAACAGAGACATATTGGTCACATTCATTGCAATGATGATTATGAAAGTATGTCAACATTGTTTTTTTTGTGCATTTACGTGGTATATGAATATTATGTAAGACACCCTAACTCTCGTAACTCTTTAATATTCAAACAGGGTGATAATTGTTCAAGGGGGATGCATGAAAAAACAGAGGATCATTTTGATTCAATTGAACATCTAAAATAGTATCAGAGCGTCTGTAACCCCTGAATAGAAAATGTTTCTCTTTGAAATATTGTTGATTATCTGTTAATGAAATGTCGGTGAGACTTTGAAGATGTCGGTAAACCATGTCACCATTGAAAGACATATAATGTCTCCCACCAGCAGAAAATATTTTTTTAAAGCTAATATGAGCATCAAGGAATTTATTTGTTTGTAATGACGAAGTAGTTTCACTACAAGATTTGGGTATTTTTTTGAATTTCTTGTGTTTGTAAATGCAGTAGCTATATGACAGGGATGAAACATAATTTAAATATTGTTCAAGCCAATAGTTCAAGTAATCATGTTTTCACATATACTTACGATACATTGAAATTTCCAGCTTTTTACATGTAAAGATGGTTGAAAATAAGGAAAATGTGGAATATACAAGATGTTTGTCTTTTCGTTCAACATATAGTAATGTTTTGTTTTTGTATTTGAATTTATTAGCATCCCAGTTCGGGGTACATTTTATCATATTATCATGCAATGTGATGTTATTGAGTTTACAAAACTCAATTTCATAACATTTAGTATGCAACACAGGGTGTTGCACGTCATGTCTTGTATGAAATCCCAAGTAACATTCCAATGAATGAAAATTCTCAAGAATTCCATAATCAAATTCTTCGAATGAGATAAATTCTAAAAACAAAAACAAAGGAAATTTTTAAAGGTATGATATTGAGTCATGGGTATCATGTATCATACCGATGTATTGTAATAGAACCATTAACAGAATGCAGAGTGTTTGAATCAGATTCATTGATGATGAGGGTGAGAAGGAAACATTCGGACGGACCTTAAGATAAGATAGTAAATGTAGACAAATACATGTCATCAATCAGTTTCTGGCAATTCACTGTTGATATCTATTTGCATCTAATGGGTTTCATAATAATTGTTTCAGAATAACCAGATCTCTGAATTGTTGTTTTTGCAGCAGGTATTCAAAGTCTCTGTATGTATTTCTAATTATCATCTTACAGGTAGTTTAAATTTTTTTGTTAAGTTCATAGCTAACAACAGAAACAGAGACAGGGTTTTTTTTCTTTTTCATTGCCTATGTTTACATCAAAACAACGGTCTTTAGTATGCACCCTGAATAATCACCTTTTTTTAGGTTGCATCGAGTTACATGTTCCCACAGATGGAGTAGGGTTGTTTTTATTGATGACATAGTGATTCTATTGAGTGCCAACTTAAAAATGGGCGATATAAAGAAATGAAAAGATGGCTAGGAATAGTATTGGAATGAAGGGTTGCTAGTAGAAATGATTGTTTACGACCAAACATAGGTGCAGCAGGAAATTCATCAATTTGTCTCAGTTTCTGTCATTAGCTATAACTATAATTGATCTAATA
The DNA here is from genome assembly GCA_015039465.1 of Phlegmacium glaucopus. Classification (NCBI taxonomy): domain Eukaryota; kingdom Fungi; phylum Basidiomycota; class Agaricomycetes; order Agaricales; family Cortinariaceae; genus Phlegmacium; species Phlegmacium glaucopus. The sequence continues at coordinate 21,484 of MU130188.1, read as the reverse complement.
AGGTTTTCTAAATCTAAACAAGTTATGGGCAACAAGATTTTTTTTTTTTAGAGCGGAAAGCTCAAAGAGAGTTGTATGTACATTTGTTTACAAGAAATGATTTTTCAAATACAATTATATCAAACTGTATCAGAATCAGTGCCATGTTTTCTTTTCTGTCTTTTGGGGAAGGGATGGCCAGAATCAGATGATGTGGATTCGTCATCTTCTACATGGTCTGATTCTATATAACAAAATCAATGTTACATGAAAATTAAACAAGAATACAAGAATGGTGACCATACCAAGAACATTCAAATCGAATTGACATGTAAGGCCAAGGAAAAACTGTTGATCAGCAAGAGTTTTACCTGCCTTGAGAAAGTCTGTGATTCAATCAAATTGTTTTTTAGGAACATGTCGTTCGTGGATGGTAAAGTTGTTGATATCGAAGTTTAAGTCAAATAGTTCAGAGGGAGCAGATTTTGTTTCACTGGTGTCACTGCAATAGCCAGTAGCTTCTTCGGCGGCTACTTCTTGTTCATATGCATCTTTCATTGATTCATAATGAAATAGAGCTAATTGAATTTGATGCTTGACTTGTTTATGGCTAGCGACGCCTCGATGCCCACAATCTATCGCAGTTCATATGTATCGGATGATTTGTCGTCCAATATGAACAGTGAAAGGAACGAGAATGACCATATATCCATCAACATCATCGGAGTCGAGGTTGACATCAGAGAAGGTATAGTTATCGAAAAACCAATGAATCAGATCCAAGGCCAGACCTTGAATGTAACAAAGATGATGACGTTTGACTACAGGAATGGCATTGAGATCAAATGCATCCTGGCATTGTTGAAGGGCGTCTTCATTTTGGTCAAGAGAGCCAGGCAGAAATTGGTAGGTTCGATCGTCAAGAACATTCAGAAATACTGTCGTGGAAAATAATGCAAAGAGATCACGAACTCCATCCAAGGATGAAAATGTCGGGAGATGATCTCTATCACTGAAATCGTTTAAGATGAAAGAATTATGGAGATAGTGGACAAGTCGACGGATGAAGATTGTGAAGGGGGGATTTTTACCCTCTGTGAGAAGGGATGGGAGGACAAAAGTATGGATCAAGCCCATGAGGCTATTGAACAAGGTATGAGTTGACAGATAGAAACCTCCAGTAATGACAGAATTCTCAAGCGTCACAAATACATAGGGAGTATTGGGTTGTAAAATTCTACATGAAATAAATTTTAATCATTTTATTCAGGAAATATACGATGAAAAAATAGCTTACAGCCAATTTCCAGGTTCGAGTCGAATAGCCTCAAGACCATGCTTGACACAGAAAGTAGGCTTCATATGATCAAATTCTGACAGGTAGCGGTCCCAATGTGTGAATAAATCCATATGGTCATTGTTATCGGTGCGATTTGGTGTGGCTATAATGATCCATTGCTGGCCAGAACGAACATCAAAGAAAGCGCCAAAACCTGCGGGTACAATGCGCCAAAATTGGATGGCATTCACTGTTGACACATCAGTCCATCAAAGTAAAGATTGGGTTGAGGCATCGTCCTTGACACAATATGGTTCAGAAAGTGTGTCACGCCATGCAACATGGTCCGATGAGAATAATGGTGATTCGATGCCATAATAAGATCTCATATGGATAATACAAAGAATATTTTTGTTTGGGCCCTCCAAATTATCAATGAATTGTTTGAGGGTTCTTTCTTGGATTGTTGGGGTATTTATGGTTGATTGATCTTTAGTGTGGATTGTAAATATTAATTTATAAAATGAACAATATTATTGTTATACCTTCCATGTTTACAAATTCCTTTATGCCATTAAGACTCATCAAACCACGACGATCGCATGGAATGCCGGTAAGATTGAAATCTTTGATTATTACGTGATGACGATGGAGTAATTCTTGAAAATGGCATGGAGTCAATTTTTGGACTGTTTCATTTGCCATAATTTTTATAGCAGACAATTCAGGATTGTCAATGTAAGCCGGAAGACCGTTGGTTGTGTAAAGATTTTCAACAGCTGATATGAATTTGCAGACTGCATTAACCCGTTCATCTGACTACAGGTTATTTCAAGTAACACGATCAGTATGCAAATCAATGTTAAAATATAAATAGAAAGTTCGTACAACAGATGAGAATTTATGATCTTTAATTTCACCATGCACATTGAATGTAGAAATTGTTGTTCTAAATATGGAAGTAGAAGTGTTCTAAAACAATGAGATGAAGTGAGTAATACGTATCATATCATATTAATTTGAAACATATACACGTGGCAATGGAGGAACTTTATTGAAACTCTGATTTTTAGGCATCTAGAACGATATTAAACTTTTGTTAATTAATTATTAAAATTTATAAGAATGTTACCAATAAATCTTCAAGATTGATATCTTCGACTTTTAAATATGTTTTTCCAACAATGAGCGGCAAATGTCGTGCTGCATTTGATATTGTTTTCTCATTAACCTTGAAAGAGCGGAACGATGATGATGTTTTCGTGGTAGAAGTTGATCTTCCCTTATTCTTTCTTTTCTTTCTTGTTGACCTTGTTGTAGCAACAGAAAAGAGAGAAGGAGCAGTTACGCTATTTGTACTCTTGCGTGTTGGGTGTTTCCTTCTTGCATTACCCTTAGGACGATCGATTTCGCTACCTGAATTGTCATTGATATTGTTATCGATAGGTTCATCGTCTTCGCTGGAGGGATCAAGCATATTTATGTCGGTCATGGTGGCGTCTTCAGTATTTTCAACGGAAACTAGAATGATTCAATATTCATGATCAAGAGAATCTGAGATAGATTAAATATGTACTAATATCAAGTGGTTGTGATTCTTGTGTGTCATTTGTTGGTTCTTGAGATGAACTAGGATCAGGTGAAGTAGTAGCACGCTCAGGTGCAAGCATTGATGCGAGTGGCCACCTGCTAGGTACCGAACCATCCTGGATTGAGAGGGATGACATATGGACTGCAAAATTATGATTATCAGACGGTTCTATGTATCAATTGTTAGATATGTATATAAAAAAAGACAATTTGTCATACTCAGCGAGAACCAATTCCGTATGTCTGATCCTATATCATTAAAATGATCAGGAATGAATTCAACGATATTTGTAGCTGCATCCTCTATGGTTTGTTGTCCTTTTGCAACGCTGAAAAGCTCTTTCCACATAAACTGTTCAAATTTTGAAATGATATCAGGTCGGCCATTACCAAGCGCTTTTGAATACTATATAACAATTGTGAATATTGTTAATTAATAAAAACATGATATGGTCACATACCAGTGTAGGTTTGTATCGTTGGACATAAAATGTGGAAAGATGAATTTGTATTTCTTGTAGAAGGAAAATTGGGCTAATAAGCAGCGCTACTTGTAATGGGAGATGGAGGTTGTTGATATTTTGCTTATCACGAGCAATCTTTTCAAGAAAAAGAACAAATTTTTCATCTTGTCCATTATTAGAGTCTGAGAGCGTTCTATTGTTTTGAAATAATATAAAGAAAGAAAAAGAAGAAAAGAAGATATATGACGTACAAGGCAGCAATATCTTTGAACTCTTGAAGTGTCCCAGGAAAATCAGGAATGCGCTAAGACAAATCAATTATTTAGAATATGACAATGATCAAGAAAAATTTAAAATGTCTTACGATATCTTCAGACTTATATTGTAACATGAAGGAGATATGAGTTACGGCTAGTTGCATATTGAAAAGACTTTTGTCCGCTGCCATATTGGAATGTAAGCGGAACAAAGCATGTAGGTGTTTTGTTGGAAGGTCCGTTCCCGCAGCATCAAGAGGTGTTTGCTTTTTGCGCATTGAGAAATTGTGCCGAAATTTCTCTAATACCAATGGCCAGTCTTCAAGTACACGAAGAGCTTTCTATGTAATATCAGGATAGATTAAGATTGGATTTAAATAAATAAATACATACTGCATTTTTAGTAAAATCGATAGACATTTTCTTGTGCGATGGAGGTGTTAAAGCCTGATTTGTCACTTCAAAACTTGCAATAACATCAAGAAGTCGGTAGGCGCAGAGTAGGCTACACAATTCGTTTGACTTTTCTTTTGTTTTCAGTATCTTTGTCTCCCGCTTGGAAATCGCAGTCGAAGATAATCCAACCATCGTATCTGAGCCAACATCACGCAATATTGCTTTTAATGGCGACGAATGAATATTTTGTTTTTGTAAGAAGGCGTCATAAATGTCAACCGAATGGGCTAATAACTGAAAGTCCAAAGGAATTAAATTTATCAAACAAAAAAGCAAAAAAACAACAAACGGATGCGTAATGATTATTTCCCAATTCTTTTGATATTTGTGTAGGCGCCATTGGTAAAGAGGTGGACCATGGAAAGGATGCCAAAAGCAAAGATTGAATTTGAAGCGAAGATCCATACATCTGAAGTTGACTTCCAGAGGTTTCATTGTCTATATCCATAGTATCGTTTACCGGGATGGTTACATCTTGATTGAGTAAATAACGAGGATCAACTGTCAACGATGGGTTATTTGCACCTCTGACAGAGGCAGACATGCTTTGATCATCATCATTTGGTGTGAGAGAATCCGATTCAGCAAGTGGATCATTATCTTTTTCGGTTGGTGCCTGAGAATTAGTGATCCAGGAGGGCGTCAACAAGGGAAGGTGAAATGTCTTCGTTGATTGACGCGGACACTATTGATATGATATAGTGAATGATTCATGTTAAGAATTAAATTGGACGTACTCATATACAAAGATTATTAACTTGTAGAAAGTTGTTCGATCAACACTTCTGATTTGTTGATGGTGGGCCTTGAATATAAACATTGATTAATAACAAATTTCTGGAAAGTTCTTTGCAACTAGTGTACGATGATTTCATTATAAGGTAAATATAGTACTTTGAACTAATTAACATAGTTGTAAGACGGTTGTGTCATGGCTAAATAATAATAGAACAAGACATTTGTGGTACAGATGTTTGTTTATAGATACGACTTCCACAGTGCCTCAAATTAGGATCAATTAATTGTACATCTATTAGATATTTAATCGTTTTGAAAAAGAGGAGATTTAGTGGAATAAGCAAGAGAAAGATAAAAAACAAAAGAATGAGATTACTAACGTAAGACTTGTAACAAAGAGAAGAGAATAATGATAGAACAACTTGGAACACCTGTCGTAGGACCCTGGATAATACTGATACAGGCCGTTGCAAATTCCAGACAGGATTTGAAAATTTTTGAACTAAAGCCAGTTCATTTCCAGACAAAAAAGGGCCCAAATGGCTGAATAGCCATTTCAAATTTCCAGACATCAATGCCTCAGGCTTCTAAGGTCGTTGCAATTTTCCAGACATTGTGTGGTCCATGGCTCAGTCAAATAGTTATCTGGAGCTCTCATGTTCAAATCTCGTTAACATAGAATTTTATTCTTCAAAATTTTGTACTAGTAGTATGTGTAGTTTGGGATAATTATTTTCCTCTTTCTCCAAGGAAACCGCACACCTTGAATTCATCAAATCATTCCTTACCCTTTATCATTTTGCCTTATAATAATACCATCAATCTCATTCCTTACATTGTTTTACAAGCTGGCAAACATCCTCCCGACTGGAATTGACATTGCAATGGCAGATTTGGATTGATTTTCCGCGTTGGAAAGTGGTTTTGCGACCTTTTGCAATGCCATGAAGGCATACCAAAAGAGGAGCAAGGGTGACAAGGATGCCCTCATCCTTGATAAATGTTTTTCTGTACTAAGTTTCACTCAATACTCGTTTAATGCGTCTTCTACTACTACTATTCGGTGTGAGTCCAGACAAAATAACAGCCCTAGGAGGCCGTTTTGGCTTTCCAGACAAACTTCGAATGTTTTTGGGCCGTTTCCGATTTCCAGACAAAAATTCCAAACGGGCGCCTGGGCCAGTTCATTTCCAGACAAAAATCCCGAAATTTGGCGATTTTGGAAACAGCCTTCATCAGTATTATCCAGGGTCCTCCTGTCGTGTGATTATTCTTCTTGATGTTACCAAATCAATGATCACATGCGCATCTGCCTGCATGTAGCCACATGCCGACTATTTATAATAAAAGAGTAAAAGTCATTAGAATTACCTATGGCTTCCGTTCCTCCCACTTCCCAGCACACAATGCGTCCCAGAAACATTATGGTTTCATATAAGGGAACATGTGGTGCTATAGCACCGAGAACTACATTAAATGGCCTGATCCCAACCACTACTATAAAAAATTCAAAATTCAAGTGAATTGTTACTACAAACGACATAAATTGTGGTGTGTTAACTTTCACACAGGAGGGGAAAGAATACTACCGGGGAATGTGAGTTTTTAATTATTTTGCTATGCTCTAGACATATAATTTTTCAATTATATTGTTAGTGGTGCAGCAGTTGCCGAAATGGTGGCATGCTTGTTCTTTGCATTTTCTGCAAGACCAACGCTGTATGCACAGAATGTATTGATTTCAAATTTGACGAGGATGTTCCGAGCTCCATCGATTTTCAATGTCCTTCTTGCTTTCTCAAAAATGATAAATTCGGCATATATGTATGTTAATGTTAAAAAATATCTTATTATCTTTCATTGGATATGACTGATATAATGATATTAGCCTTTTAAGTTCTCTAGCAGTACCTCTACCCGACAGCACTGGCCCCAGGTACTCACTACACCTCTTGCTATCATTTCCATCTATCTAGAAGGAATGAAGGACACTCCCAGTATCATTACCTATCACCATCTTCATCCATGGCTTCAAGGGAATCTTGTGCACATTGATTTTGATTTCAATTTTGAAAATTCTACAAATGATTTCAATATCCGTTTGAATAGGATGTTGGATAGATTTGAAAATGGTGATCTAAAAGAGTATGTATCTATAATCTGAAGGTCAATTTTCCATACTGAAATCTTGTTAACCAGCTGGTCTCGTTTTTTCATTTTTATAATGACACATTCAGATCCAAAAACGGGATATGTACATATCGCCCCAAATAATACTGGTTCAGTACCAGTTGGAGAGGTATAAATCTTGAACCTAGTTGAACTTATTTTTTTTTAAAAATATTTTTTAGCTTTTACCAGTTATTTTTTCACCCCGATTTCAACATATTTTGCATCGCAGTAACTCCAATATTCTTAACCTTCTATCCTGTGGTGCTCTCTCGACTCGTGAAGATTCAAAGGCAGCTGTTCAGGATTTTGCAGATACGTAAGTTATTATAATCTTTGCACAAACATATCTAAAACATATTTCACTAGAAATTTGTTTAGTAAGATCCTATGCTTTTCACAAGCAGACTTCCAACCCTCGTTCACCCATGGGTTTGTGATGGATATTGGCCTCCATCTCTTTATTTATAACCGTATCAAACTGGATCACATTCTCCAAGAACAACAAGAATTAGGAGCACATACAAACATTGTAGAATTCCAGCCCGGTAAAACTTTAACCTTCATGTGGACACATCCTGGTGCACGTCCAATGGGAGTTGGAGTTTCTAACCAGTGTTTCCGTTGCAATCGGCTCAAAACGATGAAACCAACTTCCAATCAACTCAACTCAGAAATTACCTTGCAATGTACGATATGCAATTTTTCAAAAATATTTTATTTTCCCTCTGGGTGGAAATGGATATGTGGACCTCCAACTAGGGGCGATGCACGAGGGGCGTGGATGGTTTTCACTGATGTCAGAAAAGATGAAAATTGGATGGATACAGCCTAGAGCCTTTACATCAGTCACATTCTTTATTTTTTCTTTCTTTTTTGTTCCTTTTCTCTCTTTTTTTTTTTTGTATAACATTCAGATTCTTGTCGTGAAAACAAAAGCCAATAACTGATTCCTGGCAAAATGTTGTTGTCTTTTATTTGTATTTACAACTTTAGAAAGTAGATGTAAACAAGATCAAACAACTTGTTTCTGGCAATAGCCTTAGGTCATTGTCGTTTGTTTGTAGAAAGTAGGTGTAAACAAGATCAAACAACTTGTTTCTGGCAATAGGTCATTGTCATTTGTTTGTAGAAAGTAGGTGTAAACAAGATCAAACAACTTGTTTCTGGCAATAAGTCATTGTCATTTGTTTGTTTTGAAGTAAGTATCCCTACCACAATGATACCGTAGGCACTGAAAAACAGCCAGTAGGAACGACCGCTAGGTCTTGAAGGGGTAGGTGTTGAAAGCAACATAGGTATTGAACAAAGTGTTGGCTGTTGAAAATAAGATGGTGGGTGCTGAGCGTTGGAAAATGGGTCATAGAAAAGAATAGATTAGATGTTGGGAACAAGTATAGGTGCTGAAAAAACGGCTGCTACACTGAAAAAACGGCTGCTACATCTTGAAAAAAATGACTGCTAGATCTTGAAAAATAAGGATAGGCGTTGAAAAGCGGCTACTAGATCTTAAAAGCAAGAGGATAAGTGTTGAAAAGCGAATAATAGATGTCGAAAAACGGATCGTGTGTATGAAAAACAAGCGCGAAATGGAGATGTCTGCTTCAAACGTGCAATGGGAGTCAAAACGGATGATTTGGCATCTGTCTTGAAAAGCGAGGATAGGTGTTGAAGAACCGGCACTAGGTCTTAAAAGCGAGAGGATAGGTGTTGAAAAGCAAACAATAGATGTTAAAACACGGACGGAGCATGTTAAGAACAAACACAAAATAGTGACGTCTACTTCAAACGTGCAACAGGAGTCAAGACAGATGATTTAGCATCTGTCTTGAAAAGCGAGGATAGGTGTTGAAGAACCGGCACTAGGTCTTAAAGCGAGAGGATAGGTGTTGAAAAGCAAACAATAGATGTTGAAACACGGACGGAGCATGTTAAGAACAAACACGAAATAGTGACATCTACTTCAAACGTGCAACGGGAGTCAAGACAGATGATTTAGCATCTGTCTTGAAAAGCAAGGATAGGTGTTGAAGGACAGCTACTAGATCTTAAAAGCGAGAGGATAGGTGCTGAAAAGCAAATAATAGATGTTGAGAAACGGATAACGCGTGTCAAAAACAAGCACGAAATGGTACGAAATGGTGATGTCTGCTTCAAGCGTGCAATGGGAGTAAAGATTGATGATTCGGCATCTGTTTTTTTTTTTTTGGTTAGCAGGCATCATACTAAAATATAAAGAAAAAATTACGAGTAATGTTCACAAGGAGAGTCATTTTCGTTGTTGTTATTGTATAGTAGATTATAGTAGAATAAAAAAGGTCAGACCGCAATTCTAATTACATGACAGCCAAAGCCCCTCGCATGAGGGCTAGGCACAATACTTGTCTCGCATGAACAAGCATTGCTTGCCAGCAAAATAGAATCCGGCTGTGAAACGAAATCATATTATGGTTGAAATCAATTTAGCGAAGCACCCAAAGCCCCTCGCAAGAGGGCCGGGCACAACACCTGCCTCGCATGAGTAGTGATGCCAAAGTTCGGTCCAGTTCGGTTCTTCAACCATTTTTGGAGAACTGAGAACCGAACCGAAGGGTTCCTGGCTGAACTGAACCGGAACCGGAACCGGAACCGAAAGAACCGGTTCTGTCGGTTCTGTTCGGTTCTAGAACCGGTTCGAACCATCGAACCGATGAAAAAAAACCCCCATATAATTCATTATGACATTATTACAATTATTACTATCAAATAAAATAAGAAATGGGTCCAAACAGATGGTCGGTGGTGGTTTGTTGTCTAAACGGGTGGTGGCTGGGTCCAAACGGCGGTTGTCGTCGTTTATTGTTCATCTGTCATAGCTTTAGTACATTAGATATTAAAATTAAAATTAACTACCCCACTGGTGTTGTTCGCATCGCGTTGTTGGTCCTGCCACTTTGGCACTGCCACTTTGGCACTGCCTTGGTATTCCTCTCTGAGCGCATCATCTTTGTTGTTGTGCTTGTGTGTGGTGATGTGGTGTTGTGGCAAGGTAGCGTGGCTTGTCGCCACTGTCGTGTCCGTTCGTTCGTTGTTGTCCAATCGTTCGTTGTTATTGTCTGTTAATCCATCTGTTTGTTGTCTCTGCTTCATTTGTTTATCGTTTGTCGTTTGTTCGTTCGTCATTGTTTGTGTTTGTTCGTTCTTCGTCATCGTTCCTTGTTCTCATTTGTTCGTTGTTGTTCGTTGAATCGTTGTCTTCATTTGTCTGTAGTAGTTTACATTAGATTAAAATTGAAATTGAAAAAAAAAAAACCTGCGAAGGGGTATGCCTGTGCTCGTCATCGTTGTGACGTCGTCGGCCATGCCCGTCGTTGTCGTCCCTGTGTGTTGTCATAGTGCATTGATTAAATCAAGATGCTTACCAAAAATAAGTGGGGAGTTGTTGGTGATCACCCCCTTCAATACCGCTAATCGGTCTTAGATCCAGGTGATACTTGGTGAAAATACGAGTCGTCGTCATAGACCTTCGCTGCAGAAGGATATTAGCGACGATGTTCAGAAATTAAGAAAGATAGTAAATTACACGTACATTTTCACACCTTGACATTGCCCTTGTCGGTATATCTCGGCTGTTGCAGGCGTTGAGATGGGCACAGCCGACGTCAATGCAGTTGATGTTGACGCAGCCGATGTCGATGCTGGTGCTGGTGGGGGAAATGTCCTCCTTACCTCTCCGCTGTTTCTGGGTCTTGTGGGGACCCAAACGATGGCGTTTCGCCTGCTCAGTTGGTTGTTGTGCGGTGCCGATAGCATGGGATCAGCGTGTGTTTGTGTCAATGATCGATGTCGAAGTTGCTGGTTCTCGTTTGTCGTCGTTTGTTCATGTTCATTCATTCATTGTCGGTGTTCGTTGTTGTCGTTTGTTCATCGTCGTTTGTTGAATCGTCATTTGTCTGTAGTAGTTTATATTAGATTTAAATTTAAATTTAAAAAAATACCTGCCAAGGTAGTACCGACTCGGAAGCTCGTCATCATTGTGCTCGACATTGTTGTCCATACCCATGGTAGTCATCCCTGTGTACTGTCATATACATTAATTAAATAAAGAAACTTACCAAAAATAACACCCCCGGTGGGGTTGTTGGCGTTGTTGGTGTGGTTGTGGTGTTGTTAGTGGTGTTGTCAGCGTGATAATGGGAGTCGCGGATTTTTCAAACTCCGAAATCCAAAACATTGGGTCGGGCGCCTAACAATATTTTATAGATTATAAATTCAATTCTCTGCGGAAAAATTAGAAAAAAAATCTACATAAAGTTCGGTTCGAACCGGTTCGAACCCGGTTCTCAAAATCTTAGAAATATGAGAACCGAGAACCGGACCGATGGTCCAAGATCCTTGGACCGAACTGAACTGAACCTGAACCGACGGTTCGGTTCTTTCGGTTCTCGGTTCTTGCGCCAGTTCGGAACCGAACTTTGGCATCACTACGCATGAGCAGGTGCTGCTTGCCAGCAAATTGAAATCCGGCCGTCGAAAGAAGGTGGTGGTTCAAATACGGTTGAAATCAATTTAGCGAAGCACCCAAAGCCCCTCGCAAGAGGGCCGGGCACAACACCTGCCTCGCATGAGCAGGTGCTGCTTGCCAGCAAATTGAAATCCGGCCGTCGAAAGAAGGTGGTGGTTCGAATACGGTTGAAATCAATTTAGCGAAGCACCCAAAGCCCCTCGCAAGAGGGCCGGGCACAACACCTGCCTCGCATGAGCAGGTGCTGCTTGCCAGCAAATTGAAATCCGGCTGTCGAAAGGTGGTGATTTGAATACGGTTGAAATCAATTTAGCGAAGCACCCAAAGCCCCTCGCAAGAGGGCCAGGCACAACACCTGCCTCGCATGAGCAGGTATTGCTTGCCAGCAAATTGAGATCCGGCCGTCCAAAGAAGATGGTGGTTTGAAATCAGAAATGTTACCACGCATTAAAATGGTTAGCATTATCTATCGAAACTAACTAAGAATGGCAGCCGTTGCGATGACAACATTCCCACCCCGTGAAAATTACCATAAAAACGCCCTTGAAACCGTCAAAAGATAGGTCCCTTATAAGAACGAGACTTACTAACGTAAGACTCGTAATAAGCCCACAATATCCACCTCTTGGATTAAATTCAACACTAGTCCCAGCCATTTTCTTTCTCTTTAACAAGCATACTCCGGTCGCCTTTGGGTAAAGCGGGAGAGCCTGAATCGACGTCAAAGTGAAATACAGCAGCACAAACCAAAATTTCATGATGGCTACCACTATTTGTCAGAGAGCCTATAACGGCAACTGTTCTACAACCTTTCTATCAAGTTCAAATTATTTTCCATAAGTTCTAAGCTCAAGATTTTATAAGTAAGTATAGATCTACATACCACGGCTGTCGGCTTTTTTTTTTGATTCGGAGTGCCGCTGCCTGAGAGTGCCAATGACAATTTTTCAAGTTGAATTCAACGACGTCGGTGTTTTTATGTATGACATGATAATCATCTCTCGTCTTAACTTATTCTAAGTAAAGATGTGAATGTACTGAGCCATCATCTCGAATTATTGCCACTGCCATGTCACCGGCGCCCGTAATGCAATGCATTATACGGGCCTCGGCACAAGGTCAGTGCTTACTGCCTTGAAATTCTTCAGCGGGCAGTACTCCAGTCGAAATTCTTATAATGCATGGCTCGAGGCCGGAAGGACCGACGCATATGGGATTTATTTGTGATTTATGCATATGTACATTCATTTCGCATAATATGCCTTATGTATTGCAATATTTACCTACTTTAGTAATTCGTGGCTGAAAACGGTCCTAAAATACTGTCTGCCCGTACATCGTGTCTAACAAATGCTGAGAGCGTCAAGTCTCAACAGCTTCATCCACGGGCCGCGGCACACTTGAAGATCCCCCTCAGTCAAATGAGACCGAGATCAGTCATTCGGATTACTGATTCCCCAGTGGCAACGACGTCACGGAAGCTCTCCGTGCAACCACAGGCAACCAGTAGGCAACCACAGACAGATGAAATGTGCCTGTGTTAATACTATTATGAAATTTATGGAGGTAATTAACACTTTCAGGGCCAACAAAACTCGACTCAGAAAACACTATGGTGGGCCAGTGTTGAGAGAAGTACACTTCAAGTTGCTTCGAGTGCCAGTATCTGAAAGCCCTTTAATTTCGACTTCTTATTTACTTACAATTCAATGATAATACTTAGTACGAGCAGTGGTAGTATTAGTACTACCCAGCTCCTGTAGCTCCAGCAACTGATCTTGGTTTTCTTCATCACCTCGTCGAGGGATCTCATCAGGCTCCTCAACAATATCAGGGACGGCGGCGCGTCCCTCCGTTTCGTAAGTAACACTTTCAGGACCACGAAACAATAATGTGGGGACTGCGCGACCATGGCGTGCCATTGTTGAAAAAGCTTGTTCAATGCTGATTGATCGAATGTTCATACTTAGTCTAGCTGCCTATACATTTGTCAAAGAGAGAGGATATTTGAAAATCCCAAGAGAATTTTATGACATAAAAATGTACAGCTATACATGCCAGGGTACTTGTTGGTCTGTAGAATGGCACATGAGCAATAAAAAGACAGAGCACCAGAAGAGACGTACAGTGTGAGAGCAGAGCAGAGAAGTTTGTGTTGGCGAGCATAGAAAAAATTAAAGAATAAAAGGGCTGTAGATTTTTCAATAACGTTTGTGACGCAATGAGATTGTGTATACTGTGTATACATACAAGCTCTACGTACCAGCGACACTGATGAAGTATACAACTGAGTCCCTGGCAAGAATTCTAATGCTGTTAATGATAAAGATTCGTTAGCGACAGTGGAATCACTCTTCGCTTTTGACGTAGTGGACCAATGTTGGTGTGAAGGTCTCATACTCTCTACACTTGTAGATGACCATGATTATGAGGGTAACTGACGATAGCAAAGGGTTAAGGGGAGAAATTAAACAAAAGTAATCCGTCAACTCACTTTCCATAATGAGTAGGTGCAACCACGATAAATAAGCCCAATCAGGAACGTCAATAAGGCAACCGGTAAAAATGTCACCCCCTGCAATGCCTTAATAAATCAAAGGACGAATTATTTGTATAATTCAGAACGACTAGTCGAGTCGGCCTCACCTCTGATTTTCGGCAGAATAAAAGCTGCAAAAATCACAAGCCCAAGCGATTGAACTGTGCAGTATGAAATTAAGAATAATACCCCTGTAATTGACTGACAACATACCAAAAAATTGGATCATGAGGCAAAAGGCCATGGACTGTCAACAGAAAGAATAAATAGTCAGCATTTTTGACCGCAGTATCACCAGTCGGACGTCTTCTAGAAGAGTGAACTGCCATAGCCTTACCTTGGAGTTTGCATCTGGCAACAGTTATATAAACGAACCCCTGACATAGATTTTGGTATCGACTCACAAAGCGCAAGAACCCGAATCATAAGCATTATTTCCACCGTCATAATGGTGGGAAAAGAGTGTACTATGGTGAAAATCCGCGCGTCACATCTATAGGCATATCCCGGCTGAGTATCCTTGCGGGGGAAAACGGAGAAATCCAAACTTGCATCTGGAATAAAGTTATTTATGGATACCTGTACTCATTGTCTGTCTTCCTTACATTTTGTCCCACATGAATCACGTTGGCTGCCAGTGTCAAAGAAGTTTCAGAGATTATCGGTCGAAATGAAGGAAAATCACGAACAGAACCCTTCAAATCTGTCGAGTCAACAGTGAGGTTAGAAGCCGTGCCGCGGTCTGGAACATTTTGTACAAACTCACAAAAAGAATGGTGGAAGGAAATAACGGTTGACCATGAAGAGGAATTTGGGCAACCTCCATCGAAGACTATGAATTCAGGACGTTGGAGGGCTAAGCGATAATTCCAAAGATGTAACAACTCACGTCCAGATCCTTGTTCTCTGCAATTTGACAGGTTAATTTTATCAGCCTGAGGGAAACGTGTACATGCTGGAAGACTTACCTCAAGGTTAAAAGTAAGGCAATGATCATAGATAAGGACGGCCTATCACGCAATCATGAGCCTAGTTCAAGTGGAGCGAAGAACCGGGGTTTAGTACTCACTAAAAGACCCACTGATCACAGTTAGTTGAAAAGTCAGCGCCGTTTGCTATAATCCTCGAAAGGCTCTCACAATTGATATACTTCAAAGTTTGAAAAGAGTGGAGGAGCTGTTCGTCTTTGGCAATTAATTCAAGTTGCGAAGCCTCCCAATCCGTTGTCTCCATATATCATAGATTTGTGAGTTGATAGAAGGAAAAACGGCCTCGGTCGATAACAATGTATTGAGAGAGGAGAGGAGAAAATGGAATGGCGACTTGGACTACATGTCCTTAAGTACGGGAAATTAGTTCTGGCCCGCCGGAGTCGTCTGAATGGGATTTTTATCAGCCTTAAATAAATGAATTAAGGTTCAACGGCGTTGATACGTTCAAGCACAAGGGTCGCTTCCAGTTTACATAACATAATTGATGCATGTAAACTGGAAGTATGTGGCTGACACTGGCTGTCCCTCCACTACTTAGTAACGAAGTATATAATGTACGGACCCCAAGTTTATCATCCTCATTCAACGACTCCACGCTAAGCGGAATTCAGATTACGATATATAACTTAGCCACCTCACATGTAATTCAAATTTACGGCAGTCAACGCGGGAGTGGAATCTCCGAATCAAGCACCTTTCAAAGTTCAAACAAAGGACCATTTGCTTCTCCTTGTTACTTGTAAGTTGTATCTCCTTGTATCACCAGTTTCGTTCAAGAATAGCTACGGAGGTGCTCACGATGTCGATTCGGAGGTATCCGCGCTATATTTGAAATTTCCATCGGTCGCCGCCAGTAAATTGTTCTTTGTAAATAAGGACAAGCGTCGATCCTTTTGCATGACAATATTATGAGGTAAATAGTACATCATCCATCAAAATGAACTCAGAAACAAGTACAAAAGCGATGTAAAAAAACCCATAGGGAGCCGACCAGATACATTTAATCGGAGAATTGGCGGAGATCAAGGCCGCAAGTCACGATCCATGCTATTCTTCAGAGCGTTTTGCTAACCCATGGTATGAAAATTCTGCTTGTCCTTTCGAGACCTGTTCTTACACGAGGTAGCCTTACATTCAAGGATTCATCATTGACATAGAAAAAATCCAGAGGTTTCTGAATATCTCAGATCCAAATGACAGGAGGATCGACGACATTTTTTGCAAGATCCTCGATTTTTTTGATTTGGAAGAGAATCCTATCCACCTCTGTAGCCACGATGGGAAGACCGATGCGGTTGTTTTGCTGAGTCCTGATGCCTATGCCGGTGACATAAAGACATTGGAAGCCAAGAACTTGCAACCGTCAACGTTCATGACACAGATAGCCGACGCTCTCTTGACTGGGCCGTGCATCCTGCCATATGATGGCTAATCAAGTTGGGTGCCTCTCTGTCTGATTCAATTAGTGTGCTCACGCTCATGGTACAGGGGCAGATGGATGATATGGGCAGTGGGAGAGGAAGGGTGGTGTGGAGTAGAAGAGGACAGCAAGGATTTTATCCAGGCAGAGGATGCTAGCCGAGATGTCGCAATTGCCCTCCTGATGCGCATTTCGAGTTTACCATTCGTTACGTATATTATCTTGCCTGCCGACAGGCATTCAATCAAGTCAAGGCAGCTCTCAAGAATGGCAATTTTCCGAGTAATAAGCACATTCAGTGGGTGGTCGCGGCGGGGCCCTATTTCATTATTAAGGGCTGTGGCTTGTTTACCAGAGCAGATCTGGAGACCCGTGGTCACTGTCCGAATCCCAGTGGTGACTCTAACGTCACGGATTTCCTGACGGCCCCCCATGAGAATGCATTTAACCGATCCTTTGGGACACCAATCTACCGCATTGGAACCGCAGATGCTGCTCAAGCGCTGCAGATATACCTTACCGTTAGTTAATACTGACCGATTTTATTCACCTAATGCACATCAATACACAATCAATGACTTCGCATAGGAACTATTTTCAACTTGACTGTGACGTAGTCCTTCACACTGGCCCCACTTAGCAATATATGAATTCATTCTCCGCGCTATAAATCGTTGTTGTTGTTGTATATAAACACCAACCAGAGAGCAGTGGACCAGACCTTAGGTCAAGAGACTCCCTGTCGTTCGTTTAGGGAAGGTATAACCTTGACTTTTAACACACAGAGGTTAGAGGAAAGAATAGAGAAGAGAAGGAGGAGGATGAAGGTCTTGGAAGATGAATGAGGTATAAGACGAGGATGAGGATGAGCAAGAGAGAGTCTTCAGTAAGACTATAGCGGTTGAGGGATAGGGGATAGATTGACAGTAAGGGGCAAGAAAAGCGAACTTAAGGGAGGAATTCACTGGAATTCCACTGAGATGATGAAAGTGGGGGGTAAGAATGAATTGAACTGAACTACCTATCCTGGTACAAAAGAGCAGTATTTATACCCTAAGGATAGGCTATGTAAAACAATAAAAAAGAAAGAAGTATGCGCTGTCAAAGGAAGAAAGATAAAGAGAGGACAGCTGCGAGAAGAAAGAACAATGGAAAAGAAAAAGGAACAATAAAAAAATCTGTAAAGTGTCAAAGTGCAAGAGAAAAGAAAGGAAGGCAGTGTACATAGTCCAATAGCAAAAATATATCGACTCCATAGGCGTGTGGTCATGTCAAAATATGAAAGGTCCTGAGTCAACACTTGAAAGGCGCAGCCTTGTTCCCAAGAAAAACACTACTTGCCCATGGTCCCATGTCGCGCAGCCTTGATAACACTTGACACACTGCGAGAATAAACCTCTGCTGCTGATTCATCTGCAATTCCTGCTTAGTCGTGATCCTCCTGGACTTCCTAAATTGTCATAAAGAGGGTGGGAAGGCTTCAGGTACCGCGTGAATGATGGTTTTGGCAGTGAATGATAAGATAAGAGGTAGATGAGTGAGGATAGGGGACTGAGTGAGATCCAGGAGCGAGGGATGGCAAGATAGATGGCTGAGGGGAAGACTTGTGGGTCCATAGCCACAACAACAATGACAAAGCCTTGTACATAATGGGAGATGTAGTTGATGCGTCCATAAAGGGGCCGTTCTTGAAATGATGGACCAAGGATACGATCAAACGCGAGCCGATGACCGACGCGAATAGTAGATTGATCGCTTTGCTGGATCACTAGCCAAGGAACGAACGGATGGTATATGCTTAGGAGCATGTCGATAGTGAAAACAATGGAGAGCATAGTGTGAGACATTGAGAGTATGATGAGCAATGGGGATGTTATCGTTGAACGAATGGTTTTGTTGACCAGGAACGCGATTCAGGGCCGCTTCCAAAATAGGTAATCAAATTCAAAGTCCGCTTATTTTCATGATGGCGACTTTTAAGCTTTCTTCTCACGCTACCAATCAGTATTGGTGCGCGACAGCGCCTTCCTCCTTCCGTTCCTACTCACCATACACTCTCGGTTGAGTTCCTTTCTGATCAAAATTTTCTGTGCTTGCTCACGTCGAGCCCTTCAGAGAGTTTCTGCAATGACCTGCTCGATGTGGAGCACTCGGTCCCAGAGACATAACCACCGGCCGGTTTGGGGGGATGGCCACTACCGACCCCATGTATCGTGACCTCGTTTCCACGCACTTCCGGCAATATCCAATTATTTATCTCGACCTTAAGGTGAATTGGTTTGTTTTCATATGGAAAAGGGTATTATTCACCATCTCACAGTATCTTCGGGCAATCTACCAGAAGTCTGTTGTCCTTATTGATGAATATGATTCGCCCATATATTCCGCGATAGAACATGGCTATGCCACTTTGATCCGCTCTTTTATTCTCCTGTATCCCAGATAAATCATTTTATTCCAGGCCAACGAATTCTTTGCTAAAGTACTCGGTTCGCTGCTCAAGGTTCACTGACTCCAATGCCTGAGGCAATGTTGAGTGACGACTTTACATAGAATAACAGAGCGGTATGTGCGAGCATGGTAGGGATATGCGGAATAGCGAAATTGTCTCAGTCAAACCATTTTAAGGTATGTGAAAATGTTATGAATTGCAACCATTTGGGTTAGTTAGAATTTTTGGCAGGTATTTCCAATGCATGCTAAAGACGACCGTTACTACGTGAAGGTTTTCCTATTTACTGAGAAGGAAGTTGAGATCCTTTGCAATACCCACACCACGACCCACGGTCGAGTGCGTTCCCTGTTAGCATAACCCTCACCCACAAGTGAGGGCCATCGCTCCGCGTGGCATATACGAGTCCCTTCAAATGAAATTATACTGGTATTTTTATAGCATCTTCGTGAGCGTTGAGTTTCTTAAAGACGCGATTGACAGTGAGTAAATTGTTTTCGCGCGGCAAACAAGGCCATCACCATCAACACGTGCAATCACGCAAGTTACCGGCAAGTCTTGCGTTACCTTTGAAAGCCGCATCCGCTTATAAGAACGAGCCCCTAAAGGGGACTCGTAATTTACTAACAGTTTTTCTTTATTTACAGCTACATGCAAAAACCTAGGAACCCCTCGAAATTTCAGCTCATGCGCCAATGTTTTAACTTCTTAAAGTGCCAATTTCCCCTTTTTTTGTCTGTTCGACTTATGACTACTCTCCAGCTATGACACTATTTCTGTTTCTGGTCTCTAGGGACTGTTATATTATACTGGTTATCTTGCCATTCAGGGGTTTGGGGAGCAATCCGTATGTATTCAAACCCTTTTGTTTCACACTGATGCTCATGTATTAGTCTGAATATATTTTTCGAATCCCAAACGCGGAGACCACTTCCGAATGGCATTCACGAAAGTCGATAAATCAAGAAGCTGCTTTACGACCGTAGCAGGCCATTCATGGCTCCTTAGATAAATTGTTGGAGGATCTGTACTGGAGGTACTACCTCCGATCCAGTAATACTATGATACTGTACGGCTGGCTCTCGACTCACATTGGATTGAGTTTTTCACATTCCAAATTGTCATGAGACAAGTCTGTAATAAACCTGGCGCAGGACGCCATTATCCAGTTGTGAAATCGAACTTGAGTAATGCAAAGTTGTTGCTTCTGAGCAATGTACGCACAGGCCATCAAGAAAACCAGAGGAATTCTCACAATCAACGCTTTGGTATGAAAGGCTCAGAAAAGGCACTGTCACTGACGACATGCCGAAGCCAGGGTGAAACCTGGGCGCGGGTTTAGCCGGTCGGCTTCTGAATAGTTCCTTTTCAATTGCACTGCGGAGGCAATTGTATTTCAAACTCAGGAGATGTGCCGACATTTGGCTGCCTCCGCTATCTGTTCAACACTTGATCTGACAGAACTCGGCCCACTCAAACCAATCAGTTATGCAAATACAACCCAGTTGTTACGCGAAGATCTTCTTAGCTTCCATCGTTGCCTCAGTATTTTGCAAAAACATAGTAATCCTATATTGCAATGCGCGGATGTTTCATTATGTCATACTTTTCCTTCTTGCATACATAGCTCATCGGCTGGTTCCGACGCAGTATGAGAACTTCAACTTAATCCTTGCTCGGCAGCCGTGATCACCTATAACTCTTACGCACATATAGGTAAGTGGGCTTATTATTCAATTAAACGCCAATGAGTTCAGGACCCCATGGGGCAAGGATGAAACAGCTGTGCAATACATAAACGGGAACTTGAAGTCGTCTGTAAGCCTTTCGTTGTTTTTCCTTCTTTCTTAACCGTTGATGGGCTCCGAATTGATTCAGTGGACAAATCAGAACATAGAATTCGTGTCGCGTAAGTCCCACGAAATCCAGTGGATTATCACTGACGGATCACATATACTTAGTTGGCGCTCTGGTAGTACAGATCTCTGAGTTGGCGAATTCTTTTTTTGATGAAGTAGAATATCTACGCTGGTAGGTGGAATAGAAGCCATTAAGAGCAATATTTGGTGGAGTTTGGAAAGTCTGACAATCTCTACGGGTTCCGAGTTCTCAGTATTGAGAACTCGGTCTTATACCAACCTGGGCCCCCAAAATCGAAAAAACGGGTTGGCATCTATTCGTGCGGGTTTAGCCGGTCGGCTTCTGAAGTGTCCTCGGACTTTGCTCTATCGTGATTTTATTTCAAACTCAGTTGATGCTGCCCTTGCAACCAACGAGAGAGTGATGAAAAGTCCAGGTTGGTTCGCCATGTTCCGTTCCACCGAGTCTCTCGAAACTAACAGGTGTCATCTACAGAGCCATAAAAACCCAGTCGATTGGAGGAGTGGAAGGGATATTGTTGATAACGGTACCTGCCATTCCGTCTGCACCCGAAATCACGCATTGTATTATCGGGTACGTTCGAAACACGTTGCCATCTTGTTGCTTTATCCCCCTTCCTCTCTCTCAGAAATTGTACTGGTTTGTTCGACTTGCGAGTAACTACTATGTACAGCTTCCAATCAATTGTTCTGTCAGTGTCAATCTATCTTCTGGCGTCGCTCGACATGTTTGTCGACCTGCATTTGCTCGGTCCCTTCCTCCAC
>MU130178.1:184110-212886 GCA_015039465.1 Phlegmacium glaucopus | reverse complement strand
CACTCTGATATCAGAGAAATAAAAATTCCCAAAAATACCCTGACCCCTCCAGAAGGGTAAGGGGTTTTCAAGGGTCAAAAAATCTGTACCCTGACCCTGACCCTCCTTACCCTTACCCTTGTACCCCAGGGGTTTCCCAAACCCCTGCCCATCACTATACCTCTCCTTCAAAGCTTTTGCCTCTGCTAAGAGTGCCAGGAGCTCACAATTTGATAAGCTCTACAAACAGAAACAGCAAATGAGAACAGAAAGTGAACAATAACACTAGACATACTGGGTCCACAGGAGCCATGACGGAGCTGGCATTTATGTATGACGCTGGCAAGCCATGTGTACTGTGTGGCTATTGCAATGGAGACAGCACCGGCAAAGGACAATTTGTGAGATGAAGAGATCGAGATGACAGAGATAACACACACCTCAGTGGAAACATCATCAATGTTTAATGAAGTCTTCATGTGATGTGCATCAAATGCCATATTAGTTGCCGTGACGAGAAACTCTGGCATGGCAAAGTGGGAACCATCATGAGCATGCTGAAAGGTGTATCCAGTGGGAAGATCATGAGAAGATGATTCTGTGGGTGCAGTAGTGTCTTCTGGATCTTTTATCATTGATGTACCTGATAAGGGTCATATTTGTTGATTGTGGGAAGTATGGGAATTAAGTCACATGATGGTTGATCAGACTCCAAATCATTGTGAAATTTTCTTTGTTCACAACCCACCGCATCAACATTCGCCGTCTTTTCACAGCCGCCTTTTACAATCAATGTCTTCTACGCCAGAGCAAGTGACAGCCACTCTTGAATACTTGGACCAACAAGTCAGAGGAGGGATAGAAAATGGAAATCTTGAAGAGGTGATGGCCAACATAAGTCCAGAGCTCATCAGTTAATACTACATATTGCTACATTAAAATTGACTAAATTTTTTTACATTTTTCAGAGAGCAGTGTTGGAACTACAGACTATGGCAACAGAACCACTTGCCGAAGCTTTTGCCTGACCTCTCTATTTGTTCAGATTTGTGTTGAAATGGATGACCAATCAAAAGGATGCTGATTTCCTCGATAGCACTGGCAAGATGGGACAAGAAGAAGGGAAAGGGTATGGTTATTCTACCCCACCAAGCTACTGATCATCATTTCAGGTCCAATAGCAACAATTCCACGGCAGGGGAATGAAGCACGTGGCACGGCCGGCGAGAGCTCTGGCACAGTTACTGAATGACACAATGCTGACCCCCTTGCTCCCTAGTGTTTGGAAGTCCAGTTGCAGGACTGGAAAAAGACTGCAAAAAGACCGGACCAGACTGCAAAAGACCGGACCAGCAGTCCGGTTTTTTGGTTTTTGAGAATCAAAGACTGGTAAAAGACCGGCCTTCGGTCCTAGGACCGGTCTAAACCGGTAGTTTTGTAGCCCTTATTTTTCCCTTTCGAACAACATAAAGACCATATTTATTGGTCAAATATTCACTGAGAAAAAAATAAAACAGTAAAAATGTACACAAAATAGTAGGAAACAAATAATATCATCATAAAATTGTCAATTCCCAACGGAATTTAACGTTCTTGGGCTTATTCTAAAGGTATAGATCACATCTACATATTTGTCTGATGTTATATATGAAAATATGACCGGTATTTGTCAAAAGTCTGGTCCTGGACAGTCTTGGACCAGGACTGGTCCAGGACCGCAAAAAACCGATGTGGACTGGTCCCAATTGGTCCAGTCCGGTCTTTTGACCTTCTAGAAGCTTTGAGAACCGGTTGCAGTCCCGGTCCTGTCCAAAAATAGCAAAAAACCGGACTGGACCGGACTTCCAAACACTATTGCTCCCCCCAGTCAACCGGCAGAGGTCACTGTGGCTGGAGATAGACAGCTACTGCCAGTCATTTGAGTGAACAAGGTAACCATTGTGGCAAGTCAGCCACCAGCCGCCACAAGGAAACACCTGTCTGGTGGCCACTACTACGACCTGCAGTCGCTACAGGGACAGACCGTGCCCCAACTCCGCCCCAAAAATCAAAACCCTCACTTTTGCCTCAGTCCCTCATTGCAGGACCAAGCCGTCCCTGAGCTGACACTGTGTATATTTGCTTGCCGGCTGTTCGCACCTTCCAGCAAAGTGACAATGACACTGAAGGGCATTCAAGCCCTGAAGTGCAGCCAAAAGTGGCTCCTAGCCATCCACTCCCTGTGATTCAGGTATGCTGGCCAGCCAATACCAAATCTATGGAGGTAGATGAAGAATCAAATTATTCGGTGGACCTAAAATCTATGAAGCGTCACCAGCAGCAGACAGAATCTGAGGAGAGTGGAGAAGAACAACAGCCAGGTGAAAACATTTGCTGGCCACTGAAATCCATCTGCTGGCTGGCTCAACCAACTGGCTACTTATACGACCCTCTGTGCCTCAACTGTCAAAGATAGGGACAACATTGTCAGAAGGAAATTTTGAGTGCAGCTTGTGTGCATTGCTATGTTAGCAAAAATCACTGTGACTATGGGGCTCGTCGCCAGCAATGATCAACGTCCAGAAAGGTGAAGGGTAAGCAACCAGCAAAACGGCCTCATCATGAAGAGGTGGAGAGTGAGGAGGAGATGAATGGGCATCAGAGCCAAGCACCAGCTACTCGTAAATGTGCAGCAGGAAGAATCACCAGTGCCGCTTATATTGAAGACAGTGATGATGCCCTGCAATCCAGATTTGAAAGGGCTCCACCCCCACCAGCAAGCTGAAGTCCTACACCAGCGGATCAATGTGAAGCTGGTGAAACAACAGATGCAATGGTTACGGCCAGCGAGAATGAAGGGCCTTTTGGGGGACACAGATCACATGGTAAGTGCTTTCACTAAGACTGGACCAATAACTGAGTTCAATCCAGCTCGACAGCTGGCACGGTCTCGGCCCTCACACAGTACTTTGGTGCCTTGATGAACTCGAGAGAGAGGCCAGCCACATGCAACACCAAATCCAAGACATCCAGGATGACCTTCATCTCCCAGAAGACGCTCCCCACCCATCTGTATTCCAGCCAGCAGCACAGCATGCTGAAGAGACCGCAGACTTGGCAAGAGCAATCAATCGCATTGAAGCATTATAAATGCAATTTCCCTCAATCCAGGATTCGATCAGGAGTCTTCAAGAATATACCGGAGTACCAGAAGGCTATTACTTCCAGCTGCCGTACTGATGGGAGGGTCCACCACCTAACACCATCCAGGTCATTGCTGAGCCTGAAGATATGCACCCGATTGTAGTTACTGCAAATGGACCAGCTGGACAGGTGGTCTGGATTGGAGCCAGGGCAGGGCCTGTGAGAGACAACTCACCAGTTAGGGAGGATATGCCGACGGCGCCCAGTGAAACTGGCCAACATGAGTTCGAACAAAATATTCCAGAGGCACTGCAAGACATCGTCATGAGCGATGAGTTGACTGGTAAGCTGCCTGTTTCTCACTGATGTTTGACAGCTCAATTCGCAACAGTGGCTGAACATGTGCTGGATGAACCATTACCTGCCATGGAGGAGTCCTTGGCTGTACCGCCCAGTAGTCAAGTTGACAGGGGAGCCGTTCACACACTTCCCATACAAGATGAAGTGGTCCCGGCACTGAGCATGGCCATAACGGTGAATGAAGGTGAAGAAACAGGGTTGGCCTGGATTCGAGGGCAGGGGGCAGGGCCTGTGAGAGTCTCACCAGTTAGGGAGGATCAGCCAACAGTGAGCAGCCAGACCAGCCAACATGAGATTGAAGACAATATCCTGGTGGCACTGGAAGACATCGTGATGAGCGAGGAGTTGACCGGTAAGCTGCCTATTTCTCACTGGTAGTTGACAGCTCAATTCGCGATAGTGGCTGAACATGTGCTGGCCAAACCAGCACCTGCTGTAGAGGAATCCTTGGCTGTACCCCCTGGTCAAGTCAACATGGGAACCCTTCCCATACTCCCCATACAAGATGAAGTCCTCCCAGCACCAATTGAGGCAGCAACGGCAAATGGCGGTGAAGAAGAAATAGGGTCTGACACTGCAATAGAAATTGATGCAGCAGGTCAGTCATCATGCCTCATTGAAGTTCTCTGCATCTCATTTTTATTTTGCAGAAGGCACAGCTGGCCACCCCACTTCAGCACCCATGGCCACAGCTGTGGAAGAAGCCAGACAAAATATCATTAGCCATTCAGCCCCCAGTGACTTCGGCCATCCCCAGTCCTCCCAGGCCATGTTCCCCAGTTGACACGGCACTGGCTCTTCTACCACCATCTATGCCTTGCTGACGATGCCAACACCACATCTCTGCCAGAGGTCAAGGTGATCCCAGCAACACCCAAGTTCTTTACTCTCCCCCACCTAATCCACATGGAGTCCGAGCAGTCCGAGCAATTTTTTTGGCAGAAAGACCAGCCAAATTTTTGTTCCTAGTCTGAGATTAGTCCAAGTGGAGTCCAAGCAGACTCCTAGCATCTGCTCAGACTCGGCATGGACTCTGTTTGGACTAATCTCGGACTCCACACGGACTGAGCTTGGACTAGTCCTAGCACTCTACTAGGAGTCTGCTCAGACTTGGCATGGACTAAGCTCAGACTAGGAACAAAAATTTGACTGGTTATTCTCCAAAGGAGTTTGTTATTTAATTCCTTAAGTATTAATCCTTTGTAGTTTATTTTACCACATAAAATGAACCAAGGTAACCCTTTATTTAATTCACTTTTTTTTGTTTTTATTTACTATAAATCAATTATAATGGGGATGGCCACCTCCTGTTATGGTCGTGGGAGCGTCACGTCACGTCACACAGCCAAAAGCGTGACAAACTGTGAAACACATGAATCTTTTGTTGCTCCCTCAGTTTTGCATGCTTTACCTTGATTCTTTTTAGTGTAAAAAAGTGTTAAAATATATTAGAAGCTTTAAAATCATAATTTATTGTCCAAATAACTAAGTTAAAGTGACATAAACTACCTAATCATCATCCCATGACTCCCATATCCTCATTTCCTTCTTTTGAGAAGTCAAATTCCTCCCCAGACTCTGAAATGTCTTCTGTCCCTTTAAGTTGGGGGGTGACCAATACTTGAGTTATGTGGCACCATGTCATACTGGCATCACATAGGTGTCACATATGAAATATTGAGACATGGCTCTCATTCCTCACACAACATTTAATAGGATGTTTTTAAGTTGAAAATGGTACATAAAGAGTAGTTTGAATCAGAAACTGCAAGTTGAATACAACCAATATATTTCTTTGTGGCCATAATGATGATTCCCCTGCTAAACCTGAGTGCTGAGATGTCTACCCTTTATAACTCTCCAGCACCTCAAATCTGAGACTTGTTTTGCTGGAATAAATTATTCTAAATGTTATTATGAATATTTCTATCAGGTTAGAAATTTTATATTTGTCCATTGAGGTCATTATTTCAAGGTATATGAATCATTATCTTATGCTTACAGTGTGAAATTAAAAATTCTGAGCTGATAGGCATGTTAAGAATCAAAAAATACATATATTATGTCACCAAAACTAGTTGCAAAAGTGCATTGGTGAAATGTTATAAGAGCCACTACTTTTTCTACCCATTTTAGGTGGGCACAGAAGTATTTATTCAATAAAGAAGTGGATAATGGATGTGGAGATGGAGTTTTGGCTCAAATATATGGTGGTTTGAGAGGAAAGGAGATTAAGCCATGAAGCAAAGGTGCTATGTGTTGCATACAGCCATGTTCATTTTTGGGGTGGCTGTGCCCACCAGAAAAAGTAGTGGCTCTTATAACATTTCACCAATGCACTTTTGCAACTAGTTTTTGTGACATAATATATGTATTTTTTGATTCTTAACATGTCTATCAGCTCAGAATTTTTAATTTCACACTGTAAGCATAAGATAATGATGCATATACCTTTAAATAATGACCTCAATGGACAAATATAAAATTTCTAACCTGATAGAAATGTTCATAATAACATTTAGAATAATTTATTCCAGCAAAACAAGTCTCATATTTGAGGTGCTGGAGAGTTATAAAGGGTAGACATCTCAGCACTCAGATTTAGCAGGGGAATCATCATTATGGCCACAAAGAAATATATTGGTTGTATTCAACTTGCAGTTTCTGATTCAAACTACTCTTTATGTACCATTTTCAACTTAAAAACATCCTATTAAATGTTGTGTGAGGAATGAGAGCCATGTCTCAATATTTCATGTGTGACACCTATGTGACGCCGGTGTGACACGATGTCACGTAACTCGGGCATTGGTCACCCCCAATTATAAGTAAGTAATTAATATATTTTTGTAATAATATAGTAATGATATTTCCTGTTGAGGAAAATTGAATGAAATATTAATTAAGGTTGATGTTACTACTGATATTAAGTTGTATTACCAGTTAAATGACAATGCATGTTATTTATTAATTTTGATATATTTTATTCTATTTATACATAAATGCTAAGTTAGTAATAAATATAACTAATAGTTCCATGCCTACTTGGCTAAGTTTCTATATACCTAAGAAATTCTAGTATTTATGAGAATATTGCTCAAAATTCACTCATACTTCACTTGGACTTCACTCAGACTAATACAGGAATAGGATTTAGAAACCCCATTTTTTTTTTGCTCAGACTGCTTGGACTTTGCTCGGACTTTACTAGGAATTTTTGTTTGAACAGCTAGGAATTCACTGTAGCTCGGACTTCACTTGGACAGCTTAGACTTCACTCGGACTCCTAGCACTCTATTCAGACCTTACTCAGACTCTGCGCGGTGATATGGTGTAAATGTGTATATGCACAGATATTCACATTTTTCCTGAAATAACCCTAATTAATTAATTAAAACTAAACTATTGATGCAATCTGGCACAGTGAGGATCATTGGTGTTGACTACATCAGATGATTAAATGGAATTTACAATGAATATATCTATCATAACAGGCTGGAGATAATTATGATTTGAATTAATCTAATTATCATACTGTCTACCACACTGGATTTCCTAGCTAAAACCATGAATATCCGTGACAGCTATAAGGAATATATTGTAAAAGAAATTATTACTAAGTCTATACTACGATGGAGAACTATCTATTGCATCTAACTTATGTCTGAAGGCCGAAGATGAAAACTTGTACTACAAGAACCAAAAGGTTGTCACACAGTATAAATCATTGTTGTTGTTGTATATAAACACCAACCAGAGAGCAATGGACTAGTCTTTAAGTCAAAGGCCTCCCTGTTGTTTGTTTAGGGAAGGTATAACCTTAGACTTGTAACACACAGAGGTAGAGGGTGAGAATAAAGATAAGGAGGATGAGGATGAATGAGAAAGAGTCTTCAGTAAGACTATAGCAGTTGACAGTGAGTTGACAGTAAGGGACTGAAAAAGCGAACTTAGAGGGGTTAAGGAAGAGGATGAGGAAGAATAAGAGGGAGTCTTCAGCAAGACTATAGCAGTAGACAGTATGGATTGACAGTAAAGGGATAAAAAAGCGAACTTGAGGGAGGAATTCACTGGAATTCCACTGAGAGGATGACTGTGGGGAGTAAGAATGAATTGAGATGAACTACCTATCCTGGTACAAAAGAGCAGTATTTATACCTTAAGGACGAGGCTATGTAAAACAAATAAAAAGAAAGAAGTACATGCTGTCAAAGGAAGAATGATGAAGAGGACAGCTGCGAGAAGAAAGAACAATGGAAAAGAAGAAGGAACAATAAAAAGATCTGTAAAATGTCAAAGTGTGAGAGAAAAGAAGAGAAGGCAGTGTACATAGTCCAATAGCAAAAATATATCGACTCCATAGGTGTGTGGTCATGTCAAAAATGTGAAAGGTCCTGAGTCAACACTTGAAAGGCGCAGCCTTGTTCCCGAGAAAATACTACTTGCCCATGATCCCATGTCGCGCAGCCTTGATAACACTTGACACTCTGCGAGAATAATCCTCTGCTGCTGATTCATCTGCAATTCCTGCTTAGTCGTGATCCTCCTGGACTTCCTAAATTGTCATAAAGAGGGTGGGAAGGCTTCAGGTACCGCGTGAATGATGGTTTTGGCAGTGAATGATAAGATAAGAGGTAGATGAGTGAGGATAGGGGACTGAGTGAGATCCAGGAGCGAGGTATGGCAAGATAGATAGCTGAGGCAAAGACTTGTGGGTCCATAGCCACAACAACAATGACAAAGCCTTTGACATAACGGGAGATGTAGCTGATGCATCCATAAACAGGCCGTTCTTGAAATGATGGGCTATAGATGCGATCAAACGCGAGCCAATGACCGATGCAAATAGTAGATTGATCGCTTTGTTGTATCACTAGCCAGGGGACAAATGGATGGTAGATGTTTAGGAGCATGTCGATGGTGTAAATGATGGATAGCATAGTATGAGACATTGAGGATATGATGAGTGATGAGGTTGATAATGTCCAATGAATGATTTTTATTGACCAGGAACGCGATTCAGGGCTGCTTCCAAAATAGGTAAGTGAATTCAAAGTCCGCTTATTTTCATGATGGCAACTTTTAAGCTTTGTTCTCATGCTACCAATCAGTATTGGTGTGCGATAACGGTCATGAGGAAGTCACATGAATAAACAGAGTTGCGCAGCTGCATTCAAAACTGAAAACAGACAGTAGCGGCAGCTATAAATAAATAAACAATAAAAACAATAATGTTGCTAAGGGATGCAGGTCACAGCAACAACAATTAGTTAGATTTCTTTTGTTTTCTCGGTCTTTTGTTTTATTTTGTATAAGTAGGATAGAGAAGTTTGTAAATAAATTATTGGATTGCACCCAGCTACCTTCTTGGTTTTGCACTTGTAAATCTTGTGTGAACTAGAGTTGGGAAGTGCTAGCATCCTGGTCAATTATTTTTGTGACATTGGTTGTCAAATATATTGCTTATGACATTGGTTGTCAAATTGGGTTGAAGTTGGTCTTTGAAAATTAGAACAAAGTTTATTACAACTATAAAGTAAAACATACTATATATGTGTGTATGGAATTTAATAAGGGAATGGTCACACTTTCTAGGAGACCCGAGCACCACCTTAGTAGTGTTTTGTCAATGTTATGGTGTTTTACACCATTTCACTAACAACTCACTGCAAACATATCAGCAGATTAGGTGGGGGAGTGTAAAGTACAGCAGGACATCCCTACCTCAGTAAAATTTTCATGTATGGATCTGACCTAATTATTGTTTATATTGAAATAAATATGTACAATATTGTAAATAATAATAAATTGCTTGTCAATGTATCAAATTAGAGTGACATATTCCTCTCTAACTGGATCTACCATGTTGAACATTTGGACTATCAGATCTACTGACATTAATCCACAAAGACACTACATCAAAGTTACAGCTGCCTGCAAAATACTTGGCCATTTCTAAATTTTCTGTGTATGCTGGTGTTTGGTGTAAACATCTGGTTTTGGTAAAGTATGTGGTTTCTATTTCAGCTCCATGCTCCTCTCTGGTTGCTCATGGCCTTGTGTGAATACAATAACTACATATGCCATAGCAATATATGCAGTGGTCAATGTCCACAACTTCTAGTGTTTTGAAGTCCAGTCCAGTCCGGTTTTCTGAGCTTCAGAGCTCAGGACTGAGACCGAGACCAGTCTTTCCATTCTCAAAAACTGCCAAAGACTGGACTGAACTGATGAGGACCGGTCCTGAGCAGTTTTGTGCAGTCTTTGGTGGTTGAAAGACTGGTCTTTTGCCTGTAGGAGGCCTGTTGGTCACTTGCTATTGAATATATTGATTAGGGGTAGGCTACAAGTCTTGTTTTGTGTCTCTAATATGTACTACATTAAGAACAGAAAGTATGTATTCAAAGCAACACCAGCTGTAGTTAAAAATGTATTATTTGTTTATTCCATTAAATGTTTATTGGCACCAATATTTATGACTTGAGATACCCAGCAAACATGTAGAAAAGACTGGTATTAGTGTTGTTGAGGCTGGCTTGAGCACTTTTAGTATTTTGAAAATAACATGACACCATGTACTCTGATTGCTTAGTGTTGGAAGACAACCCCCTGGCTTATAGGGTCCTTGATATGGGTAAATATTTATAGAAATTTATGTGATTTATTGGAATTGATATTTCCATCAAGCCATTTGGTCAAGTGGCCAGCTTGAAGCCACTTGACAAATGGCTTGATGGCAATGAGTGAGGATAGGGGACTGAGCGAGGTATGGCAAGGTAGATAGCTGAGGGGAAGACTTGTGGGTCCATAGCCACAACAATGATGACAAAGCCTTTTACATAATGGGAGATGTAGCTGATGCATCCATAAATGGGCTGTTCTTGAAATGATGGGCCATAGATACAATCAAACACGAGCTGATGACTGATGCAAATAGTGGACTGATTGCTTTGTTGTATTGCTAGCCAAGGAATAAATGGATGGTAGATGTGCAGGATCATGTCAATAGTGTAAATGATAGATAGCATGGTGAAAGGCATTGTGAATAAGATGAACTATGAGGATGATAATGTTGAATGAATGATTTGTTGACCAGGAAGGCAATTCAGGGCTGCTTCCAAAACAGGCAAGTGAATTCAAAGTCCACTTTATTTTCATGATGGCAACTTTTAAGCTTTTTACCCACACTACCAATCACTATTGGTGCATGATACCAGTTGCAACTGGTCTCTGGTTGGTCTGCAGTTTGTTGAAATCATGGTGGACCAAGGACTGGACTGTGGTTGTGGTCTTGACTGGTCCTCATAATTTGCAGTCTTGATTGGTTTTGGTCTGGTCTGGTTGTGGTTTTTTTCCAGTCTTGGAACCAGACTTCAAAACACTAACAACCTCAGCAACTAGCTCTGCAAACTGCCTGATGGATTGGGTTCCAATTTGTCATTATCTAACAGATCTACCCAAAAGGTGTATTTGCACCAAACAAAGGCACACACAAAATTTTTCAAAATGGCCCAGCACTTTGCAGGCAGCTGTAACAATAATTGCAGAAGGAAAGTGGTCCTAGTTGTATCACATGTACACTTCTGTGCTTAGAGATTCCATTTTCCAAGTTGAGATAACTTTTTTGTTTAGCATGATATTACTGAGTCTGAGCAACCAGACAAACATATGTCAACATGTGATTGCTAACAACTAATTATTTACAGTTGTTTATAAATAATTGGAATCATTCCAGTGCTGGGAAAACTCTTTGCATGTGTTCACCCAACTAGCTTGCATACCAGTAGCAGCCTGTGTAGCATAGCCATAAACTTTATTAAATAGCTTACTTATTATTGGTCACTGTAAGTTGTGACAAAAAGATAAAAGACTAAAAAACTAAGTACCATAAGCTTCTGTTACATTCCGTCATACGTTACTCCGGTCCAACTCCGTCGGAGTTGTTTCCGGAAGTCCGTACTCCGTTCCAGTACCTTCCCTTGTCTCCGGTTCTACTCCTCCTACATCCAACTCCGAGACTTCTCCGTATCAGTCCGGCTCTTCCGACATTACTCCAAACTCATTTCCACATCTTCGTCACAACCACTATTTCTTTGTCATCACTTTCCCACCATCAGTCAGCACACAAGCTATGGATTATTCACCCCAAGAATGCAGGACCTTCCGGGAGCAGTACGCAGCACTTATATTTATATTCTATATTTCGGTTGCTATTTCTTTTATTATTTAAGTACTCGAATCTTGTATGTTTTCCTCAGTTCGAATATCATCTTAGTTTCCTCCTCTTGTTCGTCCTCTAAGTCACTGAGGTCTTCCGACTTTCCATTCTCTTCCGGTTCCAAAATCAGGACATTGTAGGAGCTGGGCGGCACAGCACATATGCTGAGGCCAAAGTCCTTTCCGTTACTTGTTCCGGTTCCGTTCCGTCTGATCCGGTGTTACTCCGACGTGACCCCTTTGTTTTAAACTTAACAGCTTCCAAAATAGGATGGTCACCAAAAAACTGGTGGCACTCCATGAAATTATATTTTACAATCTACATTTATGTTCACTTAGATTTTTCTAACACACCCCAATGGCACTACAATGGTTTGTTTGTGTTTTTTGTAATGCCTTACTTCAATCATGTGACCAATAATTTTCTTATTGGTATTATTGACAGGTAGAAATAAAGTTGAACTTACATTCACTCACACAGCTCAATACATCCCTAAACTGCAGGAAACAGCTTTAAAAATTGTAATATAAATAGATCAATAGTAAATCAAGTAAATATCAAGTACCTGCAGTATATTCTCAGGTATTTTTCAATAAATTCCTAATGTTCTGATTTTACAATCAGTTCATCAGTTTAAACTGGTTTAGAACTGAACTGAACTGGTTAGAACTGGTTTTAAACAGTTCAGTTCAGTTCAGGTTCAGTTCAGGTTAAGGAGGTGAAGAACTGAACTGAACTGAACTTTGGTAGCCCTACATGATAGTACCACTGTTAAGCCTGCACTCTTGTTCAGTGCTGAGCAAAATAGACCAAGTAATGAAGACCCTAAGTATCCAAGCAATCATTATCTCCTTACAAGACTAGAGGTGAGTTCTGAGCAAGTACCTTATAAATTAGAACGGTAGTGGTACAGAAGGTCTAAACTAGGGGATAACTATGGGTATGGCTCTTTATATACACAGGCATGAGTCATTGAGGCTGTGGTCCATACTACTACTATGAGTTTCAGGCAGGGCAAAGGGCAAAGACAAATATAGTACACTAGGGCAAAGGATAAGGATAAATATGGTACACTGACAAATAAATAGAGGGAAGGGGAAGAAAGAGGAAGAAAGGAAAGGAAGAAGAGAAGAGAGGGAAGAAAAAGAGAGGGGTCTGTCCATTCATAACAGATCATATCTAGTTTGGGCAAAAGGTATGTCTCTTTACAATACCTTTGATTTCAACTGTACTTGGTATTATCCGGTTCTCTTCCTTATATTCATGACTTCAATGTTCAATTGCTCTGCCTCATTCACCTTCCCTAATTATAGTATGTGTTTGCTAGATCTGCCATGCTTGTGATGGTGTCTGGATGTTCTGCACCAAGCAGGTTCTTCCTCATGTCCATCACTTGAACATCCAGCTGCTCTGCCTCATTCCACCTTCCCTGATTACGGTATGTGGTTGCTAGATTTCCCATGCTTATGATGGTGGATGGATGTTCTGCACCAAGCAGGTTCTTCCTCATGTCCATCACTTGAACCTCCAGCTGCTCTGCCTCATTCCACCTTCCCTGATTACGGTATGTGCTTGCTAGATTTGCCATGCTTGTGAGGGTGTCTGGATGTTCTGCACCAAGCAGGTTCTTCTTCATGTCCATCACTTGAACATCCAGCTGCTCTGCCTCATTCCACCTTCCCTGATTACAGTATATGTTTGCTAGATTTCCCATGCTTGTGATGGTGTCTGGATGTTCTGCACCAAGCAGGTTCTTCCTCATGTATATCACTTGAACCTACAGCTGCTTGCTAGATTTCCCATGCTTGTGATGGTGTCTGGATGTTCTGCACCAAGCAGGTTCTTCCTCATGTCCATCACTTGAACCTCCAGCTGCTCTGCATTGTTCCAGTCTCCATTCTCTTTCATTACTAGTGCAAATTTAGTCCATTTATCATCATAGTACTGCCTGATAGTTCCTATCTGCCTTCTATATACCTCATTTGCCTTAATATGTGGAAAAATCAACCGTCGCAATGCATAATCCTGAGTTCTAAATCCCCATGGAATTCCACAGGATAAGATTATACCTCCCATCTGACATATTCTTTCCTGCTCAGCTTTCAACATTTTGTCCTGACCCCAGCAATGAACCAGAGGATGAATAGACAACATTTCAGATGATTGCCCTCTTTTCATCAGGGAGAATGACAGAAGTACACCAATACCTTGCCCAAAGATGAAGTCATCCCAATGACCATCATCATCCAATGCAAGCAGTGTATAATCCAATAAATTAATTGCCTGAGGTAGCTTTTCAGCTACCTCACTATCAACAATATATTTCCTGGACTCCTCCGCAGCAGATCGGAATATCTCTTTTGAAATATTGCTATGATGATAGAAAGCACATATTTGAAGGATTAGAATTGCAGCCTGGGCTGCTTGTGCACTTCCAGTAGTGGATTGTCTGCTAGCTCTCTTTTTTATTTCTTCAAATGATAAATCCCAAGTCCCATACACTGTTTGATCATAGTGTGATGCTCCTGTGAATGTAGCATCTGACATAAGAGCCTGTCGATGTAGGGAGAATTGTCTCAAATATTTGTTGAGATCACATTTCCCAGCTTCAATATAAGCACCAGCATGGTTAACAGCAAGAGGGATGCAGCCAAGGCCAACAACAATATCTTTAGCAGCTTCCAAGTGCTCAGCTAATGGCTCCAAGTAACTAGCCTTGAGAAGCAGCATTACAGCATCTGCCTCCTCCATTTCAGTGATCTCAATTATGTTCTTAAATGATA
Source organism: Phlegmacium glaucopus (assembly GCA_015039465.1). Classification (NCBI taxonomy): domain Eukaryota; kingdom Fungi; phylum Basidiomycota; class Agaricomycetes; order Agaricales; family Cortinariaceae; genus Phlegmacium; species Phlegmacium glaucopus. The sequence continues at coordinate 198,423 of MU130178.1, read as the reverse complement.
TGATCCTTCCCATGGATCTGTTTCGACTAGTAATCAGAACATTACCTCTGTTACCTGGAGGAATGAACTTGGCCACTACCTCCGGAGGAGGATCATCAGCATTATCAAACACAATCAACCAGTCCTCCTGGACAGAAGACATCCACTGAAGAGCAGACTGAATTGATCCATCTACTCCAGAAGCTTGTGCAGCAGGAATACTGGATACCCCCTTGAGAGACATTGTAATACTCTCCTCAGAGGAGGCATCAACCCAGAACACATGTGTAAAACTAGAGAAAGAAATGAATCCAGTGTTGTGAATGGGTGAAGACACTTACTTGTCAGCCATGTCTTCTATGAACTTGAGACAGATCTGGGTCTTTCCAATTCCTCCCATTCCCCAAAGGAGACAAGAGCGCCTCAACATCAATCTACTGTCAGCACGATGGATGAAAATATTTCCAAGTTTGTTGAGTACAGATTTCCGTCCAGTAAAGAATGGACTGGAGCTTGGTTTCTGGGGTAGAGGTATCTTTGCCTGCTCTTCACTAGAATTGGCAGGGAGAATATTGACATAATTCTATGTACAATTATTGCTAAATCATTTACACAGGACACGAAAAAGACTTACAAAAGTGCTGCCAGTAATGAGTATAGTCTGGGCATTTGCAAGGACACCCAGGCCGGAATGCTGAGTCTGTTGATCATGAGGGATAACCGAGTCACCAGGATTGGCAGAGAGAATGTTAACCTACATATAATTAGCACTAAATCATTTACGCGGTACACGAAAAAGACTTACAAAAGTGCTGTCAGTGATGAGTACAGCCTGGGCATTTGCAAGGAAACCTGGGCCGGAATGCTGAGTCTGTTGATCATCAGGGATAAGCGAGAACAGCGGTGTGTGAGCAACCCACCGAGGGATTTTGTTCCGATTCCGTAGATCCCAAGTTGGCTTGTATTATGGCATCATGCGAAGAAAGCGGAATTTCTTCCGAATGGACTACAGGAGCGACTGCCAAAGCAGAGACTTGGAGTTCATGTACAGTCTGATTCACGACGATGATTGAGTAATTATGGTCGCGAAGGGCTAAGTTGAATGCTCACGCGAGTAAGATCATTGATCTCCAAGGCGGAAACTGGGGCGGAGACTTGTAGTTCATGGTCAGACTGATCGACGACGATGGATAAATAATTATGGATGTGATGGGCAAAGCTAAACACTCACAGTAATGCCAGCGGCTTGATCAACTCGAGCGCTCGCGCTCGCAGCACTAACGGGAACGGATGACATGCAATCAGCGGTGCTCGCTATGATTTTCGATGTCGAAGTTGCTGCTTCAGGCCCAGGGTTTGAACGATGAGTGTCGATAGTCGTCGGAGATTGATTTTTTTTCTTGGACTTGCCAAGTTTCTTAAGAAGGTGCTTCATATTGCCTAACATTGTTGTCGTGCTCGATGTGCAGTGGTGGTGAGAGAACAACGTTCTGATTACATAAAAGCTATCCAAACTAGTAAGCCGACCGTGAGAGACGGCATCCACTGCCGGATGTCATCTGGTATGGTTTCTCGGACTTCAGCTTCAGGTATTCTCAAAAGGTATTTCTCCGTGGTGGAAGGTCTCTGAGAACAAATTTCCAATGTTTTTTTGAGATTTCTACTGCCAATATTGGACTGACTTTGGGAAAATGAGCAAGTTGTGAAACCAGTGTGGTTGAGTCGGATGCTAAACAATTTAAATGTATGTATTAATGATGACCGATGAACATATGACAATATATAGTAGTACTTGAGTGGGTATGTATGTAAAAATGCGAGAAGGGATGTATATATCAGACAGCTGGAAAAAAAGAAGAAAAAAAAGGGTAGAAAACATGCAGTAAGTGAACATGATGATGAATGCGTACGTGGAGATCTGGATTCCGAGTATGTTTGCGTATGCGTATACGTATGAGAATTGAAAGAATGCGCGATTGTGTAGAGAATATATGCGGGAGAATGGAACGATGAAGTAAGTGATGAGATTGTATGTGAGAAAAAGAGTGTGTGTGTGATAGAGAGAGACACGAGAAGGAAAAAAAGTATATAAATAGTACTATACTAGCTGAACAAAAAAAAGGTCATGAAAATTCAAAGCTACAATGAGGCGACTGTAGAAAAAAGCCAACCCCACGTACCATAAGGCAACTTGAAGACCTCAACCGAAAGACTAGGCACTTTAAAACTCGCCTTGACCCGAAACCAAAATCGCAAACCATCCAAACATAGACATCAAAAATCTGACCATCCACGCCGGATCTGCGCCTACGCCTAAACCAGAACGGAGCTGCATGGCCAATGCGATGTCCGATGGGGAACGTACAATAGGTTGGCGTGGTCGACGTTGGATTAATGGTGATGGTGTTTCGAGGGCTGTGGATGCGTCCGCAGGAGCGGAGGAAACTGAAGAGGCGGCGGCGATGGATGTGGAGAGTAGGGTGCTGGTTCAAGCGGCGACAGTGATAGTCGGCGCGAGGATAGCGTTTGTGTCCAAGAAACTTGTAGGTTTAAGCAGTCCGGGCAAGGCACCAGGTAGAGAGGACTCATCGTCCTCGTCGCCCTTTTCTTCCGTCAACACATCTCCCATCACTACCTACCCCTTCTCCTTGATTTCAACCTCTTTCTCGGCCCTCCCATTATTCTCAACAACAGCAGTAACATCACCCAACACTGTCCTCCTCATCCTCGGGCTCACACCCATACTCGTCCCAACACCTGCTATCAAACCGGCGGAAGACGTCGATGTCGATGTCGATAGCGAGCTAGCCGCCAACCCAAGAGCAGGAGCATCATCTGCTCGGATCGACCAAAGAGGTCTACCTCTCGTACTGTTAGGCATCTCATTCTCCTTATCGACCCCAGCGGCATTCTCCTTGTCTCCTTTCACCTGTACCTCCATGACAGGTGACGGTGAGGTGTTAAGAGGAGTTAAAACGAGCAAAGGAGCTACTATAGGCGAGGCTGATAGGGATGTAGACAAAGGCAAAGGGGAAGCCAATGGTAGTAGCCCTTCAAAAGAACTCGGCGACGGTGGCCCACTTCTTGCAGCCCCTAAACCTAAACCTTTAATACGTAAAGGAGATGGAGGAGGCGAAGCAGGTGGTGTAGGCATCTGAGCTGCTACTCGCTTAGGGGCTTTCTCTTCGTCATTAGATTGCAGCAGCAGCTCCTGGCCATTTTGGTTCTCGTCCATGTATTCCGAATCTTCTTGGAAATTATTTGATGGTTCATCCTCGACCAAAACGAGAGGTAATTCTGTTGCAGCTACCGGAGAACGGCCCAATAACAATTCAGGAAGAGGAAGGTAATCCGGGTCTGGGTAACTTTCTTTGTCTTCCGTCCCTATTGGCACCTCAAGAGAATGCTCGACAGGCAACTCGAGTACGTTAGAAACAGGCAAGGCCACGTCCTCTCCAACGTCCAAGTCGGCTTGCTTCTCATTCATCAAATCTACCCCCCTCTCATCATCATCTTGTTCCACCACCACTCTTTCTTCGCCGCGTTCACCCTCCTTCACACCCTCCTCATCATCAACACCGACAGCCCCATTCCATGGATCATCTTCATGATCTCAACACCAGGCAGGCGCTGCCTGAACTGGTATCGTCGCCACGTGAGTAGATGAACACGAACTGTGAAGCCCCTCTCCTTGAATCGTATCGAGGGATTGGGGACTGTGGTCGTGGTCGTGGTGCATATTATAAGCATAACTATAGTCACCATGATGGTCATAAAGTTCGTGATCTTCGTGTTCGTTGGCACGTTCCTGACGATCTTTGTCTTCGTCTTCCGCAGTTCTAGTTGTGACTTCAGGACCCGCTGGGACCTCCTCTGGGACCTCCTCCACCTCCTCTTCCAGAGGATGTCGATGTACTCTCCGTCCTCGCTGAGGTGACTCCTCCACAACGCTAGACGAGATAAGATTTTGTATTTCGATGGGAGTGGTGGTATCGGCAATAGTTATGGGTTTCAACAAAGAATCCAAACTGCGTCTACCTTCCGGGTGAGGCCTAACAGTCGGGGGTTCATTCAACAGTTTGACATCAACGGTCGGCTCAGTAGCTGCCAGACCCAAATCCACATGCGTCCTATGAACATGTATGAATTCGGGCTGTTCTTGCTGCGGCACGTTGTCGTCTAGATCAACTAAAATGTGTTCTTCCTCGGGTCCCGAATGGAAGTCGATGAGTTTGCCCTCGGACATGGGGAGTGGCAGAGGTATCAGGGGTAAAGGCTCGGATATGGATTTCGATATGGGTTTAGCCATAGATGCCGGGGTAAATTCGAGGGGCGTGAAATGAATCCTAGGCGGAGGAGGTGCGAACCACTTCCACGCATCGTCCACGTTCTGTTTGACACCCAGGCCACCCTCGACGTCACCCAAGTCCACGAGCTGAACTACTTTCCTCCCAGGTGCCAAATCCAAGGTGATATTCTCCGCGTCATCAAACAAAGATGGACGATAAGACGCCAATATTGGAAGGGGCAGGTGAAATCCTCCTATCATCATCCTTTTCCTTGCGGGGAGTGAGCTCCTGAAGAGAGTTGATGAACGTCCAAATGACTCCTTCGTGGGATTTGGTAAATGTGTCTGCTCGTAAGGTCTGGTGTTATCACCGCATTCTTGGACACGGTCGCCGCAGATACGGTGTATTGTACGCGGGGTTGATCAAGACTATCGTAGGAGTTAGATGAGGGCGATGTGAGAAGAAGAGATTAAAAATATTACTTGTCTGCGATCACGACGTCATGTTTGTGCAAGAGGTCGGCTACATTTTTGATGAATATTGGTTCGGGTTTTTTGACATGGACATCGTCATTTTGTGTTAAGTATGAACGAATCCAGAAATATGAGCTAGCGCCACGAAAGAGAGGTTTTGCCTGTGTTCGAAGGAAAAATAAGAAGGTAGAAAATAGACAACATCTTGGTAACGCCCCCTTGAGTTGTTTCGTGCTGTTTCTCGTAACAGACAATTCCTCCTGAATTTATTTCAACTCTCACATCTCGTTATTGACTTGAAGCTTGGTGAAAGAAAGATTGCGATTCAGCGCGACGTTCTTCGAGGTCTTGCATGAGTCCCGGCGTGGTCTACTGGTCAGGCTTCTAGAACGCGGACTTTTTTTGCTCATAATTCTTGGAGTCCTTGACCATCGCGTGGAAGCTGCGAATTTGATGGAGGGTACTCAGTCAAGGATCAAAAAATTACTAACTTACGCACCACAGAGATAGGTTGGGAACCACGAGAAAGGACCGGCCGAGGCACTAGCTGGGGTTTTAAATAGTGATGTTGTACCATTACGGGACATATTGGAGAATGAAAGGAAGGACCGGATAGAAGATTAACGAACAACCAAAGTTGTAGCAAGTGTGCGTGGGGTTGGAACTTAGTTGTAACTCGCAGGATCACTGCTTATATAATTGAGTGGTACCTTTCTCATTGACACTCATCGCCTTGGTCGCTCACAACTTACTGTTCACACCTTCATCGATATGAAGCGCCGCAGCAGTTTTAAGAAATCTGTCAAGTCTAAGAAACAAAAACATTCATCTCTGACCATCAACGATGCTCTGGATTCAAGCCCTGAACCAGCAACTTCGACATCGACAATTATAACAAGCGCCGCTGATCCCACGCCATCCATCCTCGCTAGTGCTGCGACTACAAGCGCACAAGTTGTTCAAGTCGCCGGCGCTACCGTGAGTGTTCAACTTCGCCCATCGCATCCTTAAGTACCTAACCATCTTCATCCATCAGACGACTGCCCATGACCCCCGAGTCTCTACCTCGGTTTCCGCTCTGGCGATCAATGATCTTGCTCCTGTAAGCGTTCCAGACACTGGTGGTAACGTGAGTGTTCAACTTCGCCCATCTCATCCGTGATTACTCAATCAGCGCCGTCGAGCAGACTACCCATGAACTCCAAGTCTCCACTTCGAACTTGGGATCCACGGAATTGGAACAAAATCCTTCGGTGAATTGCTTACACCGTGTGTTCTCAGTTTTGCTCATGATCAGTAGGCTCAACAATCTGTCCCGGGTCTCTTTGCGAATGCCCAGAATGTCCTCATCACTGGCGGCACTTTTGTAAGTCTTCCTCGTAAGTCGTGTATATGACTTAGCACTAATTGTACATACAGAACAATGTCAATATGCTCCCTGCCAATACTAGGAAAAAGCAGATAAACATCCCTGTAACTCAAAAACCCAACTCCAGTCCAATCTTTACTGGACGGCAGGATGTACTCAATAAACTCAAGAAGATCTTTGTTCATCGTACTAATAGTAGACTGATGTCAAGGTGCTCTTGTCTCCTCTGGGGATTGGGAGGGATTGGGAAGACCCAGATTTGTCTCAAGTTCATAGAAGAAATGTTGGACAAGTAAGGATCATTGCTTTGCCATTCACAACACCAGATTCATTTCTTGATAGTTTTCCACATGTCTTCTGGGTTGATGCTTCCTCTCAGGAGAGCATGGAAATGTCTCTCAAGGGCATATCTAGTGTTCCTGCTGCACAAGATTCTGGTGTGGATGGCTCAGTTGAGTCTGTCCTGCAGTGGATATCTTCTCTCCAAGAAGAATGGTTGATCATATTTGATAATGCTGATGATCCTCCTCCAGAAGTGGTGGCCAAGTTCATCCCTCCAGGTAACAGAGGTAATATCCTGATTACCAGCAGAAACAAATTCATGGGAAGGATTGTATCATTTGAGAACAAAATTGAGATCCATGGAATGGAGGAGTCAGATGCTATAGCTCTACTTCTTAAAGCCAGCTGTTTGGATCCATTGGCTGAGCATGTAGAAGCTGCCAAAATGATTGTGACTGAACTTGGCTGCATTCCTCTTGCTATTGATCATGCTGGGGCCTATATTGAGGCTGGGAAATGTGATATTGATCAATATCTGAGGCAATTCTCAGTGCATCGTAAGGCTCTTATGTCAGATGCTACATTCACTGGAGCATCAAAGTATGATAAAACAGTGTATGGGACTTGGGATCTTTCTTTCAAAGAAATAGAAAGGAGGGCTGGTGGACATTCCACTACTGGAGATGCACAAGCAGCCCAGGCTGCAATCCTAATTCTTCAAATATGTGCTTTCTATCATCATAGTAATATATCTAAAGACATATTCCAATCTGCTGCTGAGGAGGCCATGAAACATGTTGATAATGACATAGCTGAAAAGATACCTCAGGCAGTCACTTTATTGGACTATACTCTGCTTGGCTTGGACAATGATGGTCACTGGGATGAGTTCATCTTTGGACATGGCATTAGTGTCCTGCTATCTTTCTCCTTGATGAAAAGAGGACAATCATCTAAAATGTTGTCTATTCATCCTCTGGTGCACTACTGGAGCCGGGAGAGGATGTCAAATTATGACCAGCAAAGAATGTGTGAGATGGGAAGCATAATATTGTCCTGTGCAATTCCATGGAGATTTAAAAGTCAGGATTATGCACTGCGACGGTTAGTGTTTCCACATATCAAGGCAAATGAGCTATATGGAAGGCAGATAGGACTTAAGAAGCAGTACTATGATGATAAATGGACCAATTTTGCACTAGTAATGAGGGAGAATGGAGATTGGGACAATGCAGAGCAGCTGAAGGTTGATATTATGGACATGAGGAAGAAGCTGCTTGGTGCAAAACATCCAGAGACCCTGAAGAGTATGGCAAATCTAGCATCCATGTACAGTGATCAGGGGAGGTGGACTGAGGCAGAGCAGCTGGACATTCAAGTTATGGAGCTGATGAAGAAGTTGCTTGGTGCAGGACATTCAAACACTCTCATCAGTATGGTAAACATAGCATGCACATACAGTAATCAGGGAAGGTGGAATGAGGCAGAGCAGCTGGATATTCAAGTCTTGGACATGAGGAAGAAGCTGCTTGGTGCAGAACATCCAAACACCCTCAACAGTATAACAAATCTAGCAAACACATACAATAAACAGGGAAAGTGGAATGAGGCAGAGCAGATGCAGGTTCAAGCTATGGACATGATGAAGACACTACTTGGTACAGAACATCCAGACACCCTTAACAGTATGGCAAATCTAGCAAATATATATGGTAATCAGGGAAGGTGGAATGAGGCAGAGCAGCTGGACATTCAAGTTATGGAGATTCTGAAGAAGCTGCTTGGTGCAGAACATCCAAAGACCCTTAACAGTATAGCAAATCTAGCAATCACATATAGGCATCAGGGAAGGTGGGATGAGGCAGAGCAGCTGCAGGTTCAAGCTATGGACATGAGCAAGAAGCTACTTGGTACAGAACATCCAAACACCCTCAGATGTATGGCAAATATTGCAAGCACATACATGTATCAGGGGAGGTGGAATGAGGCAGAGCAGCTGCAGGTTCAAGGTATGGACATGAGCAAGAAGCTACTTGGTGCAGAACATCCAGACACCCTCAGCAGTATGACAAATCTAGCAAACACATACAGGCATCAGGGAAGGTGGAATGAGGCAGAGCAGCTGCAGGTTCAAGTTGTGGACATGAGCAAGAAGCTACTTGGTGCAGAACATCCAGACACCCTCAGACACCCTCAGAAGTATGGCAAATATAGCAAGCACATACAGGTATCAGGGGAGGTGGAATGAGGCAGAACAACTGCAGGTTCAAGTTATGGACATGATGAAGAAGCTCCTTGGTGCAGAACATCCAGACACCATCAACAATATGGCAAATCTAGCAAACACTTACAGTGATCAGGGAAGGTGGAATGAGGCAGAGCAGCTGAATATTCAAGTTTTGGACATGAGGAAGAAGCTATTTTATGCAGAACACCCAGACACCCTCATAAGTATGACTGATTTAGCAAGCACATACAGGGATCAGGGAAGGTGGAATGAGGCAGAACAGATGCAGGTTCAAGTTATGGACATGATGAAGAAGCTACTTGGTGCAGAACATCCAGACACCCTTAGAAGTATGGAAAATCTAGGAAGAATATACAGACATCAGGGAATGTTGAATGAAGCAGAGCAGTTGCAGGTTCAAGTTATGAACATGAGCAAGAAGCTGCTTGGTGAAAAACATCCAGACACCCTCAAGAGTATGGCAAATCTATCCAACACCTACAGGGATCAGGGGAGGTGGAATGAGGCAGAACAACTGCAAGTTCAAGTTATGAACATGAGGAAGAAGCTGCTTGGTACAGAACATCCAAACACCCTTACAAGTATGGAAAATCTAGCAAGCACATACCTTAGTCAGGGCAGGCAGTTTGAGGCAGAGCAGCTGGAGTTTGAAGTCATGAATATAAAGAAGACAATAGGAAGAGACTGAAGTGACCCAATCATCAAAGTATAAAAGTGTTTGTATTTTATCTTACTTATTTTCAATTCTACTATGCTTTGGAACAGAAAGTTAAATTTATAAGTTTTAGCACAAAATAAAAAAGAGCTGCACTTTTCAACAGAAACAGAACATAGTCTTTCTGTAGATATAACAATAACCAGAAACACATATTATCTGATCTCAGCAGGCTTATGAGGCAAACAGATAGGTAAGTACAATAATATTTAGTCAGTTTGGATACTTATTAAGGTAAAATGGGGTAACCTACAAAGAAAACAATAACAGCACTTAAAATGGAAATTTTGGTCCATTGCACATGCTTACACAAGGCTCCAGAATTACAACACTTCCTTTGAACTCTACCATTCAATTCAAAAGTAAAAATAAATATCTAAAATAGGTCTTTATGGTCCCCCCACCCTTGCCAATTGAAAGAATTTGATGCTGTGTCTCACTATAAACTCATCAATACTTTACAGTCCCCACCTTTTCTAATTGGAATTCCAACACACTTTCCAGGGAATTTCAATTATTTCCAAGGATTTCCAATTGTTTCCAAGGATTTCCAGCCTTCCAAGGCTATCATTTCTCTCAAGTCAATATATTATTATTTAGCTATTTATTTACAATTGATTTAAGAAAGAGAACAGTTTAAATTAAATATAAATAACCCAAGTGCAGGGGATATGGTAATTAATACATCTAAGACTTACATTCAAAAAAGAACCCCCTCCTGGTGAGAAGGGGCTGCTGCAGTCTGTCATGGTCATTCCTTAGCCTATATTTAGGATAATATACATAAAAAATACCCCCTGGATGGGAGGTTGCTGGTGGTCCATGCATCTGGTTGTTGTCATGGCATGTCCTGTTTGTTAGGGGACACCTGATTTCAACCCAAACCTCAACCTTAGAATCATACATCCCGCCTTTCCGATGACCTCTGACCTTCCGTCCAACTCCGCTTCCGTCACCGGTTTACTCCGTAACTCCATAACTCCACTCCAACTCCAATCCTCTGGTTCGCTCTGTCTTTTATTTTTATTTTTCACATCACACCACTTCTTAATTAATTAATTAATTATTATTGTATCATTCCTTTATTTATTTTATATCTCCATTATGTCCATATTAGTACTTAAATACCCCACAGCCTAGCAGGGATCCCCATCCTTTCCTCTTTGGATCCCCTGCTAGGTGAGTCACTTGTAGATATCCCTTTGAAATATTATTAACTTTGGATCCCCTGCTAGCTTGACTAAGTCAGCATTGCAGTTGCCCTAACACTGTTAGCTTATATTTTGAAAAATTAAAAATACCTTGGATAGGGGAGTTGCTGTGGTTGTTGTGGATGCCATAAGTCATTGTGGCCATTGTAAGCCATAGTAGGTTGTTGTAAGTTGTTGTAGCTTGTAGTATGTTGTTGTGCTTAGTGTTTGAAAGTCTGGTTTGGTACAGTTTTTTTGCCAAACTTGGATGAACTGCAACTGCAACTGGTTGCCTAATATGGTAGGACCCCAAAAAAACTGGTTCAAACCGACTAAAACTGATATTAATACTAGTTGTAAACCATCTAGTTGTTAGAGGATATGTAGAACCCGTGAATCAAGTTCGAACTCTAAGGTGGTTATCTTCAATAACCACCTTACACCTATATACTACATGCATGGGAAGCAATACAACTATATATGGCTAGTACATAATAGAAGGGTAGGGCATGTCAAGATAACAAGGATAGAAACTGACATTGGCAAAGGGTCAACTACTACAACAATAAGAAGGTGTCTGTAAAGGGTAGGATGGGGGATGTGGTATGTAATACAATCATAGAGTAAAATGAAAGTAAAGCAATACTAAGCGTACCTAGGGGTGGATACAATATGTATCCCCTAACACTAGTAAAGTATACACTAGTCCACTGCAAAGTTCTTATGGTGATAACAAGGCTATACATCTCAAAAAACACAACTATGAGATGTTATATAGGTTATGTTCACCAAGTAAGGTCTAACTTTTTGCAGTTTAGCCCAGTTCAGTTGTAGTTTTTTTTAAGTTCAATGAACCAGACCTTCAAACACTTGTTGTACTTGTTGTACATTGTTGTAGGTAGTCATATATCATTGTATGTTGTTGCATGTCATTGGACAAGTTGTAGGTTGTCATTTGTTGCTGTATGTTGTGCTATGGTCATGTTATCATTGTAAGTTGTAGTTGTAGTTATTGTTGTAAGTTGTAGTGGTCATTGTATGTGGTGGTGGCTGTCATAATGCATGGTGGTGGTCATATGTCATCATTGTGGTCTGTTGTAGTTGTAGGTCATTGGTGCTAGTTGTTGTCATGTACCATTGGCTATAATTAAATAAAAAAGGAGCCCCCTGAGTGGGTAGTTAAGAGGACTTTACTCTCCCCCACACATTCTGAGTGGATTCTGCTTGGATCCAAGCAGATTCTGAGCACTTTTTGGGTGTATTCCGAGTGGAATTTTCTCAGACCTGCTTGGATCCACTTGGACTGCTAGGAATGGAACCTATATACCTCCCCAACCTTAACAAAACCTTAACAGAAGTATTTTCCCAATAAATTTGTGTCTTATTTTCTGGGATCCACTTGGAATCTGCTCAGAATCTGCTCAGACTCTGACCATTCCACTTGGAATCTGCTTGGACCTGCTCAGACTGCTTGGATCTGCTTGGATCCAAGCAGAATGTGTGGGGGAGGGTAAAGTACTGGTAGTTAATGTGGTTGTTGGGGCTTGTTGTCATGCATTTTTGTTGTTGTAGTACCTAACAACCTGTTATGAACATTATTGTGTACCAATATTGATTGATAGCATGGGTAAAAACCATAAAAATTGCCATCATGAAAATAAATTGTATTTTGAATTCATTAATCCATTTTAGAATTCACCCTGAATTGTGTTCCTGATCAACAAATTGTTCATTCAGCATTATCTTCCTCATCATTTATCACTTCCCCAATATATTTCACTATTCTTACCATTGTCTACACCATCAATATGTTCCTGACCATGGACCATCCCTTTATCCCCTGGGTAGCATGCAACAAGACAATCATTCTACTATTCACATCACATACATGTGTTGATACGGTGTAAATATGTATATGCACGGATATACTTATTTTTCTGGAAATATCCCTAATTTAATTATTAAAAACTAAACTATGGGTGCAAGCTGATACAGTAAAGGATCAATGGTATTGACTATACCAGTTGATCAAAACAGACATTGCAATGAATAATTCATAACATAAGGCTGGAGATATTTATGGTGTGAATTCACCTAATTATCATACTGCCTAAAACCTTCAGAATTTCCTGACTAAAACCATGAATATCTGTGATAGTCAACAAGGAATATATTGCAATTTATGTAATTACTAAGTCTACAATAAGTGGGGAAATTATCCATGCATTAAAAATTCTATGTCTAAAGGCAGAAGATGAAGACTTGTACTTTAACCAAAGTAAAGTCACAAGAGTTACAAAAGTCACAAGAGTTACAAAGAGAACACATGAGTAAATAAAGAGAGCTGGGCTACTGGATACAAACCCAAAATGGATACTTGCAGAATGGTTACAAATAATTAGCCGGAATAACAATAAGGAAAATAATGGGTTGCAGAGGGACCAATAATGGGTCACAGCAAACCCAAAACAATTACACAAAAGAGTTTATTGTTTTATTTTGTATAAGTAGAGTATGTTAAGTTTAAAGCAAAGGAGAAGTCACGTCGGAGTTACTCCGGAACGGAACCGGAACAGTAACCCGGAAAGGACGTTGGCCTCAGCGTATGTGCTGTGCCGCCCAGCTCCTAAGGTGTCCTGATTTCGGAACGGAAGAATAAAGTAACAAGTCGGAAGACCTCAGTGACTTAGAGGAAAACAAGAGGAGGGGAACTAAGTTGATATTCGAACTAAGGGAAAACATACAAGTTCGAGTACTTTAAATATAAAGAGAATTGCAACTGAAATATAGAATATAAATATAAGTGCTGCGTTCTGCTCCCGGGAAAGGTCCTGCATTCTTGGGTGAATAATCCATGGCTGGTGTGCTGACTGATGGTGGGAAAGTGATGACAAAGGAATAGTTGTTATGACGAAGGTGTGGTAATGTGTTTGGAATATCGTCGGAAGAGTCGGAATGATACGGAGAAGTCTCGGAGTCGGACGTAGGAGGAGTAGAGTCGGAGACAAGGGAAAGTACTGGAACGGAGTACGGACTACCGGAAACGACTCCAACGGAGTCGGACCGGAGTAACGTGTGACGGAATGTGACGGAATGTAACAGTACCTCCCTGTCAAGGCCGAGACCCTCGAGGCCACGTGTTGGTCCGTGCGAGGTTGGCGTGGTATAAAGACCGCCGGAGACTGGTTGAGATTCTTCACTTCGGATAACTTCCTTAACCATCATCCTCTAAAACAACCATCATGAACAACAACAACAACAACGCTGGTTCCTCCCAGCAGGCTAAGTTGGAAGAGGCCCGGGCTCGGATCCGGAGCAAGCGGGAGGCGGAAGAGCGTGCGCGGGAGGCGGAGGGGAAGGAGTTGATGGAGCTGGAGGCAGCGGCAGCTGCAGAGCAGCGGGCGCGGGAGGAGGAGAAGCGGAGAGCGGAGGAGGAGAGGAAGAGAGTAGAGGCGGAGCAGAGGAGCAGAGCGGAGCAGCAGCGGAAGCTGCTGGAAATGCAGCAGGCTCGGAAAGAAGAGGAGCGGAAGAGGAGGGAAGTGGAAGTAATTGACTTAGACGAAGAGGAAGTAGAAGAGGAAAACAACGGGACGGAGCCGGGGCCCAGCGTCCCCAAGAAAAGGAAAATAAATGACAAAGTAAGTGGATTTGAAAATAAAAGAAAAAACGCAACACTAATGAAATCATAGGAAGTAGCTCCGACCATGGAGGAAAACCGGCCGGCCTGCGCCCAATGCACGGGCACGGGTGCAATGTGCCACGGAAAGA
>MU130178.1:163281-179676 GCA_015039465.1 Phlegmacium glaucopus | reverse complement strand
TGGAAGCAGTATTGTTGATAAGGAAACAGTAGTGAAAGGGTGATAGTCAGTCGTGTGGTCGGTACCTAATAAGTGGGTTCTTACGTCCTGGAAAAGGCCCTCGTCTTGCGTCGTGAATATAAATATAAGATATAAAGCCAACGTTAAGGAAAATATAAATTTCATGAGCTTGAACATACAAAAGGGAATCAAGCTTATAGTTGAATCAAAGGAGGAGAACAAAAAGGAGATTCAGTGACTCCAGAAGGCTGAAATGAAAAAAGAAGGCCAAGGCTTTAGTCCTGTGGAATCCTCGACCCGCCGTGTCGTGTATGCGACTCCGGTTGCAGGAAAGGCCAATGAACAAGGCCAAGGCAAGGTAGGCAAGACCTCATTGAGGCTGCACTGAGAGGAAACGAAATTTGAATTGTCATATAAGCTTGAGGAGTGGGTGAGGATACGTTTGAGCAAGATTTTGAAGGTTTTGTGTTAATGGCTATGTTCTATAATACAGGGTGCTTTTGTGAGGGTAAGGGCTACATCAGCTTCTCCGATCAGTATAACTACTTGGAGCCTCATGATGCCTGCTTCAACTCAGAGGTTGATAAGTATAGTTACTTGAGCAAAGGCGAAACTTAAGGGAGCCCTTTAGAAGTCGGTTCAGGCTAAGCCGACCGTCTGAATCTCTCGGGCTTGGGAAGTGCCCATTCCTAGGATTCTTTGATTTTCGAAAAGAAAAGGTCACGTTCGAGATAAAGGCCTCGAGGAGGCTGTGTAAGGCTCTACTGAGATTCGCTCATTGGAAACGAGACAGGATAGAGGCCCTACAACGAGTCCTTACCAAGCTTGGACCTTAAAGGCCAGAGTGGCTGCTCGGAGGCAGAACCGAACTTCTAACCCTAGAGAAACAGTCGCTTGAAGTCAGGTTGAAGCCAGGAATGCTGCTCAGGCGGCTGTATCTTGTGCTTGAGTGGTTAGAGGTTTACTTCCTGCCGGTTGCATAGAGGCTAATGAATCAGGCCAAATTGAGGAACCGTCAGGCGACATGAACCCCACTCGGACGAGACTCCATATCCAAAATGCTTCCGAATGGAAGGGCTTAGTTCCTACTTTAGTCGTTTCCACTACCGTTCGGGGCCAGGAATTGTCGCTACGCAGTTTTTCGAGTTTTGCGGCTACGAGCGATGACCCTTGCATACGTTCTTGCAAGAGCCCTTAGGCGAGGCGTCGTTGCGGTTTTGGGAGGCTTCCCAGGATGGGGAAGAAGTAGGA
Source organism: Phlegmacium glaucopus (assembly GCA_015039465.1). Taxonomy (NCBI): domain Eukaryota; kingdom Fungi; phylum Basidiomycota; class Agaricomycetes; order Agaricales; family Cortinariaceae; genus Phlegmacium; species Phlegmacium glaucopus. The sequence goes on along the minus strand of MU130178.1, from coordinate 178,425 downwards.
GGAGGCATGGGAGAAGAAGGTTAGGAAGAAGGTCAAGGCCATTTGTCAGAGCCGGAAGCCTAGTTTTTAGGCAATTCGGGCGTCTGAGGCCATTCCAAAGTAGAAGGTGAGGAGGATTTGGATTAGATCTTCCGTTCGACCTGAGCGCCCCATCTGAATGGGTCGTTCTTTCCGTTGCGGCCTATCTAGTATTTGAAACAGAAAAGACACCGTTCGGCCCTGTAGCGCAAGGACTCACATTGGAACGGTTCCGTTCGAGGCGATTTCCGGCTCGGAGATGGCAAAGACTAAGGCAAAGGCTCAGGCGAGGCCGATTCGGTTTCTTGAGGCCAAGCCTCTTCTTTTTTCTGATTCGTTAAGTGACCTGAGTCGTGTCTGGTGGTAAGGTGTTTGGAATATCGTCGGAAGAGTCGGAATGATACGGAGAAGTCTCGGAGTCGGACGTAGGAGGAGTAGAGTCGGAAACGAGGGAGAGTACTGGAACGGAGTACGGACTACCGGAAACGACTCCAACGGAGTCGGACCGGAGTAACGTGTGACGGAATGTGACGGAATGTAACAGAGTACGACAACTTGTAAATAAATCATCAGATTGTAGCTTTTTTACCACCCACCAATTTTAAGTTGGTGCTAAAGAAATAAAGTAACAAGCCTTTCAAATCAAAAATAAAGAAGAGAATTAGTATTTGATTCTGTGTATTGGTTACACAGACAAAATTGCATTTGTTACCAGATTTTGTATTTGGAAATATTGAAATTGTGAAGCATTTAAGTTAGTGTATTGGTTACACTATTGGGTCATCAAAGTTGGTCTTTGATAGTTGGATAAAATATACAAGTTCATTCACACTTAAAAGTGAATATTATTATTGTGTGATACATCAATAAATTGGAACAGTTATACTTCCTAGGTGTTAGAGGACACCCAATTTTGAGCCTAACTCCCAACTCCCAATCGGCCCTGAACCCAATCTCATATCCAAACCTGATCTCACTCCCAAACATCTACACTCCACCTCATCAGCGAACTTGACTGCTCGTCTGAACCGATCAGCCCCGACTCTTCATACTCCTGATTGGGCCCGACCCAAACCGAACTTAGTATGTTGTTTTATTTTATTATTTTTCATATGACACCACTTTTATTATTTTATTCTCGTACCATTTATTTAATTATTCTCATATATCTGTTATGTCCATATCTGTACTTAAATAGCTCCTCACCTTAGCAGGAATCCCTATCTTTTCCTTTTAGGATCCCCTGCTAGGTGAGTTAGTCACATAGTCATGTTTATAATATATTAATTTAGGATCCCCTGCTAGCTTGACTAAGTCGGCGTTGCAGTTGCCCTAACACTAGGAAGCCCAACCACAATTTCAAGAGTTATATTTGTGTTTTATTACACTTATATCACAGACAACCTATCAGTGTATGAATCATTGCATGAGTCACCTTTACCTTTACCTCTACCTTTACCTTTACCTTTACCTATGACTCATTACTTACATGCAACTCACCTTTTCAGTATAAATACCCTATTTACTCTTTGTACATTCTTTAGCTAGTTGAGAATTGTACTTAACTCTCCTTCCTTGATCTTCCTCAAAAAGACAATACTGAGACAGCTTGGCATTTTTAAGAGCTCACTTTTTAAACCAATCTTTATACAACTGTTTAAGGTCAGATTTGTCTGAACCTTTTGAAGTTGTAACAGGTCATCAACCCAAACTGTGATTATCACTACATTGTCACCTTTGTTAGGGGACACCCAACTTTAACCCAAACCTCAACCTTAGAACCATACACCCCGCCTTTCCGATGACCTCCAACCTTCCGTCCAACTCCGCTTCCGTCACCGGTTGACTCCGGAACCCTGTAGTTCCGCTCCGACTCCGATCCTCTGTTTCACTCCGTCTTTTATTTCTATTTTTCACATCATACCACTTCTCATCTAATTAATTAATTATTATCATATCATTCCTTTATTTATTTTATATCTCCGTTATGTCCATATTAGTACTTAAATACCCCCAGCCTAGCAGGGATCCCCATCCTTTCCTCTTTGGATCCCCTGCTAGGTAAGTCACTTGTAGATATCTTTTCTGAAATATTATTAACTTTGGATCCATTTGGTAAAGATCTATCTCCATTTATATACCCTGGCTTATATTTTGAAAAGGAGCTGTAGCCAGAGGGATGAATTTAAGGGCAACTCTAAATATTAGTCAAAATAGTTATATTTTTAAATTATTTTTATAAATATGTCAATTCTTCACTGAATTAAGTGTTCTTGGGCTTGTTTTGAAGCTAAAATAAGCAGGAGTAATATTTACTGTAGGGACTAACACGGATAGATCCGGACCAAATCCGTAACCAAACTGCGGATTTTGCCAAATATGGTTCGGATATGGTTTGGATCAGCACGATCCGGATAGATCCGTGAGAATTCTGCACTCAAGAGCTATGTTGGTCAATTCTTATCCGTTTTGCTTGAATCCGGGTGCGTTTGGAAGCTCTTGAACAGGGTTATTCATTTATATGCTAATTACAAACAATTGGAGTCTGAGTCTTTGAGAAAATGGAAATATAGTACAAGTTTATTATATATTCATTCAATTTCAAACATCTTCACCCATGCGTGATGCCACCATTGCTGCAATATCCGAAAATTTGGGAAATATGGGAGTTTTAGCCCATGAACCAATTGCTACACGTGCCTTGAATGTTTGTGAGCTCATATTGTGTTGCATGTAATTTACTTGATGACGACCAGTTGAGAATGCACGTTCTGCATCAACAGAGGTTGCTGGAAACAAGGAAAAAATTAGAAGGGCTTCTGGATGGTAGATAAGTCTAACCTGGTGCTGAACAATATGCTTGTGCCATTCTTGAAAGGCTAGGTCAACTGTTTTGTAGTTGATACCAATATTTCATATATCCTCCTGCTTCTGTAATGAGGTGTGAGGGGACAATACTTTCTGCAAAATATGCCTGAATGGAGTCAAGAGGATATTTGCTGGAGCCAGAAGATGTGGGAGCAGCCCATTTTGACTTTTCCTAGAATTTAGAGTAAGAATATATTTGAATTTATGGCTTAGAAATTATACTACCTTGGTTGTCTTCTTTATGACTGGAATCTGGGACTGTGCAGATGCATAAGATTTTGACCATCGGTTTACTACCAGCTTTTTGATCTCCTTTAACCGTTCTGATGAAACATGGTCTTTCAGCCACTGAAGCTTCCGATCAGGGCACATAACTTGTGTAGAGATGTTAGCAATTAAATTAGATAAGAAAGAAAAAATAAAATGCACCAAGTGCAATAACATAGATTTCACAATCCCATGTTAAGTCCATATACTTGTTAATTAACAAAACTCCAGCATGAGCAGCAATCCGGATGACTGCAGGTGTTTCACCAGAAGAGGATATGTCAGAGATGTCATCCTCAGTGTTCTGGACTTGATCCTCAACAACAGCCTGCAAACTCTCCTGAAGATAGAATAACATAGGAAGGGCATCCACAATAAGGGGAACCTCTGCTTGAGAGAAAAGCAAAGTTAGATCTTTAAAAAGCTATCCAAAAAATTAGAAGAAATTGATAATAAATAAAAGGATGTAAATGCCTTTAAGACCTCGTGAACATCATCTGCTAATTGCCACTGTTCTTCTGAAAGGTGGTATGGCTGCAACTTGTTGCCAGAAACACCTGTTATAGCCTCAACAACATTTTTAAAGTGCAAATGTGCAGCAAGGCAATCAAAGTCAGAGTTCCATTGAGTGGGGACACGGCGATCAAGAGCACATTTTGCAGTTGTAAGCTCAGGATCCTGGTCAATAAGCTCCTGGAATCTTTCATTTAGTGTGGATGAGTCATGAATACGACGTGCATGTACCTGCGGTGGGGCCAGAAACCTAGAGAAGATTTAGAACAACACTGGAAATATTGCCGCTGATGTACCTGTGGTGGGGACGGACCGCAAGTAGTACGTAGTTCATGGGGGTGATGTAGTCCTCTTCAGTAGGTGATAGTGAGGTTTTATGAGGTGCGAAGGTTCGCTTTAAAGTGCGAGATAATGCGCAGAAAAAGCGAAGCCTGCAGGATGATTTTTGAAGGAGTGCAAGAGTAGCTTAGCACAACGTTCCAAAGGTGGGATCAAAAGTGTGGTAATTCGTCCGTTCTCCTCCTCTCCTTTACCCTACTTGCTACTGCTAATAATATAGTAACTAGCAATAGCTAAGTGCGGAAAGGTGAAACAAGAATGTAAAATGTGGGTTAAAGCGGAGTCACATGGATCCAGTAAATTGGTAATGAAACATAGGAGATAAGAGCCAAATAAATGGAGACAAGATAAAAATAAAGGTGATGAGTAATACAGTCACCTGAGTGACCTTTGTTGGAGTCGTGTTTAAAGATTGCAAGAACAGCTGGCAACTGCGAATGATAATGCGAATGTTGGTGATGACTGCAAGTATCTGCAATAATCTGCAAGTATTCTGCGATGATCTGCGAGTATGTCTGCGATGACCTGTGATAATCTGCAATGATCTGCAATGACCTGCAATGACCTACAAGGATCCGCAACGATATGTGAGCATCCACGAGTATACTGCAAAGGTTGTGAAACCGCAAAAATGGTGTGTTTACATCCCTAGACGTCTCCTGGGTCCTATCAACGTGCAAGTCCAGAAACCTAGAGAAGATTTAGAACAACACTGGAAATATTTTAAAATGACTATACTGAGGGAAAGAGCTTCAGAGCCATCCACCTTTCTGCATCAGACATCACTACACCTCTAGCCTCCATTTCATATACTGCAATATCTCGAAGAGACTTGACAACTGCATCATCATGGGCTAGCTGACCATCATCCCCTTGAGTATTTTCCTCTGAGTCAATTAAAACTTGCTCAGTTGCAGCAAAATCATCATCATCATCATCATCTGGTCCCTCCCCAGGATCCACAACCACCTCCACCTCACCAGTGTGATTATCTGCTGGAATTGTGACAGATTTCTTCACTTTTGGCTTCTTGAAAAAGAAAGAAATGAAGATCTAGATAGAAATAATTAGTCAACTGCTTAATAATAATAAATCTTGTTACTTTTGCAACAAGATTAAGTATATGGGTCAAACATCGCAGTCGTGCATCCATACCCTGGAATGTAGGAATATAGTCAGGTAGCAACTCTGCGAGTTTGTTGCAGTTACTAGTGTTATCCATGCATATACCAAGTAGCTATAAAAATAACAATATAAGTATATTTTAGAAGACAACATTATTTTCTTTACCTGTTGATCAAGACCAGACTGTTTCAAGCAATCAGCTGTAACAGTGGCCAGATACCGTCCATCATGTTTTTGGGTTAAGCTATAAAAAGAAGTGAGGAATGAAGGAAATCATGATATATTATAAATCATAACACACCGAATGAATTCTAGAATTGCTCGGTGAATTACTCCCTGGTCAAACCAGACAACCACAAGACCAAGGTATGAGGAAATGAGTGGGGAAGTCCATCCATCAAGAGCAAGGTGAATAGAACTATTCAGTTGCTGTATTCAATGTATAAGCAATTTTTTAATTTTACAATAAAAATAACACGCCAAAAATAATTCTTCACCGCAATTGAAGCCTGCTCATAGATGTAAAGCAAATCCCGTTGAACTGTCATTGGATGTGGAATCTTAGTCCCAGGCCGTAGCATTTCAACCTCAAGCTTATAGTCATCGTCAAGGACAGAGTTGATTGGATGAGCATTTTTTGCACAGCGCAGGGCAATAAGCGCACGGTGAGCTGGCTCAGAGTAAGGAATAGTCCCCGATTCTGGTTTTACACGTTCACGGCCTTGCTTCCTCAAACACATATCAATGTCCTTCTGCAGATTGCTTGTTCCATCACCTGTTTTTCCCCGTGAGCAAGTTCAGACAGATGGATGATGATGGGGATGGGTTTTGCAGGTGAACACCAGGGTCAGAGAAAGGGGTTCACGTGTTGGAGTAAAATCACGTCGCAGACCAATGTTGTAGTGGTCATATACTTCAGATCTCCACAACATTCGTGCTGCATCTTAAAGAATTCATTTATTTATATTTAGTAATAAAGTTTATCAAATATACGTACCAACAATCTCTTCATCACTCATCTCCCAGACCTCCAGATCAGTGAGCCGATTGATTGTGGGAGCAGCTTGCCTCTGGTGTCGCTTGATGGGTGAGATAAGGACTGGAGGAGCAAAGACACCCTCAGTAACAAGCATTCCTACATCTGAATCACTTGAGCCTGGGGATACTGAAGGAAAGTGCTCTCCTGGGGTCTTAAACTGGAGCTGACGTGCCCAGACCTGTGGCCGTGGGGGTGGAGTAACAGGTGGGTTCAGTGGTACATGATCAGCATGATCAGTAAGGGCTCAGGCACTACAATAGCAGATTTTCCAGCCTTATGAGACTTAGGAGCAGCCCTAGCAGCCTTGGGAGCAGCCCTGGGAGGCATAACGTCTGACAAGCAGGGGGGAAAGGAAGCAAAGTCCCGAAACCGCGCACAGCAATTGATAAGACTGCAGAATCATGTGTGACAGTGGAAATTGAAAATTAATCTATATTTAGTACTAGCTTATCTGGATATCCGCGGTTTGCTATATTTAGTTATGGATACCCATAAATAGGTATCCGGATAAAACGGTCACGGGTAGCAACCGGATCTTGTCAGTCCGTGTTAGTCCCTAATTTACTGAGACATATATGGACATATTTGCCTTCTTTTTGCCAAATTTCAGTGTTTCAGTTCTAACTGGTTAGTAACTGCAAATAACTGACTATAACCAGTTAGTTGCAGACTGGTCAGGTTATTTTTGGTTCTGGGATGAAGGCTAACTGGCCTTGGTCTTAGTTAGAGCCCCCCATCAGGAAAAACACTTTTGCCCTAGGACAGTCTAAGGACACTCTAAAATACTCTAAGACACTCCCAGAGCTCTTAGAGCCTTAGAGCTCCAAGAGTGCTCTAAGAAGGTACTATTCCAATGTCTTTTTTTTTTGAAAACTCAGAGGGTGTCCTAGGTATGTCCTGGGTATGTCCTGGGGCAACCTAAGAGTGTCCTGAGGCAACCTGAGAGCATCCCTGAGGCAGCCTTAGTCCCTTTATATCTGATGCCAGAACCAGATATTTGAATAGTCTCACACAACAGAATAATAATAATATAATAATATAATATTCAATTATTCTAAACATCATATATACTAGTAATAGAATAATAATAAAATAGTGATACAAAGTTATATACTAGTACTATAATACTGGGGGAAGTAGGAAATAAAAAAACAAAATTGTGGGTGGTTTATATATCTTTTGGATGGCACACAGATCATTGGTCACATGATCACAGATAAGCATGATTTCGAGCATATGGTGCTGGGTCAGGGTAGATTACATAAAATTCCAAAAAAGGAATTTTTTTTTTTAAAGGTGGTAGAGAATTGTTTTAGGACCCTGAATATGTTTAAATTATATTAATAGCAGCTCTCCTTATTGAGAAAATTGCAAAATACTTTCCTGGACACGGCGGTTGAATATTGTCTAGCAAAATTCATAAATTCTAAGGGACTCCCAGGGCCTCCTGATGTGATTTAATCCAGATGGTCAATGCACCAGGATACACTAGAAGTGTCCTGAGCAAATGTGTGACACTCAAAATTTTATCTATGCTGTCCTAGGTTCATCAGAAAAAAATAACCTTGGCCTGGCTGGCTCTGGCTGCCCTGGGCTGCCCTGGCCAGCCCTGAACATCTTTGGCTAGGTTTAAAAATCTGAAAAAAATATAACAAATCACAGAAATATTTATAGCACCCAATTCCAAAGGAAGTACACAATTACATAAGACAGATGCTGAGATATTAAAGATATTAAAAAGATTTAATATCTTTAATATCTCAGCATCTGTCTTATGTAATTGTGTACTTTCTTTGGAATTGGGTGTTATAAATATTTCTGTGATTTGTTATATTTTTTTCAGATTTTTAAACCTAGCCAAAGATGTTCAGGGCTGGCCAGGGCAGCCCAGGGCAGCCAGAGCCAGCCAGGCCAAGGTTATTTTTTTCTGATGTTGTCCTGAGGTGTCCTTGGATAGCATCAGGAAAAACACTGTAGCTCTAAGACACTCTAGCTACTCTGGGAGTCCCTCAGACCAACCTCAAAAAAATAAATATATTTCAAATGCATTTTTTTAGTGATTTGTACACTTAAATTTTTGAGGTTGCTCTGAGAGACTCTTAGAGCCAAAGTGTTTTTCCTGATGCCTGGGACCCAAATAACTGGACCTAACCAGACTTTTAAGCACTACACATCACTCATCACACAATGTCATGCACATGTCCTCTCCTCACCACCACCACCACCACCACCACAACAGACAACAGATATAATGCATGATTAACTGCATATTCCCATAAAATTTCAGGTTATCCATGTATCATTGCATGAGCAATTTCAACAAGTGTATTGTTCATATGTTTAGCTACACCATTTTGTGATGGTTCATATGGAGCTGTCATCTGAATTTTGATGCCACATTCATGACACCATGCCTTTAGGGCTTTCATTTACACCACTGGCACCAACTATATATTGCTTAGGTAAATGATTGGAAAATGTTTTGATCATTGTTTAAATTATTTACAATAATGGGGATATGTCAAAAGTGAACATAGGGCTCAACTTTGCATAGACATCATTCAGACCTGCCAGGTAACCAGAGGTCTTTTTTCACAGTATGTCAAGTGTGTTATCAAGGCTGTGCAAGATGGGATTATGAGCATATGGAAGTTTCACAGGAACAGGGCAGTACTTTACCCTCCACCACCTATTTCAGTTGGATTCCAGTGGATTCCAGTGGAATTCTGGTAGAATCTGGTGTAATTCCACCAGATCCTACCCTATTAGTCACAAGTCATTGACTTGTTTCATTTAATTTTTCCTTACTTTTTCTTTTTAATTTGTAATATATAAATTTAAAATTATGTATACAAATTAATGACATACAAAAGTAAAAAAAATAAAAATTACCCTGTAAGGGAGATATTATATGTCATAGTCTAATAAAGTAGAAACTAACCCCTTGGTGAGGTAGGGGTCATTGTTGTGGTTGTGTTTTGTCATCATTATGTTTCATGGGTTGTGTCATCATTGTGGTGCTGGCATAGTATATCCATAGAGTAATAAAATATAAAAAAGACCCTCTGTGAAGGGGTTGTTGTTGTTGTTGTGTGCTGTGGTTGTTGTGTTGTGATTGTTGTGTTGTGGGTTGTGCTGAAATATTTTGTTCTAATCACGTCATATCACATCATATTGCATCATCATTAGTACTGAATACCTAACCTATAGCATAAATCTCTCATAGCTACATAGCCACGATTGAATGTGTATAAGTAGTAGAACCGATTGAGGTGAAACCTCATTGGTTTATACCAATTCACTGGGTATTTGCCTACACAGAGCTTATTGACTGAGTATTTTAATCATCCTCTGTTTGTGATCTATAAACTGACATCCAATATTTCCAACAGGTTGTGGTTGTGTTGTGGTTGTGGTGGGAGGCCATCAATACAGTCAAACAATATGCAGAAATATGTGGTTTAGATGCTGGAGGAGTGGATATGGTGGAGATCTCATAAGCCATGGAATGCATGATGTTGCACCCTCATGCCCAAGCTGACCTATGTCATTTAGAGGTTCTTTCCACTCAGGCAGTCCTAGTGGCTATGACCAAGGTCACTGGAATTGCTAAAGACAGTGCTGGGGACTTGTATTTCTATCAGATTAGTACTGGCACCTTTTGGGATAGGATTCATTTTCTGAGGAGCACCCCAATAAATCAAGGCATTTGGATAAATTATCAGCCTGTCAGGTTATTACCAGAGCTCAATTTATGAAGTGTATCCAACTGCAAAATGTATTTGTATTCACTGACAGAATACTTCCAATATTACAGCAAGAAGCTTTAGCAGTTTGTGACCCATGGTGTAAGAGGACACTATGTAGGTACATACATTTACACTTACACACTCCACTGGTCCCCCATCCATAGTCACATGAATAGTTATTAGTAGTTCCAACAAACATTCCTTAGTAGTAAATGTGCATATGACTCTGAGTAGATACTTGTCACATGTTCCTTAGGGAATGTGTGTCCTCTTCTATATCCACACATATGATTGTTATTAGGACCTAGGGTAGGTTACCTAGGTCTCTCTGTATATAAGGTAGCAGGTGTCATCCATAGATGACACCTTTGTATAAACTTGGGGTACTGGTGACCTTGTCCTCTTTAAGTTAATAGTTATTGTTGGGTTACCCTTGATAACAGTTAATGTCCCCTAACACATGGCCAAAGGATGGGGAAGTTGCATTTATTATTGATGCAGTGTAAGGGGCACTGGAGTCCCTCTTACACTGCATTAATAATAAATGTGACTTCCCCCTCCTTTGGTCATGGGTCACAAACTGCTAAAGCTTCTTGCTGTAATATTGGAAGTAGTCAGTGAATACAAATACATTTTGCAGTTGGATACACTTCATAAATTGAGCTCTGGTAATAACCTGACAGGCTGATAATTTATCCAAATGCCTTGATTTATTGGGGTGCTCCTCAGAAAATGAATCCTGTCCCAAAAGGTGCCAGTACTAATCTGATAGAAATACAAGTCCCCAGCACTGTCTTTAGCAATTCCAGTGACCTTGGTCATAGCCACTAGGACTGCCTGAGTGGAAAGAACCTCTAAATGACATAGGTCAGCTTGGGCATGAGGGTGCAACATCATGCATTCCATGGCTTATGAGATCTCCACCATATCCACTCCTCCAGCATCTAAACCACATATTTCTGCATATTGTTTGACTGTATTGATGGCCTCCCACTTTACTGTGGGAGAGCCCACCACAGCCACAGCCACAACCACAACATAAGGCATCAGGAAAAACACTTTTGCCCCAGGATAGTCTAAGGATGCTCTAAGATACTCTAAGATACTCCCAGAGCTCTTAGAGCATTAGAGCTCCAAGAGTGCTCTAAGAAGGTATTATTCCAATGTCCTTTTTTTCATAAACTCCAGAGGTGTCCTGGGTATGTCCTGAGGCAACCTGAGAGTGTCCTAAGGCAACCTGAGAGAATCCTGAGGCAGCCTTAGTCCCTTTAGATCTGATGCTAGAGCATATATGAATAGTCTCACACAACAGAATAATAATAATATAATAAAATCATATTCAATTATTCTAAACATCATATATACTGGTAATAAAATAATAATAAAATAGTGATACAAAGTTATATGGTACTATAATACTGGGGGAAGTAGGAAATAAAAAAACAAAATTGTGGGTGGTTTATATATCTTTTGGATGGCGCACAGACCATTGGTCACATGATCACAGATAAGCATGATTTCAAGCATAGGGTAGATTACATAGAATTCCAAAAAAGGAAATTTTTTAAAGATGGTAGAGAATTGTTTTAGGACCCTGAATATGTTTAAATTATATTAATAGCAGCTCTCCTTATTGAGAAAATTGCAAAATACTTTCCTGGACATGGCGGTTGAATATTGTCTAGCAAAAATCATAAATTCTAAAAGACTCCTGGGGCCTCCTGATGTGATTTAATCCAGATGGTCAATGCACCAGGATACACTAAAGGTGTCCTGAGCAAATGTGTGACACTCAAAATTTTATCTATGCTGTCCTAGGTTGTCCTGAGGTGTCCTTGGATAGTCATCAGGAAAAACACTTTAGCTCTAGCTACTCTGGGAGTCTCTCAGACCAACCTCAAAAAAAAAAATATGTTTCAAATGCATTTTTTAATGATTTATACACTTAAAATTTTGAGGTTGCTCTGAGAGACTCTTGGAGCCAAAGTGTTTTTCCTGATGCAGAACCTAAATTGAAAACTTTGTTCAAAAAGTCAGACAATCACAGGTTAATTCCTAATAATCAAATTATAACCAAACTTGGAACAAAGTTAAATGGCCTTGCTGATATATTGGGTCTAAATTCCTTTGGGAGCGATGGAAAACTAGTTTAGAAACTCCTGCCAATTTCAAAAAAAGATATTCACCCAATTTTGATAATTTGCCCAGTATCAAGTGTTTGTTCTGATATAAACTGTCAAGGACATGCCATTTTGCAACAATCAGATCCCAATCAACTTGCCCACACAAGTCTTATCAAAGGTTCTGAAATTATTGTAGATGTTATTGTCCTGAGTGGAATGTGTTCTCACTGCAAAACTCATTATTTTTCTGATCATGTACCTACAAGTTGATGGTCCTCATAAAAGGGTATACCTTAACAATGCAAAGTATTTGAAAGTTGGAAAAAGCCTATATGTTGATCAAGTTTTTTCAAATGCTGTTATGAATGGAGTCTACAGTTTTCATGCTTCAACTGCTGCATATGCTGAATTCTGGACTAATAGCTATGGACAACAAAACTTGTTTAAAATAAAAAGGTGCCAAGTGTGGCAGACATTTATCCAAGAATCAGTTCACAAATTTCTCAAGCCTCTAATTTTCTTTTTGAAACATTTGACAATGTCACCAACAAAGATTTTGAAGTTTTTAGCAAATACATATCCAAATGAGGCCACAAGACCAGATTATATGCATTGACAAGGCACATCTGGTTCTCAGAACAAGCATTCAAAATGGAAGCTGGGACATGTGGAACAGAACTAGCTGCATCATTGTTGATGCATATCATTATAATCAGTCATCACACTACAGACTGGATGTGCTGAAAATATTGCAATCCTGCTCCTCCATCAGGGGAAACACTTTGGCTCTAAGAGTCTCTCAGAGCAACCTCAAAAATTTAAGTGTACAAATCATTAAAAAATACATTTGAAACATATTTATTTTTTTGAGGTTGGTCTAAGAGACTCCCAGAGTAGCTAAAGTGTCTTAGAGCTAAAGTGTTTTGCCTGATGGTATCCAAGGACACCTCAGGACAACCTAGGACAGCATAGATAAAATTTTGAGTGTCACACATTTGCTCAGGACACTTCTAGTGTATCCTGGTGCATTGACCATCTGGATTAAATCACATCAGGAGGCCCTGGGAGTCCCTTAGAATTTATGAATTTTGCTAGACAATATTCAACCGCCGTGTCCAGGAAAGTATTTTGCAATTTTCTCAATAAGGAGAGCTGCTATTAATATAATTTAAACATACTCAGGGTCCTAAAACATTTCTCTACCATCTTTAAAAAATTTCCTTTTTTGGAATTTTATGTAATCTACCCTGACCCACCATATGCTCGAAATCATGCTTATCTGTGATCATGTGACCAATGGTCTGTGTGCCATCCAAAAGATATATAAACCACCCACAATTTTGTTTTTTTATTTCCTACTTCCCCCAGTATTATAGTACTAGTATATAACTTTGTATCACTATTTTATTATTATTTTATTACTAGTATATATGATGTTTAGAATAATTGAATATGATTTTGTTATATTATTATTATTATTCTGTTGTGTGAGACTATTCAAATATCTGGTTTATATATGCTCTAGCATCAGATCTAAAGGGACTAAGGCTGCCTCAGGGACACTCTCAGGTTGCCTTGGGACACTCTTAGGTTGCCCCAGGACATACCCAGGACATACTAGGACACCCTCTGAGTTTACAAAAAAAAAAAGACATTAGAATAATACCTTCTTAGAGCACTCTTGGAGCTCTGGGGGTGGTGTCTTAGAGTATTTTAGACTGTCCTTAGACTGTCCTAGGGCAAAAGTGTTTTTCCTGATGTACTTGCTCTAGCTAGTCTAACAGCATGCTGATGTAGCTTACTTATTAGCCACTCATAGCACCTCAGCATTCCAATAATTAAGAGGGGTCCAAATGAACACTCTTACATAAACAACTGGTTGGATTCCTTTGTTCACCACCTTTTTCACATCATCATCCCAATTCATAAAACTGTTCAGCATTATCCATGGCACCAAATTTACCACCTACTCTGGTGTTAAGGACCAAGAAATACAAAATTGGTAGTGGCGAGGTTGCTGCAGAGGATCTCCCACTGATTGAAAATGCTTTTAACAATATTCTTGACACAATTGGTGCTATCAGTACCAGCAAACTTGAAGATGTTGAGTATCTCCACAACATCAAGAATGGTGTAATACAGGCTCTCTATACCATCACAAACATTAAGAAATGGATTAAAGAAAACCCAGGTTCCTATGTAAAGGTTTGTGTATTGTCCCTTGTGATGATGTGCTTTAGCTTGACTGATCATCTTTGATACAATACTTTACTCTCCCCCCTTATTCCATATGGATTCCATATGGAATGGAAATATTCCATGGAATCCATATGGAATCCACCTAATTCCATGTGGAATATGTTTGGGCTCATCATGGAATCCATATGGAATGGATATATTCCATGGAATCCATGTGGAATCCACATGGACTATATTTCAACTCACAAACAATGAACTTAAGAACACAGAATCCATGTGGAATCCATGTGGATTCCACATGGATTCTTAAATATTCCTAAAGTCATGTCGATGATTTCATTTTTACACAAAACATTTGATGAGTTAGCTATATTATAAAAAGGGTTTCAACTACTTTAATCAATAGTTTCATATTCAGGGTCATTGACTTCCTCTGTATCATTATCTGCCTGTTTGTTAAGAACATGTTGTGTGTAATAGAACAACATCACATGCAAAAACCAATTAAAGTTGGTTTGTGTCAGTCGGTTTAAAATAGATTCAAAGCCACCAAGCCATCCATTTAGTTGTTCACATGCCTATGTATTAAAGGTCAAATTTATCAATCTATTTATTTACTTGTGCACTTGCCTGAGTATTAAATGCTTATAGGATTCTTTCTATGTTCTGGTCTAATATATACGTAACTGTTTCGTACAAACCAAGAAGCTTGTTCAGAGTAGTTACCTAGTACCCTTCTCACCTTTCTATGTTCGGCGGACTAACAACTACGTATAGTAATATGGTTAGTAGTCCACCCTCTAAAGGATACGGTGTTCATGACGTTAGGTCGTGGTGAACTACCTAGTCGTGGTTTAAACCAATAACTCCGTCTTTGACTACGACCTCACTTTATAAACTTCAC
>MU130178.1:0-159060 GCA_015039465.1 Phlegmacium glaucopus | reverse complement strand
TGACGGCCCACGTTTGCGTGTTCGGGAGGGCTGAGGGGGTGATGCTGCTGGCAATGTTGTGGCCGGCTTCTTGCCTCAACGAGGTGGCATCGTGACTCAAAAGGTGGGCGGAGGTGGTAGGTATAGAGCTGGTGACGATGGTGCCGTAGAGGTGGTGGGTAGTTGTGACAGTGGTGGGCGGCGGGTGATCGTGATGGACGTCAAGATGGACGTCAAGGCTAGAGTTGGTGGTGGGAAAGGGTGGGAAGCAATGGGGGAGGGTGGGAAGCAATGGGTGGAAAGTGCCCATATTTGGGTATGTGCATGGGCCATGTGTCAGCAACAGAATATCAGAATTACTTTTTCTACAAATGTACATGGTACCGTGGCTTAGTGGGCTGGAGCACTGGATTTGTTGATGATAAGGTCCCTGGTTCAATTCATGCTGGTCTCACTTATATTTTTTCAAAGACACTACAAATTATATTAATGGTTGTTCCATATGGAATAGAGATGGAAATAGTGGAATCCATAGGGAATAGAGATGGATATAGTGGAATCCATGTGGAATCCATGTGGACATTCCATCATTCCATATGGAATTTGGCTGTTCCCTTGTCATTCCACATGGAATCCATACAGATTCCATATGGAATGAAGAGCCTAAAATGGGTGGGATCTGAGCCAAAACATATTCCATATGGAATGATGGAATCCATGTGGAATCCATGTGGAATTAGGTGGATTCCAGGTGGAATAAGGGGGGAGAGTAAAGACCTCCTTTGATAGGCTATCTCATTCTCAAAATTTGACTACAACCTCTTGGAGAACAGGCTCAGGGTTACTGTGAAGAGATCAATTTGTCACTGATGCTCAATCAATTTGGAGAATGGCTTACTGATGAGCTCCTATCTTGTACACTAGTCCATGCTATGAGAAGAATACAGGGCATGTAATGTAAGACCTAAAGGTAGTGTTGATGGGTGAAGGGTTAACAACGGGTTGAAGTCATTGGAAACTCTAGGGCTCGGACTGATGTGGTGCCGGCGGCTAACCCCAAGATGCCCAGACAATGGTGCACCATCCATCTAATCCCCAGAAGGGCAATCTAGGGTAGACATTTTTATTTCTGTGAATTGATAGATAGATTTTGGACATGTTGCAGTACTATGTCATTGAGCGATCTCCAGTATTGGTGAAAGGAGTCTGATGGACCAATGTCCCATGGCTCTGACTATGTCAGGCAGAGTTCCTGCAATGAGAAGTTCTGTGGTGCCTCCAATGCAGAAGCAATGGCCAGTCATATGCAGGTATCCGAGAGTCTGCCAGACCAAGTTGCAACATTGTAGAAAGGTTCTTTTAGTGAAAGAACTGGTGTCCTTCATGTGTAGCATAAGCAAATAGGTGTAGAGTATGCAGGGTGTGGCTTATATGTAGATGGTTTTTGAGAGGTCTTTACACTAAGCCACTAATTCTGATCGGATTCCGAGCAGTCCGATCGGACTCAAATTTGGCTGGAGCACCAGCCATTTTCAAGTTTTGAGTCCGAGCCCAGTCCGAGTTCAGTCTGAGTAAATTGCTCGGACTTACTCGGAATCTGATCGGACTGTGTTTCATCGGATTCCAATCGGATTCTGATCGGACTTACTCAGACTTAGTCCAAGTAAATTGCTTAGACTACTTGTTTGTACCCATGTTTGTCCTCTTCCCACACAGACTATTGGTCACATGATCACAGATAAGCATGATTTCAAGCATATGGTGGGTCAGAGTAGATTACATAAGATTCCAAAAAAGGAAATTTTTTAAAGATGGTAGAGAATTGTTTTAGGACCCTGAATATGTTTAAATTCTATTAATAGCAGCTCTCCTTATTGAGAAAATTGCAAAATACTTTCCTGGACGCAGCGGTTAAACATTCTATATGAAAATTCAAGGTCTTTGCTGTGATCCACCAGATCTGAGCAGAATGGAAATGATCATCAGAAAAAAATAACCTTGGCCTGGCTGGCTCTGGCTGCCCTGGGCTGCCCTGGCCAGCCCTGAACATCTTTGGCTAGGTTTAAAAATCTGAAAAAAATATAACAAATCACAGAAATATTTATAACACCCAATTCCAAAGAAAGTACACAATTACATAAGACAGATGCTGAGATATTAAAGATATTAAATCTTTTTAATATCTTTAATATCTCAGCATCTGTCTTATGTAATTGTGTACTTTCTTTGGAATTGGGTGCTATAAATATTTCTGTGATTTGTTATATTTTTTTCAGATTTTTAAACCTAGCCAAAGATGTTCAGGGCTGGCCAGGGCAGCCCAGGGCAGCCAGAGCCAGCCAGGCCAAGGTTATTTTTTTCTGATGTCATATACCTCCCTAACCTTAATAAAACCCTAACCAAACCTTAACTTAAACCTTAACCAAACCTTAACCAAACCTTAACTCAAACCTTAACCAAACCTTAACAAACCTTAACCAAACCTTAACAGAAGTAGGTAGTAGGTCTCTATTTTCTCAGATCCACTTGGATCCACTCAGAATCTGAGCAGATCTGAGCAGATCTGGTCGGATATAACAATTCTGATCAGATCTGATCAGATCTGGTGGGGGACAGAAAAGTACTGGGAAATTGAGGAAGTCTTCCTTGATTGGGCTGATTGCTGAGCTCACTCCTGAGTCCAGGAAGAAGGGATAGTTGGTGGTTGATTGAGTAAAGGCCAAGGCAGTTGTAGTGTCCATGGTACCTTGCGTTGAGTAGTCGTTCCAATCAATACTGACCTTGTATTCCTCTTTGAGATTATCTGTGGTGCCGTTGTGATTCTCCTCCTGAATGGTGGCCATGAAACCATGATATTCCAGTTCATCGGCAGAGAGCTGGTCTGGTTTTATTGACGCAATTCCAGCAAATTCACCGGTGGTAGGAAGAGTTTCTGGAGTGAGTGACGAGTGTCTGTATACATCAGATATGCCTGGCCATCCGTTCCCCGAACAGAGACCTGGACACACAAAGAAGAATCGGAAGCAGCAGGAGGGCCACCCTTGGCCTCTCTGTCTTTTTGCCTGGCTTCTTTGGACTCTGCGATCAATTTTCCAGCCATGCCCCCATTGGGACAAACACACCATGGGGCGGAATGTCCAGGGCGTTTACAATTAGTGCAGATGACTTTGGTCTTCTGGAAAGACAGAGCAGCTAAGGCAACAGTGATATCGTTGTTAGGACCCCGCTGCCTGTCTCCCATCAACATCTGGTACTCCGGTTCAAGGAAATCGACAAGATGATCAACGGTGTAAGGGGAGGAAGGGTTAATAAGGAAGTATCTCATAGTTGCTCACCTCAGTCGTGGTATAACGAACTGAGGTTGAGTTGTGTAGTCTATCTAGTATATATATGTGTAGGAACAATGACTGTGGCTTTACTATGCCACAGTCCTTATTTAGTCTGCGGTGGCCTTGGTGGCCTATTTGCTCAAATTCTCAACACAATGTCCTGGATCCGATGATGAATATAGGTCGGAGAATGTTTTTCTTGATGTTTGACATGAAAATTTCAATTTATAGTTTTCTTTTGTTCAAAACATTGAATAAGATGGATTTATATGACTCAGTGATCCTATTTCTAACATGACACCAATTTTCAGAATGGAAGAATAAGTACTTGTTGAATGAGATAGAAATTTGAAAGTGACCAATTCCGAAATCATCAAATTTTGACTAAGTCCCGCGTCACAACTACTGTGCAAGATTTGTGACCCCCTTGTGTGACTAGTTGTTCCAGCCGCTTCTGCAAACGCATAAGCGTCAGCCAGAAGCGGACTGGTCACGAGCCTAGAAATTGGCCAAAACTGTCCGGATAAAAATTGGAAAAATTTTGACTTTTCGGATACGGGATCTGAGGGTATATTCAGGGGTCCTTTCTTTTCTCCTGTCTCGCTCTCTTTCCTATGCCACCATTATCTACCATATAGAGAGTGTATTCAATTTAAATACGGACCTGTTTCCTACATTCACCTCAGTCGTTTGGCACGCAAACACTGAGGTGAGACATTTCTTACTAGAGTTCTCTACAACCTTTACTTACGAGTTATCTAGACTTTACATTTAGCCTGAGAACTCTTATAAGCAGTTCATGACCCGTGGCAAAAGGAGTAGTATTATTTATTAGCGACAATAGTTCTTCATAACTGGCAACGAGCACCATGTATTCGTTCTGCACATGGCTTTACTATCTAATTGCAGTAACTATAAGTCCAAGCAACGTCCAAGAAAGAAGTTATAAGTGCAAAACGGGTTCCCGTGAAACGAACACTGGTTAGCGATGATCCTGCTTCTGAGGATGCTCGGGCTTGCTCGCGTTTCGTATCGATTTGGTCCTCGGATAACATTTCCAACATTATTAGAGTTTGCTCGCTGGCGTTTTGACCGCATAATCATCTTGTGAGTGGGGCGGCGGCTTTGGCTTCCATGAAACACCACCACCAACGGTGTTGCTGCGGGTGGGGGTCTTCCCTCCAGCTTCCTTCGGGAGTTTCGTAACACCGTGCGTAGTACCGGGTCTACCGCCTGCTGAATGTACATAATTTGGGTGGCCCTGTGGGTACGTCAACTCCGGCTTCTTCTAAACAACCAAATGGCTGAATATCAACGACAAAAGGTTAAAGTAAAGAAGGAGAACAAACAGGATGCCTGAGATGCTCAGGAGGAGTAGGCAGGCCAGGAGCAGGACCGGGGTTAGGAGTAGCTGGGTGCCCGGTGGGAGCAGCCATAGCACCGCAGACAAGGAAAGCCATCAAAACAAAGGCAGATAGAGAACGCATTGGACGATCGATTGCTGAGTAGTTTGATCAGTACAGTGACGGCGACCGCTGGATGAAGAACCTTACTTAGTTAAGTTGTTGAATAAAAGGGACCAGCCCACAAATCGATATCGCGGTGAGTAGAAGTGAGGGTGAAACGGCGACCAGGCTGAATGAGGAGAAAAAAGATTGGGAGGGTGTGGTTTATATACCTTTCAAATTTCAGTGTTGATCCAAATGGGTAAGGCTGTCTTGGAAACGGGGATCATCAGAATGCAGAGACCCTTCAAAGCTCTCCAAAGCTTGCATATGGCTCACTATGGCTCATCACGGCCCCTAAAGTATTAGATCCTACAACTTGTTCTCAACTTCACAAGGGTCAAAAGAAAAGGCAGGACCTGGGAAATTCACGTCAAATCCCTGATCCCAAAATCCTAATACCGCTCCAACAAGTCTAAAACCAGCAGGTTATGACCTAGGACCAAAAGGCTACATGTCGAGTAAAATATGTCAACGGCGAAGTCCCCCCCGACCCCACATACCGAGTAGGTGACGTAGCATTGACCCCGGCCTACATGCAGGAGCCTGGAGCAGCATGAGCTCAGGAGTCAGAAGCATAGGGATAAGCAACATCGGAACGCACCAGGAACCCATGTGGAGCCAGCCATGTGGAGGCAGGTCATGATCTGTCATGATTCAAGCTAGTTCAAGCTCAGTGGTAGCTCATCAAGGGCAACATGGCAACGTCCCTAACCCCTATCAGCGAAAGATATAGTAGGTAGCGTCGTGTAGCGTCGTGTTGAGTGAGACCAACATGAAGAAGCTCAGAAAAAAGGCAGATGAGGAACGTTAACGTTGGAACGCACCAGGGGATGGCTCGTCCCCGTCTAAGCCGACGCTCAAAAATAAAAAAAAGAAGTCGCTCAGACAGAACGCGCTCGAAAAGCAGACGCGTGGGGCACATCAGAACGTTCCAGAGATCAGAACCCGATACAGTAGAATATCAGATGGAAATGATTTTACAACGAACAAAGGATAATGACAGGATATTCATGTGAAAAATACTGGGCTTGTCAGCCAATGAGATGTGCGAAGTATTGAACGTCAATGTCCCGGACTCGCATCTGCCCTGGGAGGGGGAAAGCGTCAAATCCTTGAGGTTCTTTGGAAGTGATACAGATATCGGCGGATTACACCAACTGTTGTAATGAGCTATCAGGCAGGTAGATAGCCAACTTCGTGAGGCTTGCTGCATGGCGAACCCTTCAATACCAATATTAGGCGGACTGTAGAAATAGATGCTGCGAAGCTGGGGAGTGGTGAGGTTCGGATAGGAGAGGTTATCTCAGGTCGTTTGACCTGAGTATAGGTGGGCAGGGCAGCCCATATAATGATGGTCGGCCTTGTTTTCGAGGTCATCGATGATGGCTTGATTAATCCTAGTAGGATAGAATCCTGGGACAGATGTGGACGTGAAAACCCATGAGTGATGCTTCCATTATATACAATGTACGACAGTTTGAACAAAGGAATAAAAGTGGCTGTTAGAACTAGGGTTCGGAATGTGATGAAAGATAAACAAAATAAAATAACAATATAGACTACATCGATTATGCAATACTTTGAACGTTTGTACTACAAACATCTAGGATGACTTCAATACCTTTTAACGCTGTCGATGTGCCACCATTCCAAATTCAACATTTGATTTCTGGCGTTGTTGGTAAGTCTGTACCATCATTGTTGCAAGAATATCGTCACCCTGTCTTGGCATCTTCAGGTGGTAAATTTGGGGTTCTGTGTGCTCAGGCCTTTGGTGCGTCTCCTTGTGACACTATTTACTCATGCCTTGACGCTTACTTTGAACAGGATCTGAAATATATGTCGGATGCTCTAATGGAGAGCTCATTCGCTTTGCGCTGCAAGCGGATGACCCAAATAAAGTTAACTCCCTTCTACTACTCGCCCTTTTGCAACTATTCTCAAAATAGCTACAATGTATAGCTAGAATCCTATACTATCCTCTCTCGCCAAAAACTTCCTGGTGATAAACCGATAGACGAAATTGTCATCATACCTAGTCTTTCGCGGGCACTCGTACAATCCGGTACTTCAGTACATTATTTGCCTTCTCTAGTCATGTCCTTATCCGCATTTTCTTACCCTTGTTCTGCAGATCATCAAATTCACTTCTATGCGGTCCCATCCCTCGATCCCTTTCCTATCACGCCGATTCGAAATGTGGTAACCTTTGCAGTGGATGATCAACATTTGAGACGACCTCCTCCGTCCTTGTCTCCACATGGTGCTCGTCTCCTAGTGGAGCCCGTGGACTTTTGTGTCATTAAACGAGCTGGGCTGGCCATGTATTCTTTGAAAGACCGCCTGTCGTACTTGAAGGTCGGTTTGTCCCTTTATTTTCAGCTTCTATTATACTCATTTTATTCCTCAGGAAATTCCACTTCCTGAAGGAGCTACTCTTGCTCGAAGGACTGGGCGGTCACTATGCATAGCCGATCAAACGAACTATAATTTAGTCGACCTGGAAGCAGCTTCCTTGTTCCCAATCCTTCCTCTTTCACAGGCATATGATGAGCCATTTGTGGTCAAACCGTCAATTACCGTTATCGGTCCGAATGAATTCTTAATCTTGTCATGGACTGGAACAAGTACTCTTGGATTGTTCGTTACTGCAGACGGAGATCCCGTGAGGGGCACTCTACAGTGGCCAAGTCATCCTAGAGCTATCTGTCAGTTTATTTTGTTGAAGCTTATTTTTCTTTGCTAACATCTTTTTTTTTCTTGTTTGTAGGTCTGGATTACCCCTATATTACATCCCTTCTCCCTAACAATACTATAGAAATCCATAGCGTTGAAACGCAGGCTATTGTCCAGGTCATCGGCGCTCCGCCTCTTTCTCCAGCTACGTCACCAAAGACGACTTCCCCTGTTAGAAGAACCACTGCTCATAGTCGCGCTTCGTCTACGGTCAGCGGTGGTAACGTCGATTCATCAGAACGAATGAATCTGGTGGCTAGTATTGGAGGGTACTTAGTTCCTTCAACCCAACGATCAGATAAGATGCGGACAGTGCCAGTTAAACTACTACGCTCTTAGCAAGTTACACTTCAATTGTACCCTGTTTCCAACTTCAGTGGGACATCTTATGATATTGGGAGGCGAAGCAGTAGATCAAGAGTCAGAGCTCTGCCATCGGTTACCCAATACGATCGTGATATAGTATAACTAATGATACAGGAAATGTACAAGCAAATGGACAAAACAAATAAAGTAAATGGCAAGACATCCAAAAGCCAACGCTTAAGCCTCTTGACTTTCTTTCTTTCCTTTTCCTGTCTTGGTTGGTAGGAGTTCGGGCGCAATGTGGGGTACTGCACAAACGAGTCAGATAATGTAAAAAGAGAAAGCTGAACCGATGCTCACCAACACCACCCTGAGAGATGACAACGTCACCTAGGAGCTTGCCAAGCCTAAGACATTAAAATGAGTAAACATAAGTAGGGAGATGGGAAAACACCTACTCCTCGTCGTTACGGATGGCTAGCTGCAGATGACGGGGGACAATACGGTGCTTCTTGTTATCACGGGCGGCGTTACCTGCGAGCTCGAGAATCTCGGCGGCCAGGTATTCGAGAACAGCAGCGAGGTAAACTAAGCAAAGGCATAAACTTGTCAAACAGAGTGATAGTAGCCATGAGACATCACTGACCTGGAGCACCAGCACCAACACGTTGGGCGTAGTTGCCCTTCTTCAGAAGACGGTGGACACGACCGACTGGGAACTGGAGTCCAGCTTTTGCAGAGCGCGATTGAGATTTGGTTGCAGCCTCGCCACCGGCAGCCTTGCCAGACTTGGATTTGCCACTAACTTTTCCAGACATTGTTGATTGAGTTTGTGTGTGGTGTGGAAGAACGAGGTTGTAGTAGTGTCTCAAAAAACGATGATGGAGCGGAAGAAAGATGTGGTTGCCGTATTTATACCAACGCGCAACCAAACGAATCAACAAAGACGCGTTCAGCGCGTTTTCGACCAAACAAAGACAAAGTCACGTGTACCTATATATACAGGACTTTGATTCACAATGGACGCTCTCCCAGCTCTCTATCGCACCACCACCATCACCCAGACCTTTGCCCTTATCCGCTACTTGCTCATTCCACCTACATAATGGCACCCAAACCTGCTTCTACTGCTGGCAAAGCTCCTGCTTCTACCGCGTCAAAGGCGCCCGCTAAGTCTACCGAAGGTGCCAAGGCAGCGAAAAAGACCTCCAAGGCTGCAGCACCAGTCGATGGTGAGAAGAAGAAGAGAAAGAAGGTCCGAAAGGAGACGTACTCCTCATACATCTACAAGGGTAAGTTGCTTGGCACACGATCGTGGCTTACACATCTTATCATTCTCTAACCTTCATTATCTTCTCAGTCCTCAAGCAGGTCCATCCCGACACTGGTATCTCCAACAAAGCGATGGCCATCCTTAACAGCTTTGTTAATGATATCTTCGAACGTATTGCCACGGAAGCCTCTAGTACGTCTAACGCATTGACATCTATCTACCGTACTTAGGTTTTCTGACGCGTTTTTACCTTATTTTTGTAGAACTCGCTGCTTACTCGAAGAAGTCCACCATTTCCTCTCGCGAAATCCAGACCTCCGTCAGACTGATCCTCCCTGGTGAACTCGCCAAGCATGCTATCTCTGAGGGCACAAAATCAGTAACAAGTATGTTGTGTCGTCGTCATCACATTAACCTTTGCTCATTCTCATCATTTGTTCAGAATTCTCGTCAGCAGGTGCCAAGTAGACTTGGATGCGGATTATCGGTTCTCATGTTGTCTTCCATTTTTCTTTGTACATCATTGTAATCTGATAATATATTTGTATTTGCCACACTCCCAGATTGATTGAGCAACTGTCTTGGGCAGTAGAATGTCGATAAGGTAACTTGAGCCTGACTGATGTTGGTCGTCTTGCAAGATGGAGCCATGCGCGTGTTGACAATGTGGTGTGAGCTGATGATGAATTTTTTGCTACCCTTGCCGGGCGAGCACGGAAGGCCACCTGTGTTGCTCGGCGAGTCTTCTTACCCGCTGATGTGCTAACATTCGACATGGATGATAGAATTTTGGGCCTTGCATCTTCAGTAGCATCTCGCTCGACGATATCAGGGGAAGGTGTTTTATGTAATTCTGGCTTGGATTCACTCACGTATTCTCCTACCTTCAGCTCTCGTTGGGTTCGGTTAATATCCACTCCACCCTTCAAACCAGGCCAAAAATCAAGTCGTCAAGGTGTGACATCAATGCTGCTTTTTGTCCAATGCTGCTTTCTTTTAGCTACCTTGAGGAATGGAAGTGCCTATCCCTTATCAATATCATTGCATCCCCTGAGGACATTGGCTCATTAGACGTATATGGAGTACAAGATCATCGAGCGTAGCGTCAGCACGGCCCACTTTGACTCGGTTGCTATGTGGCAAGCGTTGGACGCCGTCTACGGGGTCGTTCACGATGTCTGGTCGCTTTGCACATTGTTGGCGCTACTATATCTCCAATGGCTGTTGGTCGGCTGGTAGTCAGCTCACCTCGAAAAGATCACGCCTTTTTGTGGGATTTATACACCCTTTTGCAGGTGTGCGCGTTAATGCTGATCGAATGAGCTCATTCCGCTTGTACTATGATGTCATGCCATATAGCAACTATATAGATGTAATCCGGCCTACGTTTTCTTGTCTTAAACTCCCAATAATGCAAGCAGCTGCTAATATTATTCAAGAGGTAAGTCTTATTGCACATTGCACTGGACCGAACTCATCTTTTTTAATTTGTTTGCCAGTATCTTGGTCCCGTGGAGACTGCTGTGCAAGCAGAGTACAATCCAGCCCCTGATAGTCAAACAATGCGAGCTTTGGCATGGTTTGGGAATAAAGACGTTAGAATAATCCATGTTCCGGTTCCTGATATCACTGAACCCGATGATGTTATTGTCAAAGTGACAGGGACTACTATCTGCGGTTCCGACTTGCACTTGTGCGTCTACAGTCTAAAATAAGATCGTGTATTGGGGAAGCTAATCGACCGGATATCGTTAGGTACCATGGTGAGATAATGGCTATGGAGGAAGGCGACATTCTCGGGCACGAAGTGAGCGCATTTGGAAAAGTGTAATATTCTCCTACTGAGTTCTTTCTAGTTTATGGGCATAGTCGATAAAGTCGGACCTAATGTCAGCAATCTTCGTCCAGGACAGCGGGTCGTAGCATCTTTCCAAATCGCTTGTGGGGAATGTGAATATTGCAAACAGAAGTTATCATCGTTCTGTGACAAAACCAACAATTCCTCGCAAGTTGTTTTCTAAGCTTATCCAAGTTCCGTATTGACACCAAACGTTCGTTTGTTAGGTTGCAAAATGCCATGTACGGTCAACGCGATGCGGGTTTCTTTGGTTATTCTCATTTCACGGGCGGGTTTCCTGGTGGCCAGGCTGAATATGTGCGAGTGCCGAAGGGAAACGTAAACTTGCTACCCATACCGGATAAGGTACCTGATGAGATGGCTTTATATCTCTCGGATATCCTTCCTACCAGTTATCATGCAGTTCATGATACAGGCTTACAAAAGGGAGATGTCGTGGGAATTTGGGTTGGGCATCTTAACTTCAAATCATTTTGCTGCCAATGCTCACGTTTTTTGTTAGGGCTTGGGTCCTATTGGTCTTTTAGCTGCTAAGTGGTGTCAATTGAAAGGCGCCTCTCGCGTCATCGGAATCGACAAAGTTCCCGAGCGGCTTGCCATTGCGCGAGAGAAACTAGGGATCGAGACTATCAATTTTGCTGAATTCTCGGATGTTCCGAAACGAATCTACGACCTCGTTCCTCGTGGACTTGACGTCGCCCTTGATTGTGGTTTGTTATATCTTTTGTTCTGTCTTTAAAAAGTTGATTCTGGTCATAGGGACCTTTCACGAACCCAAGAGCATTTCGCATAAAGTTCAGAAGATAATGATGTTGGAGACCGATTCTCCGGAGACCATTAATGAGATGTTGATATCTGTCCGGAAGATGGGAAAATGTGGCATTATCGCTGCTTATGCTGGATACGCTAATGGGATCAATGTGGGCGCATTGATGGAGAAGGGCATCCGGTAAGTTCATTCGACAGTTCTTTTTCCTCGATGAATCATTCAATACCCACCAGCTTGATTGGAAATGGACAAGCTCCTGTACACAGGTATTGGAAAGAAATATTGAATGATTATATCATGACGGGGAAGTTTGATCCATCATTGTATGCGGCTTTTCCTCTCTGGCTTCAAATTTTGCTTACGTGGTCTGATTTATCAGTGTCGTTACTCACCGCGTGCCATTTGAGGATATGGCTAAACTTTATCAGGCATTCGATAGGCGACAATCGGGTGTTGAGAAGGTGTTTGTGGAAACTCGGTTTTCGTCTTCTCCAAGTCCGGGATTTCCTTCTATTACTCGTGTTGATGATTGGGTCTCGATTAATTGATTCATAGCAGCGTATGGACTGGCACATTCCGACGAGCTTCATTAATGTTATTCACCCTTTATTTATCTTGTACCATGATATGTACTCCCCAAGGTCAAAAAACCTCTATCGCTCAAAAGTCAATTTGAAGAATCGTCCTTATAACCTCCTTGATATTTGACAATCTTCATCTAGGAAAAGTATTTATGCAAATTCAACTGAAATTTCATTCCACAAACTACAATTACAAGCAAAGATATCCAGCAGTATTCCATGATTCCATTCTGAGTCGTTTTCCACTGCCCACATAATTGTTTTTTTTGTTTCTGGTTCTTCACACAAAGAGGTGTGATGATTTAAGAGGTGGCACATGAGCTCAATGCGGCGAGAATTCAAAGTCTGAAGATTACATAACAATTTTCTAGCATGGGTTTGGGGGTGAGGGAGAAACAGGAAGTGCTATAGTTCCCAATTAGTACCTGTCAACAAAGAAGTGAATTGTAAAATCCATACATATGAGATTATCCAATGCAATCTGTACAGCCTCTTCAGCTAGCAATGCACAATTGACATTAGAGGCTTTGAAAAGATTTTTGAATGCATGACTGAGATGAGAGTGTGTGGAAAGCCTCTCAAAAGCCTCTTCAACTGCTTCCTCTACAGAGGTGTCACGAGATGACCTCTGGTAAATCCTAACAGCTCTTTTCAAAGAGTTCCTTGTACTTGGTGATCTTTCATGAAGAGAGTAAGACAAGTGGCCAAGAATAGCTGCAACTAATAGAAAAGGTCAGTATGGAGAGTATGGAAAAGAAAGTTAAATCAGATGCATGCCAATTGCCCAGTATATAATTTCTTTTAATTTGATGTTGGTAGAAAGGCCAGAAAGCTTGAATTTTTAAAATGAAATTTATCACTTTTTTGTATTACAAAAAGGAAATACTCACAATGAGTGGCATCATTTTGGAGATGGAGTCCTGTACATTGAAATTTATGAAAACTGAATAAAAAAAGTAAGTATAGAGAGGGAAATGATGTAGAAAAATAATCACCAAATGTTATTACAGAGCATAAGAACCAATATTAAGAGTAATTATAATACTTACCCTCTGTTAATAATGGTATTCCATCAGTAAGTAGAGAAAAAGCAGATCACAAACTATTTTCACATACATCCTGTTGACAAATGTATGTCATGGAATAAATCACAGACAAAATAATGTGTTCAACATACATGCTGCTCAAAGAATATAGTAAGTGGGTTATTAACAATGATGATATGATCAGTGCACTTACATACTGTCCAAATACATTGTAACATCAGTAAATGAATAATGATTAATGATTATAACTCTCTTGCACATACTTCCTGTCATTGAAGACATACCAAGACAGCAGGCATCAATAAAGAAACATGACAATATCATAAAGACTTCTCTTTGCTTGTACTTACTTTCTGTCAAAAGAGTAAACTAGAGTCAAGATAGAGCAAGATGATCTTGTACTTACATCCTGTCAATGGAGTAAGGTAGAAGTCAAGGCAGATCAAGATGGTCTTGCACTTACCATCTGTAAAAGAGTAAGCTAGGGCCAAGGCAGGTCAAGTGGTCTTGCACTTACTACCTGTCAAAAGAGTAAGATAGAGTCAAAGCAGATTAAAATGGTCTTGCACTTACTCCCTGTCAAAAGAGTAAGCTAGAGTAAAGACAGATTAAGATGGTCTTGCACTTACAACCTGTCAAAAGAGTAAGCTAGGGGAAGGCAGATCAAGATGGTCTTGCACTTACCTCCTGTTCAAGGAGTAAGCTAGTGGCAAGGAAGATCAAGATGATCTTGCACTTACTCTCTGTCAAAAGATTAAGGCTAGAGGTAAGGCAGATCAAGATGGTCTTGCACTTACTTGCTGTCAAAAGAGTAAGCTAAAGACAAGGTAGATTAAAATAAGTCTTGCACTTACCTCCTGTCAAAAGAGTAAGCTAGAGGCAAGACAGATTAAGGTGGTCTTGCACTTACCATCTGTCAAAAGAGTAAGTTAAGCTAGAGACAAAGCAGATCAAGATAACCTTGCACTTACTACCTGCCAAAAGAGTAAGCTAGAGTTAAGGGAGATAGGACTTGTACTTACATGCTGTCAAAAGAGTTAGCTAGACACAAAGCAGATCAAGATGGTCCACACTCACCAACTGCCAAAAGAGTAAGCTAGAGACAAGGCAGATCAAGATAGTCTTGGACTTACTACCTGTCAAAAGAGTAAGCTAGAGGCAAGAAAGACCATTAAAGGTGGTCTTGCACTTACATCCTGTTAAAATAGTAAGCTAGAGACAAGGCAGATCAAGATGGTCTTGCACTTACCTCCTGTCAAAAGAGTTAGTTAGAGCCAAGGTAAATCAATGGTCTTGCACTTACTCCCTGTCAAAAGAGTCAGCTAGAGTCAAGGTAGATCAAGGATGGCCTTGCACTTACTCCCTGTCAAAAGCATCAGCTAGGACCAACACAGATTAAAATGGGCTTTCACTTACTATCTGTTAAAAGAGTCAGCTAGGGCAAAGGCAAATCAAGGTGATCTTGCACTTACACCCTGTCAAAAGAGTCAGTAGAGTCAAGACAGAATTGAGGTATCTTGCACTTACCATCTGTCAAAAGAGTAAGCTAGAGACAAGGCAGATCAAGGTAATCTTGCACTTACTATCTATTAAAAGAGTAAGCTAGAGTTAAGGGAGATATGTTCTTGTACTTACCAACTGCCAAAAGAGTAAAGCTAGAGACAAGGCAGATCAAGATAGTCTTGCACTTACAACCTGTCAAAAGAGTAAGCTAGAGGCAAGGCAGATTAAGATGGACTTGCACTTACTTGAGGCTGTCAAAAGAGTCAGCTAGAGGCAAGGCACATCAAGATGGACTTGCACTTACCTCCTGTCAAAAAGAGTAAGCTAGAATCCAGGCAGATCAAGATAGTCTTGCACTTACTCCCTGTTAAAAGAGTCAGCTAGAAGCAAGGCAGATCAAGATGGTATTTCACTTACCAACTGTCAAAAGAATAAGCTAAAGGCAAGGCAGATCAAGATAGTCTTGCACTTACCCTCTGTCCAAAGAGTCAACTAGAGTCAAGGCAGATCAAGATGGTCTTGCACTTACCAACTGTCAAAAGAGTCAGCTAGATGCAAAGCAGATTAAAATGGTCTTGTGCTTACCTCCTGTCCAAAGAGTCAGCTAGAGTCAGATTAAGATGGTCCTGCACTTACATACTGTCAAAGGAATAAGCTAGAGTCAAGGCAGATCAAGATGATTTTGCACTTACTCTCTGTCAAAAGAGTAAGCCAGAGGCAAAGCAGGTCAAGATGGTCTTGCACTTACTTTCTGTCAAAAGAGTCAGCTAGAGCCAAGGTAGGTTAAGATGGTCTGGCACTTACAACCTGTCAGAGAAAGGTGAGGTAATCAGTCAGATGATATAATGATGACTCTTTTCCTACATACAGACTGTTAAAAAAAAATGTTAGTCCAGTTTTTGAGCACTAAATCCCTAAGTCAATACTCTACACAACTCAATCAGCTATCAATAGCTTATTTTGGTTTCACCAAATACATACCACAATTTGGGGGAAAAATCCCAGCACATTTGCCATAAAATCTGCCCCATCTCTTTTGTCCTTCTTAAAATATTTCAACCAAGTGGATTCTGCCCCATTTATAATCCTAGGAATCATATTAATGTGGTAAATTCAAAAAATGATGGTCCCCACCTTCTAATGCTATATGCAATACACAACTCCACATTGTTTTGCTGTCTGGAAAGAAGAAGTTGTTGTAATTCTTCACTAGAGAGTGCAGCTGTTGTTTTTTCAATCAGGTCTTTACAATCAGCTGCAGACTCTACACCAAATAATAAGCCAGATAGTTATAACTTATCAACTAGTATAACACTTACTTCGAACATATGCCTTGGGTGGATATTTAAATTCTTCCAACTGTTGATGAATACGCTGCTCAATATCAAGAGAGTCAGTCTTGGTCAACAACACAATCACTGGTACTTCGCAGAGTCATATTTCATGGTAAAATATTGATAAGACAACACATACCAAGCCCTGTCTCGCATTCATTAAAAAACCTCTTTTCCGCTGCAGTGATTGGCTGGTCATCGTTTGTTGGAATGCAGTACCTACAAAAAACATGTTTTTCTCTGTGAAAAAAGTTGTTCTCGAGGGGCAAGTACTAACGCACCAGATTGCATGAAGTTGCCCCTTCACATCTGTTGCCCCCAAACACTTCTTAATGAAATCTTGTACCAACTTCAAATCCCGTCCACCGCTCACTACGGAAGTGTGAAAGATGAACCCAGGATTGCTTTCAAATACTATTTGATTCTCAATGACAAGCCCTCCACGCTACAGCGTGAAGATATTAGTTGAACATAGCCCAATACTAATACATGACCACTTACCTCCTCGAGCTCGGATGAATCAAGGGCCAATGACTGGGTCTGGGATCCATGGGCATGGATGTCAATATCGCGTATGAACGTTCACCATATACTTCACCTTTTCACCATATGCACTGAAGATCATAGGTCCTCCTTCAGTATTGCAAAGTTCTCGCATGATTCTTGCCATGCCCGCGTTGGGTCGGCCGATCACAAGGATACGGAATCGAGTAAAGCTCGATTGCAGGATCAGAATAGGCGGATCAGCAACGTATCGGCTCGGTGATTCTGAAGTAGGCATTGCGAAATGTGCACTCGTAGATGCGAATGATAAGAAGGTTGAGTACTACTCTGCCGACGGACTTTGAAACTGCAGATATTACTTTTTACATAATGCTTCTGCGTGTGGCAATTGGGTTGGAATATTCATTCAATCATTCGTAGACAGTCAGACGAAACGCAGGGGGGAAGGAAAAAGAAGGATACAGGCCCATAGCAAATCGGGGTGTGCAAAAAAGCCAAAAAAAAAAAACAGTGAGGAAGGGAGGATATATAAATTCCAAAAAAATAGTCGTATAATTCCCTATGTAACACGCAAAGAAAAAACCAATTCGGTCAAGGATCCACTGAAAAAGAGAGTAGAACACGTACATATTTGTGCTTGCCAATAATTTTTCGTAGCCAGAATAGTGCCAGCCAGACTTAAATCAATCGATATCACTAGACCAACTTGAAAAAAGAAAGGAACGTTAGCGAAAAATACATTGCACAATCGCACTTCTTGAATCCCAAAACTGGATACAACCCACATACTATCATGGGAGACGGCTTACAGACAAGACGTAGTCCTAGAGATAGGAGTTAAAAAAGGTATGCGAATCAGAGAAGGAACAAAAACACCCACTTCATGTCCCGTAAAGTTCATCGACCCCTCCACAGCCGACAACAAAATGCGCAGTAGCATCATCCCATATCCTCACAACCAGTATCTAGTTGCAATGAACTGACCGTTCGGTGAGATCGCTAAGGATGTAACGCCTGCGTCATCGTTGAGGGAGCACCATCGTTGATGGTTAAGACCTTGGATGTCCCGTCGATTATGTCCCAGATACGAGCTGTTTTGTCGCCTGAGCCAGAGATGATAATTTAAGGGGCGAGAAGGTTATGATGGAAATGATAAGATACGGACAAGAAGAAAGAGAAGAGAAGAGACAAGTACCTACCAAATCTTCCGACCCGTCTTCGTATCATATATCTGCGCCGTATGGGTATACCCCGTAGCCAAATATTTCCTATCAGCCGAGAACCTGACACAGTACACCACAAAAGAACAACAGTCAGTCTTCTATTCACCGACCAACGGAACCAACGTGCATACTCACCTCCCGTACATTAACATATGCACCAAAGTGACCAAAGTAATGTTCAACGCCCTCTTTACTTTGGGATTAAAAATAGCCAATCGCTTCCCTGCTTAAACTCTGGTGAGATTTGGGTGAGATATTCCTAGCCGTCACAGATGGCAACCTACCGCTACAAGCTTATTTAGCGACACATGATCATGAATGAGGAATGCGCAAGCAGCGCAACACCACATTGACACGTCTATGAGAAGCGTAAAATATCGTACTCAAACTAAATAAAGGTTTACACACTTTTTATTCAAGATAAGTCTCCGAGTCCGAGTCTATATTTGCCATTTGGCACTTGACTAAAGTAACTCAGGTACTATGCTGTTGAGTAATTACCTCGTAGAGAAAGGTGAAGAGACAAGAGAAAGCAGAGATGAAGGATGAACTATCACTCGTGTTGATGATTGGGTCTCGATTAATTGATTCATAGCGATATAGCTCAGCGTATGGACTGGCACATCCCGACGAGCTTCATTAACGTTATTCACCTCTATCTATCATGTACCATGATATGTACTCCCCAAGCTCAAAAATCCTCTATCTCTCAAAAGTCAATTTGAAGAATCTCGTCCTTATAAGTTATAACCAGCGGCAGGAATTTCCTTCATACGCCATGTGTTAGGAGAGTGGTAAAGTTTAAACTTTCTGTATCGTTCTATTGACAGCTCGGATGACAGCTCGATAAAGGTTATTTTATTCAATCTGATGCTTAGGTGGATAAGATATTATAGCTCACCTACATCACAGACTTCCATCACATCGACGTCCTCGCGCACCTCGCTCGTGAGCGTATCCCCGAGCGTCTCGTCAGTATTATTATTCACTCTTATTCGCATTTCACTTGGGCGTCAACATCGAAGATCGTAGGTCCATGCCAAAGCTGCCGGCGCTCATGATTACTTCGAAGTCACCACAAACCAGAGCGAGTTGATGTCAAGTAGATGACGAGATGCGAGGGGATAGTTTATGTTGTCGACCCTGGTTTCTCAAAGCAGAAGGTCTGTAACCCTCGCATCCGCGTGGAGAGTTTGCTTGTAAGTCCCATATCTTCAAGTACAGTATTCAGATGTTGACAATTACGGCTATGATGTCAGGTATGTTGATTAAAATATTGGTATTGCCGTCTTAATCTTACGTTCTTTTTCTTTGACCATCAGTGTGCTCCAGAGGTCAAGGGAAGAAGAAAATGGAGACAATTGGAAAATGGTTTGCATACAGAGTGGTAGTTCAGCTACATGTTATGTTATCTTCAGTCTACAGCCGGCAATTGCTTCAGGCCGTTGATCCGACCTTGAATACGCTCCAGATCCACCTGCTGCTCCGCTGTATATTTGGTGACAGCCGTCGCGATTTCGTTCTTAAGAGAAATAAGTGGATCCCTAGAGTCAAACGGGTAATAATTGAAGCAAGGTCCAGCAACGGTATTCGCATCGACCTGCTCCTTACGCAGAAATTCTGCAAGAGGGGTGAGAATTCCCGCCATAATTCCTCTGATGTTTGCTGAGCAGTCCCCACGCTTATTCCCCGACACCTGATAGAGCCTTTCGATGTTCAGGACAAGGTAGCAATAAGCAGCATCGAATGTAAGTAGGACCTGTCATTTTGGTGAATCAAAGCAGCCAGTACGGGAATGCGTCATTCACCTCATAAAACTTTTTGTCGGAGTACGATTCAGTTTGGGGGTTCTCCGGGACAGGATACCATTCCCACGGGTTGGAACTCTCTCGAAGTTTGAGGAACTCGAGGTGGTGGCCGCCATCCCCTCCCTCCCCTTGTATAATGATAGTCTCCATAGCGTCTAGCGCCTGCTGCAGATTGGATACGACGATCAAGTCGTCCCTATACCAGATGCTGTCGTTTAAGGAGATTTGATTAGTTCCTTCGCGAATCGAGGATCCGTGCTGTCTGAGCTCTGTGTGCGTATTAGCGAGCAATGCGAGCAAAATATGAAGAGATCGAACGTGTTTGGATGGCTTGATAGAATTCCCCGATACTTTTGTACTCCGGTATTGCGGGCAACTTGGGTTTAACGGGAGCAGAGGGTGCCTCAATCTGTGGGTGTGTCGTTAAGATCTGTCTGATGAATATAGAAGTACTAATGCACAAACATCGACAAAGGTTTGTATATTCTCTTGGCGACCATCTCGCAAACTCATCTTAATCTTGGTGTACAGAATGTCCTCGGGGAACTTAGGGATGAACGTCTGACCATAGAGAGTTGGTATTTTTCCTAAGGCATAGAGCGTGTTGCCGGCGAGGGCTAGATGCAACATCTCTTCCTTGCAAACCTCTGCAACAGTCACATATTGCGTGCCGGTCAGACTCTTTAGTCGTCTACAAATGTGCGAGGAAGAACCTACCCATGATCGTGCGGCGTGCCGCACTCCCATGATCCCCGTCCTTGATGCTGTAATAAGCGTAGAGATAGAGAGGGATAGTGCTCATTTCCACATATATGGCCGTCTGCAGGTGTCCTTGCAACTCTTCTAGGGTGAATTCCCCGTCGGGAGGTCGGGCAGGCTCAAAGATAGGTGGAGTGGGGTTAAGCGACATAATGGGGCGTTCCTAGTCAGAATAGAATAGTAGTGGGATGATGGATCTTTATACATTTGAATCGATGAAATTATATCCTTAAACAGAATTCCCTCAATAAATATCATATTTTTACTATATAGAAGAATTGGAGCGTAGAAGTTTCTTTCAAACAGCCTAACGGGCAAAAAGAAGTACACCCAACTACAAAAAGCTAGTCTAACTTTGTGATCTTTACTACTACTAGTAGTAGAGTTTCGGGGTTGAATTTATGTGCTAGAAATATCGGATATCGGTGCGTAACCACCATCCTACCTTTTCTATTCACTCTTCGAGTCATGAGATACTCGAAGTCATGGGAACATTTCATACTTCACAATACAAAGATATTATCACTCGCAGCTGGGTGAGTGTGGGTACAGAAGTGACGGAAGAAATTTTTGGAAAGTTCGAAAGTGGTAATAATAGAATTATCATGATGAATCATTACGCCGAGGAACTTAATATAGCGGTTACATACTAGATCTAGTTTGAGCTAATAAATAAAGGAGGGTTCTGACAGCCCATTGCACTCTTTCAGATAAATCGAAGAAGAATTTTGTAGTGTGTAAACAAGATAACATGAACTCTATGATATTTCAAACAAGGAAATAGATGGCATCAGTATGTACCAATGTGGTTTACGTCGAAATGATAATATCAGTGAGAAACTGCAGCGGAATGGGACTCGGGGGTGAATTTTGTAACAAAACAAATGGGCTAAAAGAAGGGAACTTGAAGGAGATACGCGATGAAGATTCAAGACACAGTAAACAATCAGAGTCCAAGCATGCCAGAATTTCCAACACTCCTTGAATCGTAAGAGTGAGCTCCTTCCTGAACTCTAACCAATTACTAAAAATTGGAATTATCTATCCTAGTCTGCTCAGCTGATCAGTGCTCACTGCTCAACACCACTCGCCAGTCATAGGGCCATCTTGGTCAGGGGATTCCCCATAGTCAGCCATAGTCTCGTAAATGTATTGCTTCTGCCTTATCAGCCATGATCTGGTCCTAGACTAAGCTAGTCTGGGATTTCTCTTCAAATGGTTCTCTTCATACTTGATGGATAACCCTTCACCGTCACGTTCAGTGGTTCCGGTCTTTACAACCTGGGCCCGCAAAATCAAACGGGTTCTATTGGTGCGGGTTCAGCCGGTCGGCTTCTGAACAGTCTCGGATCTCGGACTTCTGCCGCGAAGACAATTATATTTCAAACTCAGCAGAAGTGTCGACATTTGGTCGAACCAAAAGTCCATCTCCGCCATCTTTCATTCCACCAAATGTCTCGGAACGAACAGGCGAGAGCCATAGAAATTCAGTTAGAAAGCTTGGAGGAACACAAACGACCCCATCCACCCACAACTGCACGTCCCTAGATCAGCAAAGTCTTGGCGTTACAACTTTGGATATGCAGATAGGATAACTATAGCGTTTTTCCCACCAATGAATGTGGGTGATGGCGATTTTGGGAATAAGGTTATATAATATGTGATGTTCGGGTGTGATAACAAGATAACCTAGTATAGATTTTCTTGCTTGTGCGAGCTCCGTAATAGGTATCGTAAGATATCTGTTCGACATTTGATCTGACAGAACTCGGATCTACCGTGCTGAAGGCAATGGCCCACTCACACCATCACTAAACATATATGGACAGACAGACATTCTCTACAAAATTGCTACAGTCACATGCCCCTGACGACTTCTCTGGTAATTATAGTATCACATCACACTAGAGATTGTACCTTGACTATTGACTCAAGGATATACACAACAAGGAACTTGAAGGAAGTTCGATAGGCTGAAAAGAGTTGGACTCTTCCATCAGACTACAATGCTGAATTCTTAGAGACAGTGCTAACCATGTCGAAGCTTGGTCGAAGCCTCCCAACTCGGTTATAAAATCATCTCGGTGAGTCAGACTAGAAGAGACGAAGCGGTACCATTAAGAACTGTCATGCTGTCATTCATACCCTTCTCCATCCGATTCAAGAAGAGCACCAGTCTGCATAAACCATTGTTTAGACTCTACCGAGGCCTTGGGAACAGAAACTTGTCGGATAATATCACATCATGTTAGAGATTCAAGGCTTCCAATCAGGAACATCGATCGATTCAAGTTGAAAAGAGTTGGGATTTCTGCGATGGATTCATCCAGGAATCATCGATGGATGACTTGGAATCTCCATTGGCCCCTGATGGGCACCTACTAGGAAACAGATGGTTGGATTGGGTTCGCATTGACATCACGTTCGCATTGTTTACCTTTTCCTCTCGCAACTCGATGTGTCATGCTCTGAGTCTAAAGACGCGTCCTCCCCGAAATATATTTCCTAAAATGGGTGCTGAACTACGGTTTAATATTATACTGCATATTTTTTCAGAGTATCCTTGCGTTCAAGTTAAGTTTCACTGGCATTTAATTGGGCACGTTCAGCAGTTCTGTATTTAATTTCCGGAGTCAAAACATCGGCAATTCCCAAGCAGTCACCAAGTTTAGACGCTCACAACGATTTGGGGTACCAACGGAGCAGCTGATCATAATCGAGGGTGACAATTTTTGGAGGGAGGAACCTGGAGGAACACTGCCACTTCAATATCGTTGCATAAGCACTGAATATCTCGCAGATCCAAGCACATTCAGCAAGAGAGTTTCTAGAACGACATGGAGATTAGGAGGATGCTTCGTGTGGTGTCATCAAGGGGGTCCCGGGATTTTAGTCCATGACCCAAGGGGGAGGATACCTGCTGAGGACTTAAAAAATATTTCTAGTATCACTTTAAACACATTTCCTGCTATTTCTGCCCTTGTATCATCATAGCATAGAAATACAGTTCATATTTCCCTTCTGGGCCAGGTTATTTATGTTTTAAGGTGATAAAAGATTGTTAAAAAACATATGGAGAGTTAGAAACATATGGAGACCACCTATAACTGGATGATCCAACCACATCCCATCAAAATATACCCTTTTTAGAAGGAGGGGGGTCAAAATGCCTTAAAATTTTTTACCGACTCCATGCTATTTTTATAATTCCCGGACCCCCTTGGATGTCAATTGCCTTGCTTGGGCTGCAACTCCTTGATTTCAACTCCCCGATGCATCACTGAAGAATTGCGTTAAGCCACAGGTAAAAGATAATTTTTATCATAGACGAACAGGGGAATTCGGAATCCACCAACCCTCCCCATTACATCGCTAGGATCATAACACTTGCGGATTCTTCCGAGTTCTTTCAGGCCCTCGCCGTAGATATCTTCAGCCTTCGTAAAATCTACGAGGGCCATGTTAGAATAGACGGGTGCATCAGCGGTAGTGCATTTGCATTCTATTGCCTTCGCCCGAATATTAGACAATACGGTCTTCATCTTGTCGACGTAGAAATCATCGTCTTTTTCGTTCCACTGGAAGGATACAAGGATAGGTGCATATGAAGTACAGCGCTTGTGTGGCCATGCGCTGAAGTTACCGGATTTGGATTTGCTGAAAATGTCATCGCGGTAGAACTTAATCTTGATGGTGATCGTCCAGTCTTTTTTGCCGTCCTGTTTGAGGCTGTTAGCTGCATTCTGTAGATAGTAATTAGTTATGTTATGCGGTGACCTCCCAACTCAGGGGGAGTAAGCAAGTTACATCACACTCACCTCTGCTTCCTTGCTAACTGCATCAATGAACGCTGAGGTAAACTTTGAAACCATAACGGTACCCCATCGACCGCTAAATGTGTGTGAGGGAGTTAGTAGCTTACCAAATGAGGATGAGTTACAAACCGTATAGGCCCTGAATTGCCCGCTTCACCACTGGGCTTGTCCATATCAAAAAAGGTCGTCTGTTTCAATTCCCCCATATGCTTTATGTTGGTGAACCTTTTTTCGAAGTCATTGATGTCGTCAGGTTGACTCTGCTTCTCGCCATCAAAAAAGTATTTTATAGCGAATTCAAACTAATGGATTACGACGGTTGGTACCATGGGTGATCAAAAGGAGAAACTAGGAGAAAAACCTTGTCTGGGTCACCATAAATAAAAGCAGCCGTCATGGCGAACTTTTCATCGGCGTTTTTCTTGATAACGGATTCGATAACATTCTTGACGTCGTTGACTTGTTCTTTTTTGTATTTAAGGATGCCACCCTGTGTTTAAAAAAATCGTATGAATTTTATTCAAGTTTAATGAAAAAAAGAGAATAAGCTGACATAGACTTCTTGTTGTTCGTGCGTCTCGAGGTCGAACCGTGTGACGATACCAAAGTTATTTCCACCTCCCTACGCAAGCCGGAGAGGGGTTAGATCAATATCAGAAAATTCAGGCTCGTGGGACATACCTTAAGACCTTTAAAGAGGTCTGGCTTGGTATCCTTCGTTACATCGATATTCTGACCGGTAGGCGTAACGATATGAAACCTCACGATGTTGTCGATCCCCAGCCCAAATCGGTTCGTTTTCAAGGAATAACCGCCACCTAGGAGCCAGCCGGCTGCCCCGATCTTTTGATGGTTGTACCCGCCGACGATATTGCGGCCTTCTTTCTGAATATATTTGTAAACATCATCAAAGAGGCATCCAGCCCCAATTTGTAGAATTTTCTTATTCTCGCTCAATGAGATGTCGTGGAAGAGAGACATAGATATATGTACGCCCTTGGTGGAGCTGAATCCAGGATTCGTAGCATGGCCACCGCCCTTAACCTAATGAGAAGTCAGATAAACAATAAATCCGAAACGAAATGTAAATAACACACAGCGAATGTAACTAGTGATGTTAAAGGCTCGGCCTGAAGCCGTAAGCCGAGCCGAGCCGAGCCGCGGTAGCCCAGGCCGTGGAAAGCCTTGGGTGACGGCCTGGACGGCCCACGGCTTGGGCTTGTCTTTTTTGAAGCCGTGAGCCGCAGCTCAGGCCGCGGCTTTCTCTGATAATTAATTACCACTAGAATTCTTGTTTTCATAACAAAAAAAAATTACAAAGAAATTATATATGTTCTGACAATAGTGTGTGTACTCGACATTAATACTAATTAAATTGCGGTGTCCAAGAACTGAAGCAAGTCATCTTGATAGGCATGAAATAGCGCATGGGAAATAGATTACCTAATCCATCAACAAGCCGTTGTAGGGTATGGCTCAAGGCTTGGGCTTCATATTTCCTCAAGCCCGAGCCGTCAAAAGCCGAGCCTAAGCCGCGGTACTCAGGCCGAGCCGAGCCGTAACATCACTAAATGTAACGTCTTCATGACGTTTACTCCCAAGAACCTTCATCTGCAG
The DNA here is from genome assembly GCA_015039465.1 of Phlegmacium glaucopus. Taxonomy (NCBI): domain Eukaryota; kingdom Fungi; phylum Basidiomycota; class Agaricomycetes; order Agaricales; family Cortinariaceae; genus Phlegmacium; species Phlegmacium glaucopus. The sequence continues at coordinate 133,112 of MU130178.1, read as the reverse complement.
TGGAAAATGTAGCATTGGTTAACTGTAGTATCTAGATAGGAACGCAATATGTTTCACTCACGATTTTAACTAGATCATCCACACAACCAGGCTCAACCGCAAAACCTGCATCATCGCTGCTACTATCGAGGTAGTGTTGCATGCAGCGCTTGTAACCCTCGCTACCTATGAGGGAATCGTGAGTAGGATTGGAGGTTGGATCTAGACGTAGAAACAATATCTCTATACCTGGGCGAAAGAGCTTGGATTTCTTGCTTTGATTACAGATTTGTTGAATCTCGTCTTCGACACTGGCACCACGAGATTTTTCAACATTCTGTGAATGAGGGTCCTGAATCATACGATGGTTAAAGTAGGTAAAGAATCCAAAATTAATAAAAAAACGTACGTTCATATTATTGTAGGGAATTCCTCTGGAGCGGTGACTGGGAGCAAGTCATGACTTAAGTTTGTGTAGGATAAGGAGATATCCGAGCTTGTATGCCTGCTAATGCAAACCTGGTGGACATCTGTGGACATTGGGTGGACACGTTTTCAATAAAATAAGATTTCGAATGGATCGGCCGCACAGTCATGCACTCACGTACAAGCTTTGGTGCCTTTCCTTCGGCAGATTCGCAACTTTGAGATCCCGTCAACATTCTCATCGAGAGTCTTAAAGCTTATCAAGCGAGGCGTTCTCCCCGGAGGCCCAATGCATAACGAGTAAGGTGAAGGCATTTTCAGTTGATGCATGGTATGAGGGTACTTTAAACGAAACTTCATGATTCATCAAGACTTGTTGTGTAACCCATTGTCCATAATTTTCTTTTGCCGCAAATTTCTGATTTCAAGTCATGATCTCTAAACAATTTGTCTTCGTTCCTCGTCAAAGTTTTTTGAGTCCCGGTGATGGCGATATCCAATTTGCAAGAAAGCGACTCAATACAAACGATTGACCCCAGACAGACCTCCGCCGTCAAAACCTGCTCAACTTGAAGATGCTGGCATGATAGGAAGACTCTGCTTCGAATGGCACTCAAACCCTCGTACACTTATTTAAAGTACGTAGTGCTCGTCGACTCCTCACCTCAGCTCAGTCGCCTGGGCAGTCGTCGAAAGGAAAGAGACTGGAAAGACAAAAGTCACGCGTGCATGGAATAACAAGTTGGGTGAATGGTGTTTATTTAGTGCATTACGATCAATAGCTAACCGCATTGTATACATAACTCAAGATGGAGACGGAATGCCAGGCTGGGGCCTAGTGCGCCTCATATAGATGGTCTGGGCTATGTTGTTAATGATGATATCGTACACTTGACCCTTCATCACGAGATTACGATTTGGCGATTTACCATTCCATGTGTCCTTGATGACCGTTGGGTCGCACAGTCTGTCGACTCGCTTCCTGACATTCTGTTCCATAATGAAGGTCAGCGTGGTTTTTAGGAAAGCGTGGGTTTTTCTCTAACAAATGTCGGTTGAAGGCGTGGGTAGTAGCCGGCAATCTTGGGTTTGTTGGACCACTACCAGTTTTCTTAGCGGTTTCCAGAGAAGCTTTGGCACCACCGCAGAAGGTATGGCCAACAGTAAGGGAATAACATAAACGCCGGTCTCGCATCATGCAGTAAATAAGATGAACTTACATTAGCATTGCCAGGGTGGTTCAAGTTACACCAAAATGGATTCGACAATTACATTGTCATGTGGACACTGAGCAGGGCCAAAATTACGAGACGCCAGGCAAATATCAGGGGAAAATATTGCTTCTCAGAGTATATTTAGTTCTGCCCAAGGACCAACTGGACGGTTTCCTGACGCTTGACAATGGCAGTGGATTTACGGGCTGATCCTTCATGATAGGCCTATTGCTTCTAACCTGTAAGACGGCTCCCAAATTGAGAAAATAGGGTGAACATTCATACTAGGCACTCTATAGATGGCATAGTTGCGTTCCTAATTGATGCCTCATGCTAGTGATAAGATAATCAGCTCGGGACTGAACAGCTGCGATAGGATTGAGAATTTCAGTTTCGAGAATGATTTATCGGAGTGAGGTCGAATGTCCGTAAAAGAGTTCCCACTGGCAATGGTCCACCAATGCTATAGTACGAGCGTAATATGCCGTTGACGCATTCCTGTGAATAAGAAGTTAATGATAAATAGATTTTTCCATCCCTGATTTTGCAAGTGTCGAGATAAGAGAGAAGAGGGTTCGGTTCTGATACTTATTTTTAGAGTTCGTCGAGCTGATGTAAGCAAACGTCTTATATAATCACAATCCCACGAGGAGTGATGACTGTCCTATCGACAAAATCGGAACTCTCCATCATCGGTCTATACTTTGCCCTCAGAAGTATCTACTGGCGGACCGTTCTTGAGTACCTCCTCAGTGATATATCCTTCCTTCCAAAAACTAGAACTTCACCCCTTGGAATCGATGGCCTCGTTTTTGTTCAAGGGCCTTTAAAAGCTAAATATATAGCCATCGATTGTGAAGAACGCTGATGTTAACTGCTAGGGAAATGCATCTTGTAGAAGCATCTTGAAAAGAAGAATCTAAAGCCTAGGCCTAGATCTTATGGGTGACTTTCAAAGCCGATCAAGACCCAATTCAGACTTTCTGAATTGACCTTTGCTGCCCAATGAGTTGCGTATAAAGTTCAAGGCAGCCCCGCTTCCAACTCCCCGCTTCATCACTAAGTTTCATTCACAAACCTATTATGGCTACGACATACGGCAATAATCACGATGCAGTTGCTGCATGGTTCCTTGGTCCACATGCGGAGAACTTCGATGTACTCGAAAACATTTTCCGTAACGTGTTGTACGAACAGGAGAAAGCCAGAACTTCCTACTTCCCAGACGACGACAATTATATCACACCTTCGATAAAGGCCACAAACCTTTTCCAAAGTACGCTTTTTCTCGTGATTTTATAGTTTTATTCAAGGTCCTAATCGGACTTTCCATTTACCAGAGAATATCAGCAAACTCAAATATGTTATCAATCAACTCGCACCAAGGCTCGCCCAGCACTCTATTCCATTTTGGAATCCTCGCTACAATGGCCACATGAATATGGATACCACGATGCCTGGAATGGCTGGTTATCTTATGGGGATGATGTGTAGGTTCCGCCAACGTTGTAATATGCGAGGACCGTTTTGAATCGCTTATTTTATTTGCAGACAACCCAAACAATGTCGCGACAGAGGCCTCACCTTTGACGACCGTTCTCGAGTTGCACGTTGGCGTACAACTTTGCGAGATGGTGGGACTGAACACAAACGTCACCAAGAAGCCCGTTGGTTGGGGCCACATTACATGTGGTGGAACTGTTGCTAACCTGGAGTCGATGTGGGCAGGTAACGTAGTTATTTGCCGCGTTTCAATATTGCGTGTTGTTTATTTTGGATCAAATCAGCGCGTAATCTCAAATATTACCCTCTTTCTCTCAGACTGGCAATGAAAACAGGCGGCCCACTCGAATTCATAGCCGACAGATTTAGCCTCCCAACCTTCCAAGAATCATCCAACAGCGTTGTAACGAAGTTGTTGAAGGATTTCTCGTCCTGGGAATTGCTGAACATTGCACCGGATGTGGTTCTCGACATCCCAGATCGATTACGACAACAATTCTTTATTACGCCCGCGTTCCTCCAAACGGCTTTGTATGAGTATCTCATCCAGACTATCGGCAAGGATTCAAATATGTTCCGTGAATTCGAGATCGATCCCGACTTGGGGCCGATTCAACTCAACAAGATGGTCTACTTTGCCAGTGCCGCGAAACACTACTCATGGCCCAAAGCAGCAGGTAAGACAAATCGTCATTACAACTTTTGATATTCTTTCTGAAGACAAATAGCTGTTACCGGGATTGGTTCCGACAACTTTATCGATATTCAAGTGGACAATGATGCTCGCCTTGACATAAGCGATCTTAGAGCACGTTTGGATGAGTGCTTGCGTTTACATAGGCCCGTTTACACCGTTGTTGCAATTATTGGATCCACGGAGCAAGGTGCATGCGACCCTTTAGATAAAATCGTCGAATTGAGAGACGAAGTGCGTTTCCATTGGCAGTTACTCAATTTATTCTCTTTTTGCTTACCTTTTTTTCCCTTTAGTTTCGTACAAAGGGCCTCAGTTTCGTCCTTCATGCTGACGCAGCTTGGGGTGCCTATTTTTGCTCAACCCTTCGGTCGAAAGGGCCATCAGTTCCTATGCGCTTTGTTCCCTCTATAACACTCAAACCTTCAACCGTAAAAGCTCTTGAACATTTACCCGACTGTGATTCGATAACCATTGATCCTCACAAGAGCGGATATATCCAGTATCCTGCAGGAGGTTTACTCTACCGTGACCAGCGGATGAGGTATCTAATCACTTGGACAAGCCCTATCGTGTATAGAGGCGAGCTTGAAAACATCGGAGTGTATGGGATAGAGGGCAGGTGAGGACTTTTGAACTGCTATGAACGCGTCCACTAATGATATTTACAGTAAACCCGGTGCTGCGGCCGTTGCTGCTTGGGTTTCACATGAAGTCATTGGACTTCATCAAGACGGATACGGCGCTTTACTCGGGGAGGCTGTTTTCAGCTGTGTCAAGGTGGATTCAATATTTTCCCGTTATCATAATGACGCTCAAACAATCATTAGATGTATGCTCACCTTGCAACCATGTCAACCGATCAGACCGAGTTCATTGTCGTGCCTCTGAACGCACTTCCTACCAATGTGCTCCCTGTAGGAATCGACCTGAAGGAGTTCATCCGAACCCGTATTCTCCCAGTCAGCAACAAGGAATTAATTAAAGATAACGAGGCAATGAAGTTGATCCAGGCCATGGGATCTGACCTCGCCATCAATGCATTTGCTGTTAACTTCCGCCTTAATAATGGCAAAGTAAATGAAGATGTGGTCGAGGCTAACAATCTCGGTGAACGTATCTTCGAGAAACTTTCTGTTTCAAGTGTCAGTGATCGCATCCAGGACAGACCTCTTATCCTCACGTCAACCCGATTCTCGAAGAAGGGTTATGGGAAGTGCCTGGAGAGCCTCAAGGAGCGTCTAGGCTTGAACTTGAAAGACGAAAGGGATCTCTATGTTTTGGTCAATGTGGTTATGTCACCGTTCCCTACCGACTTCAATTTCACCCAAACAATCGCTACATCTCTGGAAAGCGTCATCAAGCAAGAGGTCGATATATCCAAATTTCGGAACACCCTTACGCCCGATTTTCACGGTTTTGTCATGCAAGGAACTGATAAACTGTACCTCGTACACCTGCCTATGTTTAACATGGAGAATCATCGCTTCCAGTTGATAATCACCGGCGATATTCCTCAAGATAAAATGGATCAGTATAAGAAGGCTCGAGCCGCTTCTCCAGAGAAATTCTTTACTCTAGGAACTGCCAACAGAACAACCCTAGAATCGATCTTACGGAGAAAGAAGTTTAGCGCTGTGATTGATAAAGGCCTACCCCCTTCCGACGGGTAAGCCTTTGATTCTTGATATGTTTTTTTTTTTTACAAGAACTGAAAATATTACTCTCAAGGACACATCTTATCACAGACTTCGAACTTTCCAATATAGAGGTCATTGTCAAGCGTCCTCTTGATTCGATAAATCTACAAACCAAATATCCACAATACTCAATGCCATTCTATCTCTATGGCACCAGTGATCAGCTTCATATCGACCACATTTTGTTCACTTCTCCCAACACCCAGCTGAACTCTGACCAGGTTAAGCTGGAGATTGTGGGACAGCTTCCCGCCTATCCAGTTTGCTGTCGCCTCCAGCTCCCCGAACAAGCCATGCAACCCTTGCCCTCGAACAACGGTATGGCAAGTGACAATAATTTCTTCTTCCGGCCCCGCGTCACGTATGACGTCGCCATCTTCAAGAACATGGAGCTAAATGAGGACGGTGAAACCCCCCTAGCGAAAGGGAAGCTTACATTGGGTGACTCTGTCTTCACCGACACTGATATGCTTAATGAAAACCCACTTCCTTCTGCACATGCTCACGGTGATGTCACGTTCTTCTAAGCGCATCATCACAGATGACTTACACAGTTTATTTTCACCAGATATAGAAGCAAATGGCCCTGAGGAAGCTGGTCCGGTCGTGCGCAATCGTGCACCCACGATGCCTGAAAAGCGAGCTGCTGTCAGCAAAGAATGGCAGGATTTGGCTGTACGTGTTTTACTATATGATGAATATTTCAATCAGCTTACACACGCCACAGAGTTCTTTTGCATATCTAGCATAAGCGGATGGAATATGCTTGTGGCGCACAGATTGAAGATTGAAATTGTAGTAGTATCGTCAACTTGAACTTGAATAAGAAATTTGTGTACGAACTTCAGTAGTTAAACCTTCCAGTTTGGCTGCAGTTGGTCCTTCTGATGTATCTCTACACGCTGTCCGTGCTTAAAGCAGACATGACTATAGCCAGTCAGGCTTCAAATATTGCTAGAAAGGAGGTTTCTGATTAGTTCTATTCCTATAAGAACGAACGATCCTTACTTTGTAAGACTTGTCAATGTAATAAGCATAAGCAGCAAGGGGTTGATCGAAAATGCCAGGGGTTTTTGGACGGCTGTGCTTAGGGTGAAAAAAAGTGAGCACTCACATCGTTGGCGCCTGCAGGTACCTCGAGGTAAAAGAACTGTTTGCATTGATTCCTTCTAGCCGATTTGAACGACTGACCTCGTCATTACTAGTGACGCGCTCTACCAACTGAGCTAAGAAGGACATATCTTCTGTTAGCTAATCTTATTTATAACCCTAATAAACAACAAGTTGAACATTGAACACGAAATGTCGGACGACCTCTACCTTTGCCACTACCAGCGATGCTAGTGCCTCCAAATAAACTCAAGAAATTTACTCACCAAACTCTCACAGGCGTTACCATGTCAAAAGACGTAATGCGCCAGCCTGAGGGTGGATCTTTGAATACTACTCCTACCAATGTTAGTCGAGTACCAAAGCCATTAACAGCGATAGAACAGTATTGGGCGACACGCGCACTCAAAGCAGAAGCCCTCCTCGCAGCTCAGGATAACCATAGGAAGGAATTCAAGACCATGGAACACGTACAGGATATGAAGCGAGAGGTACTTTCTTAGGATGTCCCCAAGTAATATTGGGGTTGACGAGACTACAGCGCGAAATGACTATGTTGGCCAGACAATATACAGAAAAACAGGCGTCTTGGGAGAGACTTCTGGTAAACAACATATCTCTTTTGTGTCATATTTCAATAACCATTTATTCTGGGTTTGAGCAGACTTTCTTGTTGTGCCTCATTACCCTTCTTATACTGCTCATCGTCTACCTCGCAACGCATTACACACGTCATTCGCTTCGCATGCAAATGAATGAACGGAAAACGTGGTGGTCCGCAGTCGGTGCTTCGCACTTCACTATCCCTATTCTTTCACCTTTTACCTCTGTGGTGCGTCTCCTTTCATTCATCAAATTAGTTAGAGGAGTTGACTGACGTACTGGCTTGTCATCTCAAACACTCTAGGTCGAGCAAGAAACATCTGTCATAAGTCCAAAATTAATTGGCACTGTCGCCGCTATCGCTGCCTGCCTAGCTTATATGGTTTTCCGCCATTGGCTTGCCAATAAGATGAATGGCCGATCTGCTGTTACTGCAAAACTTGGGGATGTAACTACGCGTTATATTGATCGATGATCGATATATGAACCTTCATTCTCCAATCCCGATGCACATTGCATAGGCCAAGCTGGATCTCAGTCACTCGTATCATCTAGCGACGAGCCCTTTGCTGCATGCCACTAGGCTCCGGAGCTCTACTCGCACAGAGACAGGATGTCCAATATCAATACCTGAGGCGCCGTTGAGGTCTTGGTCGCTACCTTGAGACACGACCTGCGGGGACTCAATCTACTACTAGCCACCTATCCTGTTCCTGCTGAACGCAATATCACAACTCCTTCTGCTTCATCTTGCTTTCACCTCTCGTATATCATGCGGATTCCATCTTAGAAAATACCTCCAGACGACACTTATATCTCCTTCTCCAACAAGCATCATATCATCATCCTACACTTTTTCTCAGCATCGCTTTCACTCAAGGTGGCCATATTTCTGCTAGACAACCCCTACTATCACACCATCGAAACCTCTTTTCATTGAAGCTACACAATAACTTTTGTGCTCAACCTCAATCGCAAATCCAAAGCGATACGGACACCGGATTTGTTTTTTAACATTACTCCTACCACGAGCTATACCGATTACCCGCGTGTGGCTCCGAATAGTTTCATGTCCTAGATATCATTGAAGACTCGTACCAGCAAAACGAAAACTCGCTACAATTACAATCTTGTACATCCGAAATCTGTCATCTTTAAAAGTTGAAAACAAGCAGCGCTAGACCCCGTAGCCGATCTAGTACGCCTGGTGCCTTTGGGCACACGAACCTTAGACAAGGAGTATACCGCCCAGTGCCTATCATTGAGATCATTGAATACGAAATCAATGAACGTAATTATAAGATATTCATTGTAAGAGTGCCCTTGGGCATAGAGTTTCTGCATATAACAGATAGGATGCTGACATCGTTTTGGTTGACTTGGAAGATAGTAGTCCAATTGAAAGCCCGAGTAATTAACAAGATAACACAATGTTGGTTAGGGTGCTCCTTTCGAGCCATTCTTTTCGGATCCAACCCCTCGGGAAAAAAACGGCCATGCCAAAGAGCTAGTACAAACTGAGTGCAATGGAATCCCGAAAGTGGGGGCCTCAGTACGTTACAGTTCGACGTCAATACGTCTCTCTCTGTGTACGAGCCCCAATTAAAGAAATGGGATTTTGTCAATTGTCAGTTATCTTCGCAAGGCGGCTTATGTTGTCGTCTTCCCCAAGTCAGTTGTGCGCATTATTTCGGTTCCTCTCGAAAGCGCCGCATAGTGGCCAATGTTTTCTGCCTCATCTCTTCCGTTTCGTAATTGATAAGAAGTGGGTGAACCTGTCGATTTCGGACCGACTTGTCACGTGAAAGAAAGTCCGATAATGCCGGGCCGTTCAGTTTCGTACGCGTTGCTATGACTTGTTTACCAAAGGCCTTCAAATCAAGTGGCAGGTACCTTTAAGCTTCGTTTTCCTTTGTCTGTTCTCCTCATTATTAAAGCCATTTTTAACGTTTAGACACGTTTCATGATAATGCAAGCACAATACAGACCTCTGCCATACGCACGGCTTAACACTTTTCACGGACCTAAACGACAGCTGCTCGGAAACCAGGCAGGGCAAGCGCCTCCTTCATGGAAAACGTCCGCGTCTGTTGCCCCAGGCCAAGTCCATGCCACATCGGTTTCGAAGGGGAAGGCGGCGCAGGAACAAGGGAGTCGAATATTCTTGAGTAGGTTGCCTGTTGATGTAGGGGAGAAGGACGTCGAGGTTAGCGCCCGTTGCCACTCAAACACGCTACCTTTACTCATTTCAACGGCATCCTTTTAGGAGCTGTTTAGAAAGACGGTGGGACCGCTGAAAGAATCATTTTTGGTGTATAACTCGCAGGGCAACTCGAAAGGCATGGCGGTGGTTACATTTCAACGTCCGGGGGATGCTCTTGCTGCTCAAGCAAAATACGATGGGAAGATTGTTGATGGACGTGAGTTAGATTGACTCTGGACCGTTTGCTTTCTTAATGACTACGGTTATGGTCAGGCCGCCCAATTAAAATTGAAATTATCTCAGACGGCGCACCATCACAAATCCCTCGAGGGCCTCCACCACCGCCAACACTTTTGAATCGATTGTCGCCTGCAAATACGATGACAATAAGACCACATACAGAGAAGATAAACCCAGGGCCTAGTCCTGTGACGCCAATGTAAACTTGTCTTTCATCTGTTTTCTTCCGTTCTTGACGAATGATTTAGAGCTCCACGTTCCCTTGTGTTTCAACCTCGAGTGGCAGTCAAACCTGCACCCGTACCTCCACGGAGAGTTCGTCAAAAGAAAGGACCAAAACGACTGAAGAAAAAGACTATTGATGATCTAGATAAAGAGATGGAGGATTATCGCGCAGCTGCTCCAGATCCTGGTCTGTAACGACAATGTTATCTGGTTCGTTTTATTGCTCACTGTTTCCAAGTTGAATTTTTGATATAAGCATACCATATTCGTCTGTTGCTACTCGTTCTCGCAGTGCTTTATTATGAAATTGCTGTTTGTTTAGAAACCCCTTATCTTATCGAGGGGAAAATATTATGTAATTATTCACGGGCATCCGTCACGTCATTATCAGTCGCTTCTCCATCGACATCGGACACACTAGATTAAACATAGCCGCCTTGATAATCGTTTCTTGATTAACCTAGAGGCTTACTTTAGATTTTCTGCTAGGATGGTTGCGCCTCTGTACACCACCGCATCGGGGCTTCTGTTTCATGCTGGAAAGATTCTAGTCATCACAATTGGACTTCCAGCACGAGGCAAGACTCATATCTCTCGAGCTCTCGAGCGATACCTGCGATGGATGGGAGTCAAGACGCAAGTTGTGTCTTTGGGCGATTATAGACGAAAAACCATTGGAGGAGCACAACGGCTTCCACCGGATTATTTCATACTAGGTGCTGTATCTTTCTCTTCCGATCTACTCCGGCTCCTTTTGCTGATCTTATTTTGCTTTTCGCAAGTAGGTGAGAAGAGTGCGAAAACGATCGCCTTGCGCCAGAAAACATCAGATGGATGTGAGCAGCTGATTTGGGATTTCTTTGAGCATGGAGGGCAAGTAGTCATATATGATGCCAATAATGGTACAAGAGCTATTCGTCAGGCCATCGCAGAGAAATTTGATGCAGCTGGGATTCATGTCGTTATGCTTGGTATGGCATCTTCATTTCGTACCGTATAAATGACCCCTTCTGATGTTGATTTTTGTATTCCGCACAGAGTCCATCTGTGATAACAAGGAGATAATCGAAACAAATATTCGGAACGTTAAGATCTCTTCACCGGATGTATGGGCTTTCCTGGTGTTATACTCTTGTTTTTCACGTTGAACTGACCAAATTTGTTTTGTAGTATAAAGGATGGGACCCAGATAAAGCTGTAAAAGACTATTACCAACGGATCCATGGTCATGAGAAGCACTATGAGACGGTGGAAGAAATGACGTGGCCTTTCATCCGGATTCTTAATGTAAACAAAATCTATTTCTCACTTTTGAATTGAATTATTGAGACCAATCCTTAGGTCGGGGAGAAGATTATATTGAACGTAAGTTGATTTGGATGTCGGTTTGAATTCATGCTCATCGTTTGTCTTTTATAGAATATCCAAGGCTATCTTCAAGTGAGCAAAAGTCAATGTCGCAATGTCGCGGAAGGACTGAACTGTCCATTGATCGTCTGTAGTCCCGGATTGTTTTCTTCCTCATGAACATTCACAACAGATTCCGAACAATCTACTTTGCACGAGTAAGTTTGATGCCATTCTACTTGATGTCAATCCCACCTTGAACGTTCGGTAATATTTTGTGTAGTCCGGCCAATCTTTGATTGAACACTCCTATAAAGCAGACTCGGACTTGTCTCCTGCAGGCTGGGACTACGCTGAGAAATTGAGAGATTTCGTACTAGAGCGACGGGCGAAGAGTCTTGAGCAGAGAGGATTGGATCCCTCTAAGAGAAAGCTCGTGGTATGTTTGTGTAACTTATGAACCAAAATTAGAGAGATACTGAAGTTTAGTTGCCATCTATAGATCTGGACCTCGACGCGTAGACGAGCACACCATACTGCATGGCCTTTTCTTTCATCCGTACAGTCGTCGTTGAGCGCTCAGATCCCGCTAGGATCGGCCGGAACAGATGCGTCCTTCAATTTATCCACCTCTCCAATGAATTCCCCCTTCCTGGATTCGATCCCCAGCCCTACTCCTGGTTTTCAGAGTCCTGGTCTTCAGAGTCCTACAAAAAAGCTTCCCCCAATGCCTTCGAAAATTAAAGTCGTGGAGAAACCTCAGATGTTAGAGATCAATCCTGGGATTTGGGATGGTTTGAGTCCTGAACAGGCGAAGAAGTATTATCCTGAAGATTGGGATCGTTTCACGAAAGATCCATATTCATTTAGAGCCCCAAGGGCGGAGAGCTATCATGACCTTAGTGGTACGTCTTTCGCCTCTATCTTCTTTGAATGATCTCTTATCTTTAAACTTTACAGTCCGTCTCGAACCCATCCTTATTGAATTAGAACGCGAACAGGAAGATCTACTTATCATCGGCCATGCGTCCGTTATCCGCTGCCTACTTGCATACCTCATCGGTCTACCAGCCTCCGAAATTCCAGCTATAGAAATCGCCCGTGGGGATCTACTCGAAGTCGTTCCGGCATCGTATGGGGTGCATAGTCACGCATTCCATTTCTGGGATGGACCTGGAAGGAGAGGTGAGGGGGATATGGCAGATGTGAGGGATGCGAATAATTTCTACGAGAACTATGCGGAGAGTACGAAAGGGAAGAGGACGATTGCTATTGAAGACAATGATGCGGTCGTTTAGGAATGAAGGTGAATGGTGGGGAAGGATATTAGCAACCAAGGTGGAGATATGAGGTCTGTGAAGTATGCCTACTATTACTGTGGGAGGATCTTAGATGGTTGGAATTGTATTGTATGTATTATTGGTCGTGAATTCTAGCTGAAATTTTGTATAGGATGGGCCTAAAGTACATCCATGGGTTCATATATCAGACTTTACCTCACTCATAAAAACTACTAAGCGGATAGGGCCTCCAGTAAGTAATATTGAATTAACGTATACCCAAATAGAGCGCTTATATTACTAGCGCTCAGATTCAGCGGATGATCAGGGGGTTGAAGCTCAGCGCCCAGCCGTCATGGTTCTTTTTTGGCGGCCCGGCTATGCAGGTTGTGGCCTGTCGCTGTGTGCTCAAACGGCGTAGGGCCCACACCAGTCCGCGTGCAATATGGCAGTGCAGCTTGCCACACATCAGACTGTCCAGCCGGTCGAAAGCGAGGAAGGTATACAAAAGCCAGATCATACATCGATAACCTTTCAATCATGATGGACACGTGCGCACAAAAGTTCGAAACACTTTCCAGAATTCACAACCCTGAAGTGACTTCGAAATTATGGTCATGGGACAGGGATGGAGCCACCAACCTAGTAGTCCCATAGACCGTGCAGCCGCAGCGAAATAATGGTCTTGTGTAGTCTTGATAATTGCCGGTGACACTGGCGTAAACCCAGACTTTAAATAAATAAGCGGTTTGACATGCAATATAAAATAGATGAGATACAGAGATAGGATAGCGGAAACAAATCGAGTTGAATAAGCTGCTGGCCAAGACAATGCAACGGAGAAGACTGATGATGGAATAGGTATAAAAAAAATGTCACAAAAAAGGATGGAAAAATAAACTTCAGAAGATATCGATGGATAGTCCAGGCACAGAGTAGTGGATCTTGGGATGCATAGATGCAATGATGTTGGTATGGATATCGATTGAGGAAAGATGCATATGTAAAAAAAAAACATGATACGGCGAGAATGGTATCCCAGAAGAAAAAAGGCCAACCCTGGAAGCATGTACGTTGAAATTGTATGAAAGGATCGAGAATAAAGATGAAAAGATGCCATAATGTTTAAATCAAAGATAAAAATGCGGTGTAAGAGATGTTGGAGAAGGCAGAGCCAGGGATAATAGTGGGGATTGGATGGGTTTTATGCGAAGCGTCAGGTTTTCTGGACACATGACGCAAATTCAATGGAAACGTGCGCAGATGGGGAGAAACGTGTAGCAGAGCGATAGCGTATTGAGTAAGCGATATGCTGAGATGTTAATACGTATATTTGTTGTTCTTGTTATCGATGTGAAATGGATGGTCGTGAATGCGTGTAGAGCATGTGTCGCAGAAACAACAAAATGTAGGGATGTGAGGAATCTTCCATTAGATTTCTATTCAGTCATTTATTAAGCACGCTTGGCCGGGGAGGTGCTGCTAGAGCGTGATAATTTGCTCATGCGGCCGCTGCTGGCGGAAGGGGAGGAAAAAGTAAACGCAGCGTAGATTTGTTTTCGCTCAGGAGTAGAGAAGGTTCGACCCTCTGCGATTTCCTCAGATATCGAAGGGAAACGAGAAGTGGATGAGGAGAACAGAGCCGAGGATGGCTCAAAGTAGTCTCGAATCTCAGGCTCGGCGGAGGATGCCTGATAAAATAATTAACACGTTGAGATCTTTTAGTTATGTATAATATAAAAACGAACCTTGACTGCGCTGAATTTGAGTTTGGCCTCGCAGGGCGAGGTGGGAATACCCTCAAAAGCAACACCTTCTTCAAATGCTTGAGAAACATCTGCCAAGGGCTTGACAGTGAGTTCGTAGCATCGAGAATCGATGTCGACCTGAGTAATACGATCTTTCTGGGCTTCCTCTTCTTCATTCACCCTGGGCATCGGAGAAACCTTCCTAGATATAATTCGCTTGGCAGAGCCCTTCCTCGCAGTAACCGTGGTTTTCCCATCCCGCTTAGCCTTCCCTTTACTCGTTGTTGAGGTTGAAGCCTTACGTTTCTTCACATCAGGCTGAGCATCCTTCTTAGTGGTGGTAGAGTGCTGAACTTTGGTAGCAAGTACAGCAGTTTTTCGCTTCTTACTACCGGCGTTATTGGAAGGCCCAGCACGTTCTCCCGTGACAGGGTGAAAATTTTCCTTGTCCAAAGCCACCAAGTCATGTAGGGACCCCGTGGCGTTGCTGGAAGAGGTCGCCAATTTGAGTGATGAGGATCGTGTGACCATGGCGTTTGGGCGAGTAATTTTGGGTTGACGTTCATCGCTCGATACGGCATCTTGAAAGACGGTAAATGTGCGGAGAGACATGCTGGGGAGATCGACACGAGGTTCGGGAATCAAGAAAAAACTCGTTCAAATGGGTTGTCAATCGTAAACGCGATGGGTAATACTGGCAATAGATGGTGAAGAGATGCGAATCAGTATGAGCTGGCGAAATGAAGGCCTCTGAAAATAATACAAGAACAAGTTCAAGGCTGAAGCTGGGCGGTGATGCAGGAACTTAAACGGGAAGGATCACGTGCTAAGAGACAAATAAACACAAAGGAGCGCGTCGACCATCACGTGGAAAACGTTGACCGCGACAGCGGCCATCACACCATGAGACAGTCACAGACATACGCGCGCCTCCATCCCACCCTATTGTGTTGCACAGCTGCCCCACTAGGTCCCGTCTCACACTTTAATTTCATTGACCATCTCTTGGAATGGAATCTATCTTTTTCGGGTCAAGCCTGGGCATGTGATTCATGACAAAGCCTGGCGCAAACCATCATTGCTATCGTTAATCTTGAGCAAAGCATTTCTTGTGAAATGACATTAACTCCCGCATTGAAGCTAGTCTCATGACATTTCCCTTTGATCGCGTCAAGCGAAAACCTATCTATTGAATTGCGAAGAGAAATTTCTACATAATGTAGATATGAGTTTCTTCCATTCACCTCGTGCCTGGAACTGTCCCCTTTTTTTAAGCATCATGTTCGATATAGTTTGTCATACATTCTGGCCTATCTTCGGGGGAACAGCCTTTTGCATTGACCTTTCGATCGCTTATCTCTTTGATAAGCAGTGCAGTCGCCTGTAGAGGTTCCTTTCCGGCAATGTCTCACCTCATCTTGTGACGAAGTTTAATTCAGGCTTTCATATCTGGTCTCAGGATTCCTAGGACCCCTCTCACAGAAGGCAGCTGCGAGCCACTTCTGTCAAATTTGCATGCTTCAATTTGTATAACCATTTTGGCCTGAGGCCCTGCATTCCGATAACATCTACCTCCCATGCCGCTCTTGGCTGCAGCTTTCGTACGTAGGGATCGAAGGAATGGAGACTGTTGATTCACTAGTTCCTGACTGCCCCAGAGCTCGGCATTTTTTAACCGATTTTCTCGCGTCCCGAGCACTGGATTCTCCCCCACGAAATGGCTAAATACGTCTCGATGGACAGAATAGCCTTCGTGGACTTCAGACAGTGATTTCTACTCTATTCACTGGCTAACGATTTCACGGATCACCGTGTGGAAGTCGCCTTGTAAGTGATGATGCGTTTTGATACCTCATGTCATACACGCACAACAGGGGTGTCAGTCACGTTGGCATACCTCAACGTCTTTGCCACTTCCTTCCTTCCTTCTTATTTATAAAGCTGTCTTTGCGTCATTCGTTTTCACACTCTTTTCACACTCGGAAGTCCTTGTTCGCACTGGTGCTAACATACTTTTTCTTCTGTTCTTCATCATCAGGTCCCTCAATGTCTTCGAAGACCTCTGCCGCGCTCGCCTCTCCCATCCATCCGCCCGTCGGTACTCTCATTGACGGAGGTTCTCTCGAACTCGTCGAAGTTCTAGGTGTAGGTGGATATGGTGTCGTATATCGCGCGGTCGACACCCGCCACATGTCTTGTCCCAAATCCTACGCCGTCAAATGCCTTGTCACTTCAGGGCATCAGACACTACGCCAGCGACAGATTCACATACGTGAAATTGCCTTGCACCAGATTGCCTCAGCTCATCCTGGCGTGGTCACCCTTCATCGTGTCGTTGAACAGCTCAACCACACTTACATCATCATGGACTATGCACCCGACCACGATTTGTTCACTCAGATCTTACATAGCTGCCGCTATCTTGGGGACGACGGTCTCATCAAGGACGTTTTTCTCCAACTGCTCGACGCAGTTGAATATTGTCATGCTCTCGGTATCTATCATCGGGATTTGAAGCCAGAGAATATCCTTTGCTTTGATGATGGCCTTCGAGTTGCCATCACCGACTTCGGTCTCGCTACAACGGATAAGGAAAGCGATGAATTTCGCACTGGTAGTGTTTATCACATGAGTCCAGGTAGTTTTCCATTCCATCTCTAACTTACTTGTCTCTGAAAACGAGATAATAGAATGCCAAGGTGGAGAATATGCGCCGAACGGCACTTACTCTCCCAAGTCTAATGATATTTGGTCTCTTGGAATCATTCTCCTCAACCTGGCAACAGGTCGCAATCCCTGGAAGTCTGCGACTCCTGACGACCCCACTTTTCAAGCCTACTTGCGCGATCCCATGGGCTTCCTACCCACCGTCCTTCCTATCTCTGCCCAGGTCAATGAAATTCTCGTCCGCATGCTGGAAGTCGATTTCCCAGACCGCATGACCCTACGCGAAGTGCGCTATGCCATCGAAAGGGTCTCATCATTCTACTCTGACGGCGTCATCTTTGAAGGCAGCATGGCAAGGTGTCCCTGGGAATCAGGAATGGACATCGATAGCGCTTCTTCTGACACGAACCCTTACGCTATCCCTTCTCATTCTCCCGCTGCTCATTCCACCTATATCGAAAGTGTCGACCCACGTTTGGTTTCCCACTGGAGCAAGGACTCCACTTCAGATATTATATTTGCTGCTCAGTATTCCGCAGCCGATTCATCTTATGGTGCACTTTGGACGACCTATTCGTCCTGTGGTGCAACATGGGCTTTTGAATCACCCGTTTCCTCCGATTCTGACCGTGACCCCTATCGCATGGATCTATTTAACCGATCTGAGGCCCATTCCTCATCACCATCCCCAGAAACGACCCTTCCCGCAACGCCCAACACTGTCGATATGACATATGGGTCGAGAATCGCGAAACCAGAGCCACGCTCTGGGCTCTTGATCAACACCAATGTTGCTCGACCCAGGATCTACGAGGCCAACGCAAGTATGACCTCCTACTCTGACGGCACCTCCATGATGCACACTGCGATCGAATATGATTCTTATTCATCGATGTTTTTTCTGAGTAGTCCTGCCTCTGCTTCCAAAGGTGTGGTTATCATGCCCGATTCAGCGGTTACCAATGTTGGGGAGGACAAGGAGATGATTTCTCCCTCCGTGTGGATGTCTTCGTCAGCGACGCAGATGTCCTCTCCTTCCACATACTCCGATTCTTCACGGTCAGCCTCCATTGACGAAGATCTTCGATTTACTCGATCTACGAATCCATCGCCAGAACCATATGACTGGCCAATGTTCCGCACACAGGTACAGTCCCCACCTCAACAATGTCAGATTTCTTCGTCCGTTTCTACCGCAATAACCGACGTTCTTCCCCCTTCAAGGCCCTCCAACTCAATCTTCAATCCGCTCAAAAGGAAGCAAGGTTCGAGCCGCAATACTACCAGCACCACCAGCACCACCACCCGCAACACTACCGCCAGCACCCCCAACAAACCCAAAACCCTCAGTCGCTTCGCAATCAAATTCTTCCCTCGGTCATCATCACCGACGTCTTCACCGTCTGCACCAACTTCGTCGACCTCATCTGGACGCCTTACAGCTGAATCACCTTGTTCATCCTTTACGCGCCGTGAAACGCCTTCTCCGAGAGTTGAGCAGGCTACCTGGAGTCCATCGCCGGTGGCAACTCCGCCGACCCATTACCAACAACACCAACATCACCAAGAAAGTGCAGACACAGCACGGTGTATTCCAAGCCACACTCCTTCACATCAGCAGAACCCGCAGTCTCGCTCTCCCCGTCATCACTGGTTTATTCCTGGAAGATTTCGAACCTCCACCGGTGTGAATTGACCTAGGGACGATCAGATCAACTCAAGTCGCTCCTTCATTACCATCCACCACTCCTACTCCCACATGCATTGAAAAACGACAACTTCCATACCTCGCCTCACCTTCATTTCATATACTTCGTTTCATGGCATCGTACATCTATTACTATCAAAAATTTCGACTTACAGCAGCATCACTACATATCCAGATACTGGCACATACATCACATTTGCATTGTCACCTAGCAGCACAGCCCTCAGCATCTGCATTATAAACAACGACATATATATTATTCACCATTTCGCATTCCCATTCTTTGAGCGTTACGGTAAACGCAGACCACAATCCTTTTCGTTTCGTTTTTGTATTTATCAAAAGATTTTCTTCGCTCTACATTTTTGGGACCTTGGTTATATTTTACATAAATCAAATTCGAAATTTTCTGGTCCCTAGCCTCGTAGTTTTCTGAGTTTATCTATCGAAATGTCTGTCTAAGCGGAGCAATATGTATTTAATATCATAGCAAACGACCTCTCGTCTAACTGTCAGCAGTCATACCTTTTCAAATTGGGAAACTTGAGCATCTTCGCCTCAATATCCTTGATGTCAAAACATGCAAGTGGAGTTACTTTTATGGGTTATAACGCGAATTTAGACTGGAGATCTACCTTGCTGCAAAGGCATGGTCTTTACCTCACTCGACCAACCTTCTAGTACTTGCTGTCGTTGTTGGAATCGTACCTAACTCCTAGTGTCTTCTTTTTTCAAAGGAAGACCGTGGCAGACAAGACACTCGTCCGACTAACTGGCGGCCTCGTCGTTATAACTAATGGTCTACCAGGATCAATACATGAACGACCGACAATGATGAATTTTCATGTACTTAGGCACCACTTGGCTCCGAGTATAATATGTGTATTCTCAGTAGCTGGTGGAGTGTACATGTATGCACAACGTGGCAAGTATTCCCTTCCGTCATGATCACACTTCGGATAAGTAAAATTCTGCTTCTTCGGTTCCGATTGTCGAGTTTAAAAAAATAAAACTTGCCTCCACTCTGCGGATCGAGCCTGACCACCCGAAATTTCAAATGCATGCTTTAATAGTTTCCAGGGTGTTAGTTAATGTGCGAAGACTGCGCAGCTCGGATGCATGCAGGAGTCAGGCCTAGTCAGGGTTCATATGAATTTAATCCGCTCGTCGTGGTCCGCGTGGAACCAATGTCCATAATACCATCATAAACGCCATCATCGCAACCAACCTTCATAGGGAGATGAAGGAGAATGAAACAAAAAGTCAGTACCCATTCCAGACGCAAAACCTTTTTTTTAAGAAAACCCACAGAGGCTGTAAACTTTTGATACCCCTCTTCGAAGCTATCGCGCCCGTCATAAACGGCAACAGCGCGCTGCCAGCTTGGCCCAACCCGGCGATCCAGCCTATTGAACCTGTGAGAATCCATCGGGGGAGGATATGTGAGGCGTGATTCATGGCAATTGGATACATTGGTCCCAGGAGAACACCGATGAAGGAGACGGCGATGGCGTTGCCAATTAAGGAGGGTGTGAACCAGATCGTTATTTCTAACCTTTTGGATTTGGGGGGAAAGGTAAGTTCACATCGGGGAACGCATATTGAGTCTGAAACCGTACCCGATCGCCAGAAGTGCGTAGATGTATAAGACGCGTCTCTCTCCGACCTTTCAAAGTTAAGCTTCAAGTTACCTGCTTAAGTGATCGATCCTTACCATTTTATTAACCCAAAGTAATGCGACGCGGCCTACAGTGAGGCCTATGAATGAAAAGTATATTTAATCATGAGTAAGAGCTCGTTGCACGGAAAATCCCATTTCTTACCTCCAAAGAAGCCTGAAGAAATATATCCAGACGAAGGACCTCCACCTCTAACATCAATGATGAATGTCACGATCCAACCTAACGGAAAATGTATCAGTAAGCTGTGTACACAAATAAAATGAAACGAGGCGGTCTTTACCTCCAATAGTCACTTCTACTCCGACATAGATAAGGATGAAGATGGCCAACAGATGTACGGCTCGAGTAGTTACGACCTTTTTGAAGGTACCCGAACCTTCACTGCCGCTGTTTGGGTTTTTGTCCGGTATGATTTCGCCAGCTTGTAAGAGACATTCTGGAAAGGAGCATTTGTGTAAGGAGAGTTTGTGGAAATGAAAATATAAACGGTAAAAAGCGAAGGGTGGAATTAGATGTACGTACCATCTTGGCGTTTGAGTTTGAAGACAGAAATTAGGAGGATGGTGTTGGATATGGCGATTCCTAAAGAGGATAGAAAGTGGAATGACCAATGGGGTAGTTGAGCGAATTGTGTTGCGACGAGTGGAGACGCAAATGCTCCTAGACCTAAGAAAATGATGGACTAATGAACAACAATGAAAACGGGATGAAAGGAAAGTCACCATATGCTGCATGAAGAAGTCCCATTTTGGTCTCTGCATTGTCTTTCAAAGTCGCTACGAATCCATTTGCTTGAGCGTCCTGATTATTTTAAAAAATTAAGTACGTAAGTATATCACGTAAGGCGGCATACCTGAAGAGCCAAGCCTACTCCATTGATGGAGTACGCTAACACGTAGGCAGGGAAGGGAGGTGCAGACGATTGTATCGCGTATGCGATCACTTGACAAAGTGATCCATAAACAATTGTCTGTACGAAATTGCGTTGGGATTAATGCCGTGATACACTCTCGTAAGCGCGCTTGTGCCTACCTTCCCAAATCCAAATTTATCCGTTAGATATATATTGATTAAAGCCCCTCCGACGAATCCCTGCCGCAGTACTCGTTAATTTTGGATCGACAGACTCGGAGCGTTGACAGCTTCCAGAACACTCATACACACCACACAAGCGAATACAAAAATAAGTGATACAATCACGTACCCAGCCTGTACGAATGAAACTGTCAGATTCTATGTTTTCGACTTGGAAATGGATGGCAGATAGCTCATGATCAGTGATCATGATAGACTGACATGATACACCTCTTGTATGCGAGGTAGAAGAGGGCCTGTGCTGCCGTCGCTCCATCCTGCCAGAAATAGAGTCCAGCAGAGAGTCATGAATTGGATTCGGGAAAGACTTTTCTGGCTTTGGAGTGATGCTGCTGATGGGACATTGGCATTGTCAGATACTGCTCTGTTTATCTCGTTCGTCAAGGGCTGTCCGCCTGTATTTGTCAAAGTTGGCGTAACGCCCAAGTCGATCATGGATTTAGAGGTGGAGTGACGGGGATTTCGTACTACAGAATGGATTGAACCCGCTGTCGGTGAGTGTGGAGGATCCAAAGAATGTCGTTTTTGCGAGGGAAATGTTTCTAGCTCCATCTTAGCGCAACTCTAGAGTCTAGGGAGAGATATCATCAGGCCTTTTAAAAGGTTGTGGTTGAGATCTGCGAACCAAGGTAGAACGAAGATTACGATAAGATATCATACGTGTAGGCACAATCCACGTAATCAGGTATCCCAAATATATCATCGGTTCCGTCTGCCCTGCATGCTATGAATCGACCACATCTCTGCAAACATTATTTCCTCAGCACTCTCCCTTGCTTAGTGCACCCCAATTCTGCGACTGAGGATAAGAAAACAGAACATATCAGTTTCTATCGGCCATCTGGAATCAGTTTGATTTTTTGAGGTCAATCAGGAAGTTGTAGCCCTGCAGATACTACATAATACTATTCCATTTAATTAGGGTCGATCAAATCTCCTCTCAGAACGTGAGAGGGGCTTATACTGGCTTATAACAAGGTCCGTGTTTCATCGGATCGGAGCAGTGTCGACTTTTGGCCAAATGATTTATACCTTCTGAGGCCAACTTCATAGACACATGATATCTACTAGGGTTCTAAATATGATTTTTTTTGTATTTTAAAATGTTGCCCAGGTGAGGCAGGCTGCGAAGCAAAACGACATCTCATTCTTTGCAAGGGGGAACCGGGCCGTTGTTCCATGACCCGAGGTAGAGGGCCTGAAGGGCTTAAGTTTTTTACTAAAACCATATATTTAGGGCCATCTGGGCCATTCCCCAGCCTTGTAAGGTATTTGAAGGCTCCTGAGGTCCTGACCAGCTTTTGATGATAATAAAAATATTTTAGCCATTTTTGACAAAAGTTTAACATAAGAAATCTCCAAAAAAACATAAGAGATCTCCGAAAACATTGGAGATATGTTCTCAGAGATTTCCCATCACAGAGAATTACCATTTTGGGCAGAAACATACCTTATTTGGGGGGAGAAGGGGAGTCAGGCCTCCAGCCTTAAATTTTTTTTGCAATCCCGGTTCCCCCTTGATTCTCTGCCCATTTTGTAGTCTTTGAATTGTTTGATCGCCGGCGTCACAAGAAATCGTAATCGTTTTCATCAAAGACTACATTTTTTATCTAATGGTTGTGACTCGGGTGCACACCGTCCACGCGTGGACGACCTTGGTACGAGACTAACTATTCCGTAACCATTTTCATACTCTAGCCGCTAAAAATGACATTCTGAGGCTATATTTGTGGGGGGGGTCCAAAATTATTTTTTTTCCGGCGTGGGAACTCGAGCAACATTTGGAGCTGTTGGCTTTGGAGGCTTTCGCAAGCGGATCAGTAACAACCCAAATTTGCAATGTTTGTAGCTTGTGCATGATGAAATGCGACCACTCACCCATGCATTACGAAGGTGGGGTTTGGCATCTCACATCACCAAGAAAGCGACATCTACTATTCTTTGTTCTACTCAACGCATAGTCCGGCCCTCGGCTGTGTCCAGGTCTTCACGACCACAATTTTTTCTCTATCATACGCCATCATGCAGTGCCTCACAAAGTGCAGAACTCAATAACCACCTGGTCAATCTAGTTAAACGTGCACAATATGATGAAGCATATCGTTTGCGTAACCATCTATTCGAAAACAACGTCCACATCAATCATCACCTCGTCTACGAAAAAGCCGCCCTTGCCGGTGTAGAACTCAGTGAAGAAACGGACAAAGGACTTGAGAAATTCATCATTTGGTTCTCGCTTGTCCCAGATCGAAACGAATTGCCTACTAGTCTGACAACCCAGCGTCAGTACATCTACTCCGATACCCGTTTCTCCCTTCTCCGCTGTGGGATCCCAAATGCATACCTGAAGTACATAATGGTTTTCGGCAATATAATGGCAGCTAAAGGATATATTCTCGTCTCCTTTCTTGAAGTTGCGCGACTCGTTGGGAAGTTTGGGAGGAAAGAGTTGGTTGCTGATTACTTCAAGGAATTGGAGGAGGCAACAGCCTATTATTATTGGGAGCAGGAACCGGCGGAGGGAGGTTGTGTTTTGGCGTGGTTTTGGGAGGTGGTAATCAAGCTTTATGTGGAAAAGGGTTGGTTGGATCTTGCTTTTGAGGCGGTAGTGGAGAAGGGTCCGCAGTTTGGTTTATCGGTTGAACTTTATAGGGTTTTGTTGAAGAAGTTAGAGGATTGTGGGGACGGGGAGAGAGCGTCTGTCATTCGAATTTTACGGGCCCAGCAGACGAAGAAGCTTCAACTATGACGAACAGTTGCTAGCTCCCATTGATCCTCATCCTACTGGAGATGTGAATACGACAAAAGTCCCTATCTCTTAGGTCAAATTCGTCAACGCCCTGCCATATCGTGATGTTTCTCCGGCTTCGTCCGTCCTTCCCACTACGATTTTTTGGGTATGTACTTCTCTCGGATTCTGGTGGAGGTTGGAACTGAAGTTTGATTCTCAGACTTACCTCTGCGATCTGCAAGGCCAGTGCTGTCTAATTCTGCTTCCCGTTATGGACAAATCCTAGTGCGAGACGGCAAGAAACCAAATTGCACGACCTGTTGCTGTCGGATCATATCATGCGTTGTTGACGCGTTTGTGGTCTAGATATCCGGTTCGGTCCTTTCTTCTGCTTAGCCGATGATGTTTTCTGGACGATCACGATCTAGTTCCTCGACCAAATCCTTGAGGTTTTCAAGTCCCTGGTATCATCATCACGAATTCCATTTTAGCGTCGATCTTAGTTGGTCGTTATCCAACCAGCTAGAAGCACTCGCTGCCCTTGTGAAAACCCAACGTTGACTCACTTCAACTCACAAAGCCTTCCGTGCGGACGATGGATCTGCCCACAACATTATAAATTAGGATGACAACATATCTAAGGCGGCTACGGAAATTGGTTGCGTCGCGAGTGATTTCGGTCGTCGAGAATTACTGATCTGGACTAGAGACCAGAACGACATGAATCTGGTTGCGTTTAGGGAGATTTCCTATCCTGTGGAACTGTTGTTTTTTTTTTGGAGAGGGATTTATCAGTTGGCCTTGTAGTAGATACAACCATTCGGTGGGCAGGGTTAAGATGAGTCGATGCATCTCTTCTTCTTGGTCTTGATGGAAACTGTATAAGAACCAATAGAGCTTGATTCTCCTCCGATGTATCGCATGGGAGTTTCATTTTCGTGATGGAGTCGTAAAGGCTCGCAAGCAAGTAAAACGGGCGATTTATCCATGCACATTATCCGTGAGAGGCTATTTCAAGCCTGAATTTCTCAGCAGAGTTAGTGACGGAATTGTTATTAGTACCTTTTGGCGTTGCGGCCCTCTCCAAAGTGATGAACACAATAAGCAACATGTTGGAAACCTTAAGAAACGGGTTTCCATGTTATATATTCTGTCAGAGTTACTAACAATATAACCAATAACCTGTAAGCCTGGCTGCCAGTCTTACTCGTCTGTCGAGGTTTTCTTATCTTATCTTTTATTCACGTCACGCGATCAGACAGTATATAGGGTCCTATTTCAACATTCTTACCGTTACACTCGTACTCGTATCTGTCTCATTCTCGACAATACAACGTGGTCCTATCAAGCTGTGTGACCGCTCAGTGAGGCTTCCCCGACAGGCAGCCTTTCATAACCGGTCCGAGTAAATGTCAAAAGCTCTAAATATAGAACTAAGACAAATGTTTGAGGACTACTAATCCACCTTCAAGTTCCCAAGTGACAATGAGATAACTTAGACTGTATTGAGGTCCCTCAAAATAGCGCTGCTAGAAATCTCTACATCTCTGAAAGATCCTAACATCGTGTTTCTGAATGCTCGACAAGCCATTATATTCATCATTACGACGTTGAGAATCACGAATATTGCTTGAAGAATGGGAGGAAGCGAATGAATGCATAACATGATCACCGTTACGAGATTGATGGTAACGATGATCCTGTGGAGGAAAAAACCTGTTAGCAGGTTAAGCATAAGATATATACTATGGAGGTGCTAACAAGTAGTAGACCTGTCCTTCTTGTAACATTGCCTTGGAGAACACCGGGAGGTAATCACCAAGGGGCAGGACTCTGATGTTACTTCTGATTGTGCGAGGACCGTAAGAATTTGAGAACATAGGCCATGTTATGGCAAGGAAGACAAGAGTATCGTTGACCAGGGAGATGATGGTTGCCACCAATGCAGATGACCTGACGGGTGGGAGGACTTGACATAATCCTGGGATAGTCTTCGCTGTTTCAACCTTAACAAGGAATCTCACGTATCCGCTACAACAGCCAGCCACGAGCACGCAAAAAAAGCGACTACCCATGGGTTTCTGTCGAACACAGCTCGGGTACGGAAGAAGAACAGTAGAGACGAGAATACGACAGTGAAAGGGTAGAGAAATTGTTCGGATTTTTGAGCCAGGTCACATCTAAAAAGAGGTATTGCTGAAGAAGAATCAGAGCATGGGTTATGAAATAGTAGTGGAAACTCTGGCCTCACTCAAGCCTCACTTTGTACTACCACATTGGTTATAATAAATCCTAAATAAGATAACCTGTGACAAACAGACAATAAGTTGAGAAAACTGCAAGCAGAAAAAATTAAGCTTACCTCGATATAAAATAAATAACAACCGGAAAACTTATCCGATGCTCGGACAGGAGTTCATAATCACTGAAAATGTGGTTTAAATTTTCCCAAGGGAACACCTGAATCTAGTTAGCCCAATAAAGCAGTTGGCAGGCACCAACAAACTTACAGCCATGAGGGCGACAGTGACGTACTTCGCAACCAGCACCTGGAAGACCATCTCATGCCGCGGAAGGAAGCACAATGTACGGACTCGGAGTGGGTCGCTCGGGATTGGTACAGTACCATTGGCATCAGCAATATTGGACAGCATTATTCGCTAATGCGTCGGGGAAATGGTGTTAATTCAGTGCATTTGAATATGTTAAGAGATGAAAGTAGGCTGCTTCATTGATAGGCAATTTGTGTTGGCGCTTGTCGCGGCTGGGACAAAGTTATTTAATTACTTAATTGATTAATAATAAGTACTCCGAAACTGATTGATTTATTTACAACTGCGATAATTTGCAAGATGATGATTCTTAGAGAAAGGAAGACACATGCGATATACATGGTAGCGTATACTACCATCACCGAACTTCAACAGGTGGTACCCTATGGCTGTCCGATTGCACAAGTATTATTTCCAGTATATAGTCCATGTATTTGGTCAATAGATTCACATTTTTCTTATTCCCTGACAAAAGTACACTCTAATTCTGATTTTACCAAGTGTGAAATGCTTGTTCCTATGGGCTAAAGGCATATTCCCAGCTACATAAGTGGTGTTCCCCAATGCTTAATTAGTTCCCCCACATAACTAGCCTGTATTACCAGGATTTAATATACATTCCCTGATACTTAGTGTCTATTCCCAAAAATACTGGATGAGTTCCCAAGTACACTTCCAGTTCCCGGAAATTGATGCGTTCCCGGTGATATTGACCATGCCGAGGCTGCCGGTGCACTGTGATGGCGTTACATTTCAATCAATTCGGCAAGATTCGGCAAAATTGGCAGCCACGGCGCAGCTCGGCACGCACTTGCTCAGGCCAACGTGCATCAGAAAGGCAGAGGCAGGATATCAGACATCACTTCGTTGCTCACTCCTTTTTAGTGTCCTTGACGAAGACTTCTGATTGGCTCATTCTCCACTTCCCATTTTATGAACCCATCTATGCCACCTGTCATTGATATCAAATTGCTGCTTCCATAGCTAGACATGTATTGACAATTATGGCCTCAATTGTATATTTTGTCATCGTTTCGAATACTTAACAAAAATGACTTTATACCTGACCACTTTGTGTCAAAGAAGTGATGTCCGATAACCTGCCTCTGCCTTTCTGATGCACGTTGGCCCGTGCCAAGGTGTGCCGTGGCTGCCAATTTTGCCAAATCTTGCCGAATTGATTGAAATGTAATGCCATCACAGTGCACCGGCAGCCTCGGCATGGTCAATATCACCGGGAACGCATCAATTTCCGGGAACTGGAAGTGTACTTGGGAACTCATCCAGTATTTTTTGGAATAGACACTAAGTATCAGGGAATGTATATTAAATCCTGGTAATACAGGCTAGTTATGTGGGGGAACTAATTAAGCATTGGGGAACACCACTTATGTAGCTGGGAATATGCCTTTAGCCCATAGGATTCATAGTGCTGTTCCGGCCCGGCTTGGCCTCAAAGCCCCGGCTTTGGCTTGGCCTGAGGCGGCTTTGGCTTTCCTAATCCTCAGGCCAAGCCAAAGCCGTCAACCACGGCCTGGCCCTGGCTTGGCCCGGCTCAGGCCACCGCTTTTGCCAAATTTTATTTTTATTATTTTTATTATTTTATTTTAATTTTAATTTCTACTAAGTACCTGCTAACATAAGGAGAATAAGGTTTCAAGCTATACTATAGTGATGGTCACGAGAAAACGGCATCAGTGCATGCTTTGCCGCTCAGCTGGACGCCGTTGGCTGTCCATTAATAGATATTACTAATAATTTACTACTATATATCATCAATTTTCACATTTAAATACAATGTTCATCTGTTTATATGTTACTACTAACTATATAACACCATTATACAGCTGGAAAAATAAATAAAAAACCTAAAAAAGCCTACTGAAAAGCCGCGGCCTGACGGCTTGGCTTTGGCTTTTCAAATCCCAGGCCAGGCCAAAAGCCGTCACAGGCCGTTACTTTGGCCCGGCTTGGCCTGGCTCACGGCCTGAAGCCGGGCCAAGCACAGCACTACATGATAGGAACAAGCATTTCACACTTGGTAAAATCAGAATTAGAGTGTACTTTTGTCAGGGAATAAGAAAAATGTGAATCTATTGACCAAATACATGGACTATATACTGGAAATAATACTTGTGCAATTGGACAGCCATAGGTACCCACTCTGGAATATCTCCTCAGTCAAACAGACTCAAACTTCTGGCCCTCGAAAGCCCGGACAACTTATTTAGGTAGTGCTTCTTTATAATTAGGTGGAATTCGTTGATAATAAGGGGTTGAACCGGATTTGTAAATAGATTCGGTATGAGGCGGTATAGAGGAAGTGGTAGCACCGAACGTGGGATTATGTAAGTTACTACAACCAGGTCACATGATATCTTTGATTTTGATTTTGATTTTGATTTTGAATATGATTTTGAATATGATTTTGATTTTGACCATCTTGCATATAAAAGAGTGCCCACTTCTCTTCTTATCGATCTTATCCTCTGCACTGTACACACTTTTACAGTATGAGTCCCTGCTGCCAGAAAGCTACAACATCCTGCACAGCGACCTCCACTGCTACTGCTACCACTTCCTCTGACTCTGATATCGTTGCCATAGTCAATGCTGCATACAGCGCCAGAGCCAGGGAAGGTGTAACAGCCGCATGTAAATATTCTTATCTGAAAGGCTTGCCCTCTATCTCTCTAATAACAATCTCCAGATGCCAAAAGTGTTGCGGAAGCGTTCGGGTATACTGAGGAGCAGTTGGCTTCAGTAGCTGAAGGCGCACATATGGGTCTGAGTTGCGGAAATCCAGTAGCAGCCGCTAGTATCAAAGAAGTAAGTGGCTCAGCGTCCACCGGTAGTTTTAGAAAATCCATAATATTTCTAGGGAGAAACTGTAGTTGACCTTGGATCGGGAGGAGGCATCGATGTCTTCCTCGCTGCCCTTAAAGTCGGACCGACGGGTCAGGCAATCGGGGTGGACATGTCAGAGGTATAAATATTTATTTCCCAGTCTCCCAGTTTTTGGTATCATTGGTGAACCATCTATCTTTAGGATATGATAGCTCTCGCCCGCGCAAATGCCGCTAAGAAGGGTTTCAAACCTCCGCAGGTCTCATTCGTGCAAGCATTGTTAACGGAGCCCTTGCCCATCGAATCAAACTCGGTGGATTGCATATTATCCAATTGCGTTGTCAATTTACTGCCCTTTGAAGGTAAAGCTAGCTTGCTCAAAGAGGTTTACCGTATCTTGAAACCTGGTGGACGCATTGTTCTTGATGACGTGAGAACTAATTATATTTTCGATATCTCACACACTTTTACAATCCTTTTGATGTAGATTGTCGCAAAGAAAGCTCTCCCTGAACATATCAAGAATGACCTTGCGTCGTATGTGGGGTGCATCGCAGGTGCTATTTTGGTCGATGAATACAAAGGACTTTTACAAGACGCTGGTTTTATTAGTCAGTTTTATTATTCACCTTTTTTCCTAATTTTTTTTTACGAATCATTTTTCACTTTTTAGATACCCTCCTCATCGACACTAAAAGTGATCTTGGGGTCTATTATCAAAGCCCAGAAAATGGTGGAGATCCTGCCACCACTCCGGGTTGCTGCACTCCCGCTCCTCCTGGCTCTAAAGTCGGAAAACCAGATTACGATGTGAATGACTGGGTCGGTTAGTATCCGCTATCTATCACCCATGATGAATAACAACTGCTTACTTAAATTATGAAAATTAGCTTCATATCAGATTTATGCTTTAAAGAATGAAAATCCCACTGCTCTGAAGAACTGGTGGGATGAATTTCCTACCATCAAGTCGTCTCCTGGTTCTCTGAATGCTGAAGAAGTGGCTGCACTCATCCGTGGTCAAGGATCGCAATCCGATTTTGCTGTTATCGACGTTCGTAGGGATGACCATGCAGTACGTTAAAATTTCTGGATAATTTATATTATGGCATCCCCCCTCCTATAGCTAATTTTTTTCTGGTTAGGGCGGCCACGTACGCGGAAGTCACAACTGCTTCGCGCAGACATTCTACGACAACCTCCCAGATTTCTACAATAAATTTAAAGATACTCCCAAGGTTATCTTCTACTGCCAAAGTTCAAACGGACGAGGTCCTAGATGTGCTGGATGGTTTGTTCAACGTGTTTTTTTCTTTAATCTGGGGGGATTAATATTAGTCTGTTGTAGGTATCAAGATTACCTCAACTCCCAAGGTAATCAAAAGTCGACTGCTTTTGTTCTCGAAGGTGGAATTAAGAACTGGATTTCCACCTATGGAGAACAGGATGACCTTGTTGATCTATCCTAAACAACAATCGAAAGAATATCTTGCGACTGACTGCAGACCTGGGCCTTAGAAACACGCAAGGCCATTTGCAGGCTATGAGTGGAAGGACAACGATCTCAATTTCTATGAAATGTACTATTATGTGAAGAACTCGATTTTTGAATACTACTTATATAACCAACTTTGACTGGGGATCATCGTATTCAGTAGCCATTGGATTGATAACATATCTATCTTCTAAGGTTTATTAATTTCCTACCCCTCGCTCTCTCGACATCACTCATACTTCTAATGCCTACCCCCTTACTCTGCTTCATCCCTTTCCCACCAATCCCATTCCCCATGCCCGTAGGTGCATGCCCAGCATGAATAATCCTGAACACCGCCTTGATCACATTCAACTTATTCCTACTCCCCCAAACCTTCGCACTAACATCTTTCAACCCGGCCGCCCTCAATATTTGATGCAAATATGGATTACACCTCAACCCAAACCCAACAGGTCTAGGCCGCAGTATCAGATGAGTGGCACCGTATTTAGTCTCCATCTCAGTCCATATCGTCCGTTTTTCGAAGCGTTCCACCCAATCCATATTTTTGACAGCGGAGAGCTGCGCACCGCGGAGCGCTATACGTGCATTGGAATGTTTGCCTAGACCATAACCGACCAACCCATTTCCATCTCCCACTAGCACCATATATGATATCCGTCGAATTTTACCTTTACCTGTTTGTTGTACGACCGACCGACGCATAAGAATAGCCTGGTGGAGGCTGCTGAAGTATTTGCTTGATACGGGTAAGGATTTGAAGAATTCGTCTTGTTGACCTTGTTGTTCTTTATTTTCGGGTCCATCTTCGGAGGCCAGACTGGTTTCCCAATCTGGAGGGTATTCGTGAAAGACAGAGCGGTGGTTGCGGATGATAACGCGATTGTGGTATGGATTATCTTTGGTGGGAGGTAGTTCATAGACGTCTCGAGGGTCAAGAAGGGGCGAGGCCATCCTTAGATCAGGGAATGTCACAGCTAGAAAGAACAACAAGTCCATAAGTCTACTGGCAAAATTTCGTTGCCCAATAACTCGCCATTGTTATCATTTGCAGCTTGTTCCGTGGACTCCAGCTGGTCTTCCGTCCCTTCCTCCGCTATTTCTTGGGATTCTGGTTGTTCCCGTGGAGGTATTAGCTCTTGCAGCGACACCGGCGCTGCTGATGGTACAGCCTCTGTTGGCGGAGGCGGATTTTTCTCCTCCGTCCTCTTTATTGAAGTACTCCCGAATTTCCGACACGTATTGTTTGAGAAGGATTTGTTAAGGCGCCTATAACATGTTACAGGTCTTTGGACGCGAAGTGTACGCGATATAGGCCGGAGTAGCAGCAGTCTGTTCATAGAGGACGTGGAAAAGTTTCGTGATGTCCTGAACGAAATTTATTTGGGAACTAGTTACGTAATGCGTTGCTCCCAACCTTTCGTTTGACGCATCTCCTTGGATTTCGATTTCATTCATGTCCTCAAGCAATCCAGATTCTATACTCAATTCTCTATCAGCAGACTTAGAGGGTTCAGTTGATACCTCCAATTTATTTGCAGTAATAGATAGAAACAAGTGAGTTGTTAAATGAAATCAATTCTTGCGTGTCCCCCCAAAAATCAGTATTCCCTCGTTCCTTCAAACCCTTCTATATTAAATCTTATCTAATTCTACCTCGAGTCAAGCGTACACGGTTTAAACCTGACAGTCCCAGAAGACGCCAAAGAAATCATCAAACCCTGGGATGAGAGGGAAGATAATTCCAAGTACCTTGATTCCAGCGTTGATGATCAGGTATGTCATCTTAATGCACGATATGAAATTATCGTTAACGAACTCCATGTCTCTCGTTATTTGTGATTTTAAGCTTATCATCCATGTCCCATTCATGCAAAATGTGAGGATTAGATCGGTTCTTTTAAAGTTAGGTGAGTGTATAGTAACATCCCAAAATCCTATCCATCCCGAATTTCCTTCCAACTCATACTTTATATTCTCACCTTAGGAAGAGGCTCGACAACACCTCGCCATCTCCGCATATACGCCAACCACTCCACCATCGTTGACTTTGCCGAAGCCGAATCTGAATCCGTTAAACCGCACCTTAACATCAGCCTCCTCGAAGGCGAAACGGGGGTTGTGGAGTATCCACTGAGAGTGGCAGCATTCACGAGCGTGCATGCTTTATCCTTGTTCTTCGTAAGTCAAGTTATCCTCTTCCGTCTGTAACCCTCCCCACTTTTCCTTTTCTCTCACACTTACATGTTCTAACAATGTGATCACTTCAACAGAGTGATGCTGTAGGCGGCGATCAATCCAGAATATATTATCTGGGTTTCCGAGGCGACACACGGTTCACAAAGAAAGAAATCAATTCCAAATTGGAAGTGCCCGCTTCTAACGCTGCCGAAGCTGCATTGTCCGATAAAGTTACGCATAAAGTAGGAGGTCAACAGACGACGGCGCGTTAGTGCCTGTGATGTGGTGTTTACACTCCTTGGAACTCGGAAACACAAATAATGGAGATTTTTGGTGGGAGTTAGTTGGGCATTTTGCTTGAGGCGTACGGGATAGGACGCGCTTTACTTATGTGACGTCTCCAGCTTTTACGAATTATTTTGTAGATTTTATTTTGAAGGATGGATTTATAGAAATTTGCTACCAGTTTCACTTTTTCGGGGGGTAAAATCCTGAGTCAAGAAGTATAGTCAATGTACAAGTCAAACGCCAATCCCTTAAACTTGAGCTTACCTTTTTCCATTCTTACAGTAATCTTTCTTTTACCTTTCGCTACTCAGATCCGAAAATCATTCATTGTATGAGCTAAGCTGTTCAAATCCGAGTTATGCTGCACATGCAGAGAAGCATTGTAAAGCACAAAGTTTGTCCATTCTGTAGAATTGTTCCCGGGGCTTCCTGTGCTCATTCTATGCCAATCTTTCAGATTTATCTGTGCCCTTCTCAGTCTGGGGTGCACCGTGAATATTTTCTCATTGCAGAATTACTACAAAATACATTGCCGCTTTCTAATACCAAATTATTTTTTTGCTAGTCTTGTCAGCCCCTCCGTTGTCCTATCAAAGTCTCGCCACTATGGCGCAGCGTTTTTCTCAAGCATTATAGCTATGTAGTTTGTCGTCTGTCAGTGATGGAGAGACGCGGATAGTGGAACTTTTCTTGTGGAATAACCTGGGTGGGTTGGTAGTAGGGCCTCAGAGTAATGATGATAGTAAACGATGCAGACACAACACGAGCAACGGTACCAGTAGACGAATCATGAAAACAGTCTCGCGTACGAACGTATCAGTAACGGACAAAGAATACAATTACACTTTCGCCAATTTTGCCAATTGCCATGCAAGAAAGAGGGGAACCATCATGGACCACCATCTTGTGTAACAGATCGGCGTTCAGGTCTGAAAGAAAAAGAGGAAGTGCACACCGATGGGAGATCCTTATGATCAGCTTTTCTCTAACAACGCCAACGTAATGTTAGACTGGCACAAAACGCCCCCCGTAGATATCAACGAGAGGGTAATCGAATCGCCCGTGCGGGTGCCGGTGAACCAATAATAATTCTTGCTATCGAGATCGTGGATCTTGAACGTCGTCGCGCCGTCACCGACGTCCCGAAGGACATAGAGTGGGGGGCAAAAGGCCATGGCCTTTTCAGTGCCAGACGCATTCTTGGTCCAAGTTGACCAGACGCGGGCGCGCCCGTGTCTAACCCAGCCATCAGGGAGGTCGACGATAATGTTCTCGTTGGAGGCGTAGGGCGGGTAGTTGAGTTTTCCGAGGTAGACGGCCATAGTAGGCTATGGGTTAAAATGGTTGAATCCGACGTCCAGACGGTAAGGAGAGGTTTCGAGGACGTACATGTTATGCAAGTCTGATAGTGGTGGTTGCGGAGTATGTGCGGATGATGGGTCGGTTTTATACAGTACCTACCGGCGCCAGCAAGCCAGACAAACATGAAAAAAGCACGATGTTTTAATCAATCGATATAATCACAAATCAGTTCAGATTTGTTGCTGGCAAAGGTAGTAAGTATGTGGCTTGTAGTTGTTTGTCTTAGAAGCAACTCGAGCACAAATTCGGAAATTATCACAAACAGAACGGTTTTGCGCCTCAACCACACCACCTGGACAGTATATTATTGAAATATAACCAGCAAATACACTACGAAACCTATAAGCGCCCAAAACGGAAACGCCGTCGTCTCCGTAAATACGTACGATTTCACCTTTCTGATTACCGTTTTGTTATTCGCAATGGCCTGCGGTGCATTCCACACCGCCGCCAATATACTTTTGATTTCACGAGCATTGTGCTCGCATTCTCTTATCCTTTCTTGTATCGTTTTATTGTCTATCCATAGCCTAACTATTAGCAGGCACAAACGGAATGTGCCTGCTCATTTTGTATATAAACCTTGTAGTCAATACGAGCTCACTCAGTTGTTTGCACAGCAAACAAGCATAACTTCATTCTTCGTTATTACAATTTCTTATTGTCTTTTACCTAGCTTCGTATTCTAGGAATCCAACATATATTAAGTCCTTTAGCTCCATTATATGTAGTAGATACTTGCAATTAATCAAAATGTTAGTGGTCAAAAAATGCAAATTATATTGGGAAGTTACTTAGTGGTAAGTATGAACTTATGAAACACGAAGTAATTACAGGGATTCCTAGCAGTCATGTACCAATGACATTAACAAACATTGAGTCATCCCATTACTGCCCACTTACTAGTACTAGTCGTCAGTGAAGGAGCAAATTAATTTCCAGGTTTCTGCTGGTTTCCATTGGTTTTTGGGTTTCTGGAAGGTGGACAGAAGGTAAATTTGAAAGCTGTTGAATGGATGAGTTGGTGTTGGATCTCGTGCACGTAGGTGCAGAAATTAGGAGAGATGGAACGCGGAGCCAAGAGAATAGACGACAATGGGCATCGAGGATGCCTTGAACCTCTGAGATAATAGTGCATTTTCTTGAGCTCTAGAAACATAAAAGAATGGTTAGCTATAGATCTTCATCAAGGGAAAAAGGAAAAAGAAATGGCGTAAGGAGAAGGAGAAGAAAGAGAACGAAAAGAGAATAACCAGAAAGCAAGAACAAAGGAACGAAAGATGAAAGATAGGGCAAAAAAGAAAAGCCACCTAGTTGTAAGTATGGGCTAACAGCTGATTTACCGGCTACGGCGGCCGGATTCAGCTTGGGGCAGTCGTCTTTACTTACATAAGGGGCATGACCTATCTGGGAACCAGAGATAAGAAATGTTGGACAATTGCGACATTATAATGATGAGTTCAGTCGTCCCAGAAGAAGTGGCTGTCGTGTCGGGCAACGGTTCGGGTTCTGATCGATATCCCCAGAATGAACCCAGCCAATGGGTGAAATTTTTTTGAAGTATACGGATTTGGAGTGACAGTGTTCCGAACATAACGCACCGGCGCCTTCGACACCACTATTGAAGACTAGCGCCCCCCACGATCTCCCTTCTCAGATCATCTCAAACCTCAGATCACCTCAACCCTAAACTTTCCACATCCATAGTAATATTCCTCATCGTCAGTGCTACAAAGTAACATGATTCAGCCCATCGATGCACTACCCTCGACAGTGCAGGATATCGTCGCCGATTGTCCACAGTACGTCTCTCTGAGCATCATCACCTTCGCCGCTGATTGAGCTAATTTTACCTTCTCTAGGTTCCGTATATTGGTAATGGGAAAGGTTGGCCAGCTTCTTTGATTGCGAACAAAGCCTAATCATCGATTTAGACGGGATGTGGAAAGTCATCTTTGATCAATGAAGTTTTCGGTATAAACGACGCAGTAAGATTCTTCATTTCATCATTTTGGCTCGTTTGTTCATTGTTCACAGCAAGTCTCTCATGAGGGTCCAGGCAAGGCAGACATTAATCGAGGATTTTACTACGAAGATAATACCCGTTTCATCTTACACGATTCCCAAGGATTTGAGCCCGGGGAGGATGCCAACTTCAACTTGGTCAAAAATTTTATCGAAGAACGTAGCAAGATGCCTCCTAAAGATAGACTTCATGCCATTTGGTAAGAATCTTGTCAACTTTTTTTTTTTTTCATTCTATATTATAATTCCTAAAGGATTTGTACAACAACACCCGTCGCCGGCGATCGCGTCGTAGAAACAGGTGTAGAGAAGATCGTAAAAATGGACTGTGGACACGGTTAGTTTCCATAAAGAACATGTTAGGCACAACTCTCCTCAAACCCCGATGGTTCAGTGCCTATCATCGTAGTTTTCACCAAGTACGATGTACTTGTAAATTCTGCAATCCTTGATGCCATGGACGATCTTGATCTAGATGATGACGAAATGCTATCATCTGGGGAGAAGAAAGCTGAAGAAAATTTCAAAGCTTTATGCGCTAACGCTCTACAAAAAACTTTTGGAAAGGTGCCTGCGTTAAGGGTTTCTAGTGCGTATCGCCATTCTCTGTCAATTGTATAGCCTTTTAACATGACAATCCGCGATTTCAGTTCAAGACAAGTACAAACACACCATTGCTGAACTGATTGAAGTTACCGACAATGAAGTTCAGCGCAGCCTACGTGACGACAGCCATACAAAGCCGGCCTCTTTGGCTTGGGCCATTGCACAACGGGGCAGTTCTGACACGAGCATCAAAGCGTCTATCGAGTAAGCGTTTACCCAAGGTTAAGTAACACTACATCCTTGCTTAGCATTTTTCAGTGTTGGCAGGAAAAGTAATACTTACGACTTTCTCGGCTTTGATGTCATGTTCATTGACGCTCATATCTCAGGGTACTGGGCTGGGCTCCTCGCTGGCGTCGACTTCACAGGCCAAAGACTTAAGCAATGTCTTGATGTCATTCATGTTGATATCGTTTCAATATGGAATATTCACGATCCGAAGAATGTTAGTCGTTTTATCTATCAGACATAACTGAAAATCGATTGACCTACTTGTAGTACTTGGCAAGCGAAGATTTCAAGGCGAAGATTTCAGCCATCGTCGATGACTTGGTCACAAACCCGGCCACAATGTTGGTATCAGTTACCTCAATGCCCCCCCTTCACTCATTTCTCGCCCGCCTATAGTTCAGGTGGTACTCCTTCACTCCAGACGGTAGCAATGCTTGCCACGGCTGCTTCATCGCCTGTGGGTCTTGTTATCGCATCCATTGGATCGACGGTCATATTTGCGAAGTGGCTCTTTGATGTCTATCAGAATACGTACGTGGTATGATACCAAGGGTTAGCAGACGGCTGATACAAAATGTTTTTAGGCCTAGAAACATTGCTTGCATAATGGGATATGTCGTTGATCTCACCATCATAATGCACCGACTATTCAAAGCGGGTCCATGTCCATCTCACGAGCCTGTCATTTCTGCGTTGAGCGACTTTGCAAAGTCAGGGGAACTTGGACAAGTTCACAATGATATTCGAAAATTCACCAACTCGAAGAGCTTGCTTCGCTTGGGTGAGGAAAATGTCCTGAATGAGATCATCCGTCTGATTGAAATGCATTGCATTGACTTGAAATAAAGTATCTGTGCATGGTAGACAACTTGTGTAACTCTTTCATCTGTTATTCACAGTCACTATTTGTACATTATCATTCTGTTTCATGTATATATTTCATCTGACACCAGAGCTCCATGCCATGATGGTGTGATTGTGCTCTACTTCCTCCAAATGCTGCTGTGCCCTCATTTGAGAAAGCTCAAAAAGGTAAGAGGGATAAGGAGGATTTGCAATGTTTCTATCATCATCAAAGTCAATATCATCATCATCATCATCATCATCCTCTCTTGTACAGAATGGCAAGTAGAAATAGTCAATGTTGGTGATTGCATTGTAGTCAGGGGTTGAGAATTTTTTGAGGACACACTGGATGTAGTGCCAGTTAAACACACCAACATGTGGGAGGGTGAATGAGGGGTCATGAGTTTGGAGGGAAATCTGGAAACCATGTAAAGGTTGGTTGTAACTTGGCAATAGTGGTCCACCAAGAAAATTCAGAGGCACATCAGTGAAACTGTGGACAAGATATTGATCCTGGCACCCAGGACACAGAATATTAGTATGATACTATGAAAGATAAGGAGATTTACTGGTCCATTGTTCCAGAATCCCATCTGGAAAGTATCTGCTAATAAGTCCAATGACAAGAAGAGAGGGATCCCTATGGCAGGATCATATCTGTCCACTATAGTTGAAAGACCAGTGAACCGTTGAACAATAGATTGAACACCATGGTCACCAAGCCGCCTTGGAATCAAATGAGATGCGGTCATCAGGCTCCCCACTGTGTGTCGTGAAATAGGGCATGTCCCATCACGTCGAAGTAGTGCATCGCGGAATGTGGTAGCTCGAGGTCTGGATGTGTTGGTTGTCACAGACCTCATGTGACGAAGACTCCTCCTTGTGAGTGAGATTAAAGCATCATTGTTTGGACGAAACTCATAAATAGTAGCCCTCAACTGCTCCCCAGGCAACACCTGCCTCCAATGTGCTGGTTCCATCTCCCTGTCCAACCACCATCCCAATGAGCCTGTAGTGAAGGTGTAAAGTGAGCTTGTGCCAAGCGGCTCAAAGATAAGCCTTGCTACTTTGAGGAGCCAGTCGACAGTGTTGCCTGAAAATGGATGTAGGTCATGAAGCTCAGCCATAATAACGTTCAAGTTGCCAGTTGTGCCTGGTAGAGGTGGCAATGGCTGAGGATCAGGGTCGTCATCTGTCACAGCAGGGAGTACATAAAGGAATTTTCGATTGATTCGGAGATATAAAGTTTCAGGAGGCTCGGCATCAGCAGTGGGGGGGCGATGAGCCTGAGGTTCATTTTTCTTTTGAACATGTGAACGACGTGGTTTAGGAGTACTTTTAGTTGTGTTCTTGGTGACATGAGACTCAGATTTTTGTTCTGCAAGGCGGGTTGAACGGCGTGGCAGACTGGTACTGGCAGAGGCAGACGTGGTAATATTATGAAAAGCGTCAAGTGGTGAGTGTAGTCCAGCTGAGCGAGCGATACTTCCTATGAACGCCGCACGTACCTTGATGAGTACTTCTACTATCATGGTACATTGTGACGCCTACCTCGAAACACAACATATGCCTTGGGTGGATATGTAAGCCATTCAAACTGTTGATGAATACTCGGCTCAACGTCAGGAGTGTTAGTCCCGGTCCACAACACAATCACTGGGACTTCACAGTCATTTTTCATGGTAAAATATTGATAGGACGACACGTACCAAGCCCTGTCTCGGATTCTTCAAAAAACTGCTTCTCCGATTCACTGATTGGCTGGATATCATTTGTTGGAACGCAGTACCTATGAAAAATATGTTTTTTCTCTATGAAGAAAGTTGTTCTCTAAAGGCGAGTACTAACGCACCAGATTGCATGAAGTTGCTCGTTTACATTTGTTGCCCTCGAACACTTCTGAATGAAATCCTGTATCAATTTCAACTCCTGCGCATCGCCAGCTTCGCAAGTATGAAAGATAAAGCCAGGATTGCTCTCAAATATCAGATTCCCAATGTCAAGTTCTCCACGCTGCAGTGTGAGAATATTAGCCTAATAATAATACATGACCGGTGACCGCTTACATCCAGGGTCGATGGCTCGATCTGGGATCAAGAGCATGAATGTCAATATCTGGTGTGAACTTTTACGATGTACTTCACCTTTCCACCACCTGGACCGAAGATCATAGGTTTTCCTTCAGTATTGCAGAGACTTCGCAGGATATTCGTCTTCCCCGCGTTGGGTCGGCCGATGACGAGGGTACGGAATCGAGTAAACCTTGGTTGCAGTACCTGAATACGCTCATTGGTAGGTTGGCGGTTGGATAAAGTAGACATTGCGAAATGCTTTCGTAGATGTGAGCGATGAAGGTTGTATATTGTGACTGTCACCGGTACGGCTTGCCGACGGACTTTGAAACTGTAAAAGAATTTAAAAGAATGTCTTCGCGTAGCAAACTTGTACTAGTAGCATTTGGGTTGGAATGTATACATATATTCATTCATAGACGAGGAAAGATACAGGCGTGTGTGCAAAAAAAGCAAAAAAAAAAACAAGGTGGGATATATAAGGTTCCAAAAAAACACAGGATTTCATGGATTAGAACGATCTACAAAAAAAAAGAAGAATGAAATCAAATAGTCGTATAACTCCCTGTACAACACGCAAAGCAAAATCAAATCAGTCAAGAACCCGATGAAAAGGAGAGGGGGGGAGAACACGTACATATTCGTGCTTGCCAATCACCACTCCCCGTAGCCAGAATGTTGCCAGCCGGACTCAAATCAATCGATATCACTAGACAAGAAAAAGGAACGTTAGAAAATATTTCGACATCCCCAAAACAAAGAAAAGAGAGGGGACCACTCACCTGAATTCTTATGTCCCTGCAACATACATTGCACGATCGCAGTTCTCGAATCCCAAAACTGGACACCACGATCTTTAGATCCTGATACAACCCACACACCATCATGCGAGACGGCTACAGACAAAACGTAGTCCTAGAAAGAGGAATTTTAAAAAAAGGTATGCGAGTCAGAGAAGGAAACACCCACTTTATGTCCTGTAAAGTTCATCGTACACTGACTGCCCCCGGCAGCCGACAACGACGATTTATCTCCATCCTTCCTAACCACCGCACCAGCACCAACATTCGATCCTCCAGGTCCATTAACAGCCCCAACCCCATTGCCACCTTCTTTCTTCCCCTTGACCGCTCCACTCGAACTAGCAGCAGCAGTACCGCCTCTTCCAACAACCAAATCACTAACATCCCAGTACTTCAACGTCTTATCCAAACTCCCACTAACCAACCCTTTCCCATCAGGAGTAAACGCCACACTATAAACACTGTCCCTATGTCCTCTCAACCTCTCCACCAATTGCGCAGTAGCAACATCCCATATCCTCACAACAGTATCCAAGCTGCCAGCTGCAACAAATTGACCGTTTGGTGAGATCGCTACAGATGTAACACCTGCGTCACCGTTGAGAGAGTCACCGTCGTTGATGGTTAAGACTTTGGATGTCCCGTCGATCATGTCCCAGATACGAGCTGTTTTGTCGCCTGAGCCAGAGACGATAAGTCGGCCGTCGAGAGAGAAGTCGAGAGAGTAGATTTCCTGTTGGTGGCCATCGAAGATGTTACGAATGCGCTTTTTAGCGATCTCCCAGATCTAGTTAAATTGGTCAATCAGTTGGAGTGTTGATCAAATTAAAGATAAGGGGGAAGTCGTGTGCGATGTTTCGTCACCATTTCCAACCCCAAGAACGAACGAAAAAAAAGGGTAAGAAACGTACCCTGATTTGCTTGTCCTCTGCTCCAGTAGCCAAATACTTGCCATCAGGACTGAAACAAACACTTCTTATATACAAGTCGCCCGATTTGCCAGCAGAGTCGTCTGCCAGAACACTGCCACGTAGGGTTCAGGTAAGCATTTGACA
The DNA here is from genome assembly GCA_015039465.1 of Phlegmacium glaucopus. Lineage (NCBI taxonomy): Eukaryota > Fungi > Basidiomycota > Agaricomycetes > Agaricales > Cortinariaceae > Phlegmacium > Phlegmacium glaucopus. The sequence goes on along the minus strand of MU130178.1, from coordinate 90,591 downwards.
GGTGTGAAGCCATGAGAATAAAAAAAAAAGGGGGGCAAGAGAGGGGAGGGAAAAGAGGGAGGGAAAATACCCACCAGGTTTTCTGACCCGTCTTTGTATCGTATATCTGCGCCGTACGGTTACACCCCGTTGCCAAATATTTCCCATCAGCCGAAAACCTGACACAGCACACGACACTATATGAGAAAAGAACCACAGTCAGTCTTCCATTCACCAACCAAACCAACGGGCATACACACCTCTCATGCATCAACGTATGAACCAAACTAACATCCAAAACTCTGTTCACTTTGGGATTAAAAATAGCAAACCAGTCGCTTCCTTCTTTCTTGAACTCTGGTGAGATATTATGAACATCGAATTCTTCTGGGAAACTTGTCGTCGTCGTCGTGGGAGCTGCTGCTGACAATGACAATGCGCCACCACCGACTGGACCATGTGAAGATCCTGGACCAGGTAGGATACCAGAAGAAGTGCCGGACGTATTGAGAGGTATGAGTCCTAATGAATTGTTGGCGTTTGGGTTGTCACCGCCGCCATGTTGTGAAGCAGCTCCTGGGCCGGTGGTTCCATAGGGTGGACCGCCATGTAAAGAAGGTGGAGGTGGTAATCCAGGTCCCATACCTCCAGCAGCAGCGGCGGCGGCGGCGGCTGCTGCAGCTGCTGCCGCCGGACCTTGAGAAGACGGGGGAGGAGGTAATTTTGGAGTGGGGCCACCACCTGGACCCAGATGAGAATGACCGCCAGGACCAGGAGCAATGTTAGGACTGAAATGATCCGGTCGATCTGTTTTCATCCTCTCTGATTTGAGCCTTTTAGGATCCCTTTGATCAGTCAATCTCTCTCTCTCTCTTTCCCTCTCTCTCTCCCTCAGATCTCTGTCTCTTAGATCCCGCTCCCTCGGATCTCTCTCTCTCAAATCACGATCGCGTAAGTCTCCACGTTCTCTTGGATCACCTCGCTCTCGGTCTCTCTCCCTTTCTCGATCTCTCATCTCTCGCTCCCTCTCTCTTTCTCTTTCTCGTTCCCTTTCTCTGGGATCGCCACCTCTCTCCCTCTCCCTCTCTCCCATCCTTTCTCGTTCTCTTTCCCTCTCCCTCTCCCTCTGCTCCCGCTCCCTCTCTCTCAAGTAATAAGGATCACCATACCCGGTCTGCATCTGGATCTGATTGGCGGCTCCCATGCCCAAAGGACCACCAGCGCCAGCACCACCAGCACTAGGAGGGCCGCCAGGACCAACGACCTGAGCGCCCGCACCAGCGCCACCGGTGTTTGTAGCTAATGACGCGATACCAGTAGGCAGACCGGACCTAACCGCAGCTACTTCGGTATTAGCTCTCGCTCTGGCTATCTCTTCTTCATAATGTTGACGAATCTTGCCATGTTGCGATTCAAGATCGTATAGAGATTGACGTATAATGTTCAGTTCGTTTATTTGAGAAGTGACTAAGTAGAGAGAGAAAAAAATGATGAATACGATACTGAAAGAAAAAAGGGGAAAAAGAACAAACTTTTAGCTTCATATTCATCTCTCTGGTTTCGCATATTATTGAGTTCATTTGTAAGCTCGACGAATTCCTGCCTAACGACATCCAATGACTCATTGAGTCTAGCTTGGGACTGTGAACCTGGTGCTGGTGGGCCTGTCGGCTGAAGTGACCTATGCTATATGAAATATGAATAAAACCCTGGAACATAACACGTGTTTCGTACATTGTATATGGTGGAGGACATGGAGGGAGGGGCAGAAGAGCGGAGTGACAGAAAGAGAGATGTGGGTTAATATATACTTTACTTAGGGCAGGGTGGCATTACGGCATTCCATTCTCACACACACACACAAATAACTTTGCCGCCGGTATCTCCGTTTCAAGACATAGGCACAGCCAAGGGCTTTCAGGGCCAGAAGCCCAGTAGCAGCTGCTGCCACATTAACAAAGCAGGCAAGAGAAACTATTAACACACGTTTGGTACAATAATATTTGTGAATCTATATTCCTCTCTAGAAATACACTTCCGTTGACAAATTCCAATTTTCACACAGCAAAAGAGAAAAACATAGCAAGACCGGATCAGTCAGTGGTTATCACCGGGAAAGCTGCGGCACAATCGGCTGCTTATGTACGTGGGTTTTCATCCGGAATTTTACGGTCGAGTTTTTCGGGAAAACTCAAGGGCTGGCCTAAGAAGATGACGCATTGTTAACAAACTACCATGCAGTGACGTATATCTTGTACACGTACACCTTAACTTTACATCCTCAGCAAGCCCCCAGATCTCAGATCCCAGCTTCCATCCACCAAAATCTCAACTATCGCGGGTTCATCCTCCCTAGCATTCGAGCTTCATTTTTTAGAAATTTAATATACCATCCATCAACATCTCACGTCAAATAAATAAAAAAAAACCTTTAATCGGATCCATCTACCGGCACTGGCATTGGATCAGGACAGGACAGGACAAGTTTCGCGCTCAAACGTCAGAACGTCAAGCTAAGGTCGACATCTAAAACCGCCTCCATCAGTTATCAATATATCAATTGTCAGCTTTTGCACTTATACTAAATCATATCACGACACCATTATATACCGTGAGGTCGCTTCTTGATTCGATCATCTTATTTTTAACTGAGCCTTCCTTTCCCCTTTCTCTCAACTTTTCCCCCCCATTTAAATTTTCTGTTTCAACTTATCTACCTTTTCATGACGTTCTCTTTTATTTTATTTATAATAAATTGCATACCGATCGTTTCCAAATCAAGATTTTTAATAATATCCCTCATCAAGGTACTTTCATTGACAGTCATCTTTTCCCGTGCTTGGCGTGGACTGCTCCTGTCCAATATCTATTATAAAATGTACAAGTACGAGTCGGTCTTGCACGTGCGTAACTAGAAAGTATCACCATATAGTAACTATCAACCCTAAAAAAATAATGGGGCTGTGGTCAGTGACTGTCAGGTGGCAGCTCAAATCCGCTCGGAATTGGATTTGGCAAAAATTCACCCAATGTACTCCCAATGTCGAGCAGCCAATGATAACCTATGTGTGTGCTACCTTGACGACTCGCGGTTAACTAGACTTGAACTTCATTCCCATCAGAGAAGTTATATATATATACCTCTGTTCCCCTATTATCACCAGGTTCTGATCTGTTCTGATGTTTCCAGGACGGTTGTTCGCATCAGTGAGAGGATTATATAAATTGCATCTTTCCCCCCCTCATCTGCCCTCATCTGCTTGATATATTTCACCTCCACTGCTCCCCAGTGGCCGGTCCCCTCCATCATTTTACCTCAAACTCGAACAAGTAAGATTCCTCATCCAGCACTGAAAAAGCTATTCAGCATCTCCACGCAGGCATTCTGTATCAATCTGTATCTGCCTTTGTTTTGATGCCTTTTGCTTACGCGAGCTTGTTATCGCCGCTTTTACTTTACGCTTCTTTAGTCACGTGGTATCCATGATACCATGTCAAAATTACAACTCCGCGTTTTATCCAAGGATGCGAACCAAGGCGAACCATCAACCAGCAAAAAATCAAAATTTTGTGTGCACAATGGATAATAGGACGGCAGGAGGCCAGAATGGATGTCGGGCTGTGAATTGTAGCCAGATAGTGCGATTGGAAACTTCCTAATAGGTTTATACTATATCTGATTAGACCAATCTTGAATCACAGTCATCTAGGGCCTAGCCGTCGAAAATAATCCACAGCACACCCAATCTAAACCCATCCACTAGAGTGGGAATAATAAGTCATTACCGTTACCCTTGATGCACCCCGATTTCACAGGTAGTCCAACTTTCTCACTCGATACACTCTAAATGTAACTGACGGCCCGGTAAGGCTGTATATTTTACATATCTTCTCCCTGACATCGAAAGAATCCGTGTAAAAATTTGAGGGAGCTAGGTGGACTTTGTTGACAGGTTGCTGGCACTGCAAACGCATCTTCTCACATGGGTGACACCGCTTCTATTTCGCCAATCGTTCCAATATGCCGTATATAAGGCGCTTTCTAAGCGTGTCAAACGCCAGAAAACAAAGCCGTGCTAGTAGCAACACTTACCGAAAAGGAACAAGACGAGCCCTGCAGAAGGGTGCACGAAAATTTCTAGAAGAATTCAGCATTCCTAAACAGTAGAGGCTGACAATCATCAACAGATAGAATGGTAAGCAAAGTAGTTTTGAACCAAATCAGGTCAGTATAATACCGAGCCACGCTGCGGGTCCACCGTGTCGTAGAAAACTATTATACGTTCTATACTATGGTATGTGGCAATGCTAACCCTGCTCACTGAAAAATTTCGACATCACAGCCTCAACTCAGGTCCAGGCTTCAGGTATGGCGAAATCCAGATACCGGTTTGCGGCCTCTTCATGGTCAGCTGCTGTTGTCATACCAGTGCCCAGTAAAGATGATACTGCCAGAGGGTTCCGTGCTACCAACACCACAAGTTTTTGCTTGGAAGGATAAGTCGGATATCAGTCCTTGAAGGGCTGCTCCCAAGCTCTGAGATCTGGAGGGTCAAGGGCATCATATGCAAACCTCTACACGATGTTTGAGTTCTATACGGAGTTCTATACATACAATTTTAACCTTCTGTGGTACTGGAGTTATAATACATTGATGTATACGTCTGAGTTCAATACTCAGCACTAAAGCAAAGCACACAGGAGGCACATGAAGCTCAAGCTCAACAAAATCTAACAACGAAAGGCTGGAGTTAAGATGTAAATTTCTCTTCAATTTTTTTCTACATTCTCGCCAAGAGTAACCAATCTCGAGCTCCCTAGTCTAACGCAGTGCAATTATTAATATTTTTCGGTGGTACATATACATGATTCTTCTAAACAGCCTACAGATCAGCGTACATACAGTCGTAGAGTCCAAGCCAGCTAGCGATCTCTTAATTTATCCAAGAAAAAAAACTATATGGAATCAATCAATCGTCAAACAACCCATCCAACCATCTCCACAAAAAGGTATCAAACATCAAATCCAATAGCCCTCCATGCTGCTCGAAACCCCTCATGTCTTTCACAAAACGCCTCAACCCTCATCTTCGACAACTCTTCAAACTCCTCACTAAACATCCTCCTATCGCTCCACATCTGCTGCCAATGCTCTTTCAGAGTTCCTTCATTCCTATTTACCACGTATCTCATTATATACCCATGCATGGCTCCCGAATTTAAACACCACTCCAGATCGCGTACATCTACGCTGATTTTGCGGCGATATCGCGCTTCTTTTGCGGCACAGTGGTCTGCCCATCCCTGGAGTTTGTGAAGGAGGAGAACTGGGAAGGGTACAAGTGGGAGATAAGAGCGTTGTGCAAGGATGGAAGTTGGAAGGGCTGGAAGGTTCATAACTCCGGGAAGGAGGATGTCGACTTTGCTGGATATCGCGCGGGGTATACGAATTGGATGCGATGAAGATGCTTCTTCTTCTGAGGTGGTATCATCGTCATTAGCATTAGTAGTGTCATGGAGAGCCATAGAGGCGAAATTATGTGCGATGAAATTGGAGGAGGTAGACGTCGAAGGACGAGGCTTAGCAACGAAGTGAAGGACCTTGTAAGTTGCTTCGGGATTTCGCGCAGGTTTGAGAATGAAGTGATAGTCCGGTGGGGCATGTCGAACAATCAGAGCTTTGATCTCTTCTTCTGTAATTGAAGCACGCTCAGGAGGCGGGAGAACGAGAATATCGACGTCCTATTATGCAAGTGTTGAGTGTCAACTTTGAGGACATAAATGGCACGCACATTTGGGAAACGCTGATTACCGTATAGGTTACAAGCCATACTCCCAAAGATTGCACATGGGAGACCGAGTTCTGACAAGATAGCTACTGTCGTCCGCGCAGCTAACGAACGGATTCGCATATAGCCGAGGGTCAGGTTTCTCCGTCTAGGTCGTACCGGTGCCCCAGGGACCGTGCTCGTATATGTCCTGCTAACTCTCGGACCTTCACCAAATCCCATCTGTCGCCACTCACGCCCAAAACTGTTATGAGCAGTGATAAAACGGTCAACCCGTGCAGCAGACTCATTGTGAAGGTTGCGATCGTAAGCTGGGTCATGGCGAAACTTTGGTTTGGAGGTGGAGGTCCGTAAGTTTCGTAGCAGAGTCATGAGACCCTTGCAAGCTAAATGAGTGCTTTGGTCACTAGGGTTACGGGTCTGGCATTCGTCCCACTCCTTCAGCTTGTGGAGAACCAGGTAGGAGGCTGGAATTGCCACTGGAACGGTCCCTTCCATAGGGAATTGGCGTTTGAGGGATGTTACATCTGAGATTATTATTACTCGCTAGCTGAGGTTTGTTTATTTGTTCAGCCATCAATTATTAGATAATCTCCCTCCCGCTTTTAGGAGCCTGATAAAATCCTGTCACCCTTGGCTTCCCCTAACCAGGAATAACTTCGTGAATCACCTCATGTTAAACAAGACCCTCCGGGCAGTTCCAGGGCCTCAACATGGCAACGTGTTACTTCATGATGCAGAATGTAGTATATAGAGTAGGTGGTTTGCTCGTCTCAAACTCCCAAGACCACTCTCAAGCCTTTGTGAGGCCTCCAGAATGGCAATTGGCTACGTTGACAATCCTCAAGAAAGAGGGTGTAGTGCTTGCCTTCCTAACATACTCAAAGAAAAGCTGACTGTCTCCAGCTGAAGTCAGAAGTATCTATCGTCAACAGATCCTCCAATTTATAAATCTCCGTTCCGAGGTCTCCACCTGGCGCGACACACTTGTTGGCTCCGAACGCACCATAGCTTTTCAACAACAACTCCACACCTCCATTTCCACTTTGCCGAATACCGCCAAACACATCCTTGAAACTTCCAACGCCTCTTTCATGAGCTCCGGCAAGTACGCTATACGCGAAGCGAAAGCGGCCTTTCAGACGCTGCTTGTCACGGCTCAGGACAGGCTGGAGACTCTGAGCAATGAGAGTATGGTTGTGTTCGTCATTGAGGCGAAGATTTATAACGCGATCCAGATTCTGAAAACCTGCAGAACAGAACTCGAGACAGAGTGTGTTGCAACCTGTAAGACGAGGGATGACTACTGGGCCAATTTCAACACCGCGTTGTTGCATCTGGAGAGTGCTAGGCGCCGTCTCTCGGACAAGACAGCAGACCTGGATGTACGTCCACCAATCCTTCGTATCTGCCCGTTTGTCCTTTACTGACACATGATAATAGAACCTCGACATCCTGTTCGGGAACACGGAGGCAAAACTTCAGCCGCTTCGTCGCAACGTATCGGACCAAGAGAAGATTTGCGAGAAGCTTAAGTCGAAATACATTCACACCGACGAACTTCACGACACGGAGCTAATAGTCATCGCGGGCCTTGACTTCCTCATTGGGGACCTGGAATCGATCATGCAGATGACTCAAAATCTAGAGCACGATATTATCACGGCTAAGGAAGACGCATCGGATGACTATCGCAAGGTGAATAGCATGGAAGCATGCCTCGAGGGACGAATCATCGAGGTTGACAGGGAAGAATGCCTGAGGCGCATACTTCGTTTGCTGCAGGTGGATGATAGCACGCATCTGGTGTGGGCGAAGAATCTTATCTACAAATATTATCACGAAGGCTTTTCACATGATCAGATAAGGAATTTGGAGCAGGATTTCGAATTGGATATTTGAACAAGGACGACGCACATTTGTCCCTGTCAACTGAACGTAATTCTCATTCCACTGGCAGTGTTTAATCTTTTAAATTTTAAGTGCGATTTAAATAAAATCCCTCTAGAAGATTTGTTGGCCAGTATGATCAATGCGAGAGCTTCTAGAAAAGGAAATAAATACAGCATTTTATTTGAAGGTTTGCACAAAAGTAGCAGCATATAATGTCTAACTTTCCTCTTTTACACTTCTGGGAGAACATTGATTCCTAGATCAAGAGGCTAGTTAAATGAATGATAAGTACAGACAATAGGTAATCATAATAGTTGCTCGCCTCAGTTGTTTTTTGCCCAAGTATCAGTGAGTGAGCTTCGAGAAACCTAGTAGTACATGGTTTATATACGAAATAAACTACAGTCTAGCAGATTCTCAGAGTGCAATAAAGTGATATAAATCGAGAGCATGAATGTTCGGTGAAATAAAGAATATATTGGCGGCGGTGTGGAATGCATGCACCGCAAGCCATGATTGCGAACATAAGAAATCGTTGTAAGAACTTGAATGAAAACATAAAACATACGTATTACGGTGAACGACGGCATTTCCGTCTTGGGCGCTTATGGTACAGGTTCGTGTCTGGATATCAAACACCCCTCGTGTGCATCTCGGCAGCGTCCGTAACGCTCGGATTTGGCCCATAAAACGACAACTTCTATCTACTATTGGTCTACTAGTCAGGCGCAAGATATACATATGATCGATGTTCCATTCTGGGTGTCAACTGCGTCAATATTGCAATCCGATCCCAAGGATTTGCCTAGAAGGCTGATACCGAGGGAAAAATTTTCAAAAATAGATTATTCACGTGCACGTGTCTTAATAGTCCTACACGGTTCTACGGTGGAATTTGATCCCGTAGGTTCGGGGCCTTCAAGTTCCTTCCACCAATAACGCTAAAGCTAGTACTCAGCTGGAACCACGAAGAGCTCCAAGTGGTTGCCCGACACTTCATCCACATTGAGGTAAGGTCATATCGCCGAGCACCTATTTGATTTCAACCCTTTTTTCACGATTTCTCGATCATGTGGAACTCGAAGGATATCTGCAGAATCCAGTGCAGATTGATCATCGATGAGATGATAAAGAGCATGTGTAAGTTGTGGAACAGGGTCCGTGAAGCACAAATGAAATGTGGTATGGCTACCTGCTGTAGTGGGCGCTACAGCTATACAAGATTCGGTTCGAGTTCAACATGGGGCCCGAACACCCACTTTTTGCAGATTCAATGCCTCTTCCATAAATCAGGACAAGTATGCCAGGGGCCTCCTGAGCCTCTTGTCTTTGAGAGTGGTGAAGTGAGAGCGTTGTAGTGTGAGTGAAAAACGAAGGTGAGACTCATTCAACAACACCGATCATCCCGTGATGAGCGCTCGAACATGCCAGTGGCTGTCAACTTGTCTTCAGAATTCTGCATGGATAACACGTGGATGTGGCTGCTGCCTTGTGATATATATTCTATCTTGTCGACCATCGTTCACCCCAAACTCCAGAGTTATCTCTGTTCTTTTGACTGTCACTAAAATGGATCTCGCCAGTATGTCGGCAGCGTCTGCTGCAAAACAACTTGCCCAGATTAATCAGCGCGAGGAGCAACGCCTCCTAGAACAAGGCAACGGCAAGGCTCAGGTTGCTTTCGCTCGTGATGTTAAGAACTCTCTACTTTTCCAATACGATTGGGGTGATCTTCTCTCTGCCGCCCCTCTGGCACTATCGTTGATGGGCTCTTGCTATGTGGCTTCAACTTCTCCTCTGGCTCACGCGATTTCCCTTGAAGATGCTATCCCGAAGGATGGATTCAAGTACATAAAGTAAGGTTGCTCACGATCTGATACATTGATCATGATAATAGTTGCAACGACATTCCCTCAGGTACCCCGTTCTCAAGGCCTGTCTCGTCCAAGTATCAGATGCTGGACGCATGGCCTTCATCAGAGCAGAGAAGAATATGGACCTAATCAATAGCACCTCTGCCTCTCTCGGTGGCTATGTGAATCGCCAGCTATCTCTTTTTTTTACTAGCATTCATTGACCCCGAGTCATTAGATGAGCTCTATCTCACAATACCTCCCTAGTCTCCCCGACCCTGGCGCCCAAGATGCTGTTATCAACAAGCTCCAGCTCCTCAAGGATGGTTCTGACGACTGCCTCCGCTATGCCCAGGGCATCGAAGAGGAGTTCAATAACTGGCTGCTTCTCGTGTGCGAGCTGCATCAAGTCACCATTGCAAAGGGGGGGAAGACCGGTGAGGCACAGGAGGAGAACCAGACTAAGCTCGGCAGCCTCAAACTTGAGGCCGGCTTGACGGAGTCTACCCTCGAGTCCACTAATGAGATGGCGAAGACATTGAAGCAAAACTTGGATTCCTCGAGAGAGTTGTTCGAGAAGGCAGCAAATGATCTGCCAGGACGTGGGTTCCGTCTCAGGTCTAATCACCATTGCGTATATTATGCTAACGTCCTGATCAGCATGGGAGTCTATCGGCCTCAGTCTCGCCAATAATATCATCACACAAGCAACAATCATTATCGGTCAAGCCATGAACAGGATGATGGACTTCCGAGGCGCAGCGAGGGGACTGCGCAGCACGGCTGGAACTGCTGTCAACGTTTTGAATTCCTTCGCCAACCCCGGAGCAGTCCGCAGTAAACATCTCCTAAACACCCTTCCAGAGGATAGCAATGATCCTGCGTACCCAGCATCCATCATTGTGTCAACACTAATCACTACATTTATGACGTTGTTGAGGGCCGAAACGAACGAGGATGTCGACTGGGATGGCTTTATGGGGAAGGCCAACGAGAAGGCTGAGCTCATGTTCGTGAAGGTCCACCTCCAACACCACCTCCGTAGGGTTGAGTGGACGAACAAGGCGCCGAGTCGCGAGCTGAAGAAGGCTATCGACATGAGTATGAAAGTGCGTTGGCTTTCACCATCCCGCACCTATCTCTGCGGTGTTTAGTGACCAATTTTAGGTTATTGAGAAGATAGAGGGGGTGATCCTGAAGGACAAGCAGCTTACGTCTAGCAGACCTGCTCGTAACGTAATCGAGGAGTGGCAGGGTACTGTTAAAGAAGCGAAAGGCTTGGTCACCAAGCTGTCCACAACGGCGCAAAGCTTACCTGGAGGGGCCCCAGGAACAGTAAGTAATTTTATTCCTTTATGCGACCGTTGAGACGACGAATTGTTCTCTCCACAGGCGCCCACGATGAAAGGTCCGGCGACTTCGGCCCGGTCTGAAGACAGAACTGACAGTACGACACTGCATTTACACTTCGATTAATGGACTAATATTGGGTTTCGCAGAACTTACCGCCTTGAACGTGGCGGTGGAGAAATTGAACACAACTCAAGCTGCATACACAGCCGCCCAAGAAAACTACGTCAAAGCCAGCGACAACGCCGCCAAGGTTGGGTCCGAGCTTGCACACATCAAGGCAAATTTAAAGAGTCTTACGGAGAAGAAGATAACTATGGTGAGCTAGCCCCACCTTTTTCTCTCTCTCTCAGCAGCTTACCCCCGTGTACGCGACCTTCAGGACGGCATCAAGAAAATCCTCATTCAGTGCATCGGCACACTCATTCAGATGAAGGAGCAAATCACCAACCTTGTCCGCTTCTTCAGCGCCCTTTCTGCTATGGTTGAGCATGTCGTCAAGCAAAACGTCAGGGACTTTGTTCAACAGGTCGAGTCTTCCCAAAGGCTTTTGATTGGAAATGTTTCCCTCCTCGATATCTCCCGTCAAGTGACTCCGTCTCTGCTATCACATGCTCCGCAATCGCTGACGAGCTACTTTTTCAGGAACTGTATACGACATCGCTCATGTGCCAAGCATACTTCTCTCTCTTCTCCACCATCGTCAAGATGTACACCAAGATCTCCATTGACCACATCATGCCCGGTGTCAGGCTCTGCGATGAACTTAGCAAGTCCGCTGACGAGGATCCTAATGCCATCGCAGTACGGACACGGGCGCTCGACGATTTTTACGACAACGCACAGAGGGCGGTGCGAGAGCTCATATTCAAGGTTAGCCGCAGTGTCCCAGGTGCACAGCCTGGCAAGTTGGGTAAACATCGGTGTTGACGTGTCCACAGACGCAAAGAGAGATTGCGGCTACTCTTGAAGCTCGGGTTAAGCTAGTAGCGAACGATACTCAGGCGCTGCCGAGTCTTCCCCAAGTAGTTGTAAATGCGATCACCTATGGGAAGGAGACCATCACAATGTCTGTATCGCAGGGATTCGACAACTACCAAGCTCCCGCGGTGATGGCAGACCTCTCTGTGAGCTCCTTGCCTAATTTCCATACTCGTGTGAGAAGTTGAGCTAATGTACACCTCTCCATAGATGGATCCCGATGAAATCTGATTGGGCACCAGACGATCCGTCTCGAAGAACAGATGTTGTAAGTCAAGGCTGGTTAGCGTTCTGACGCTGATTTCAATTTTCGGCATATTCTCTTCTTCTCGTCTTTTTTCGTTATTGTGCCATGTACAGTACCACGATATGCATCTTTACGATCGAACCACGATTCTGACTGGTATAGTACGGTGTTGAACAATGTGCAAGCACCGTGACCAACTAGACTCGCATGTCAATCCGAGTCAGTTCGTATGCGTCATTATATCTATTACCTTTATTATCCACGACGTGAGACCTCGACGTAGGTAGATTGGAAGTTGCCTGTTGTGTTTTTCAGGCTCGACATTGTTGTTAATTGCGCTACTGACGATTTACCGTCGGCGGCGCTGGTACGCATCAGGAAATGCTTAACGGACCTGCCACATAACCGTCGACGGTACGGGATGTAACCCATGGCCGTACGGGTGTTACGACGAAGTTTGTGTACTCTTTTTGTTAATATTGTTATAGTAAATATTCTCCCAAAATCAAAGTCACACCACCAGTGGAACGGCAATACATTAACCAAGTAAACGTAATGAAGAGGGCAAATATCTGGAATACTGGTACCAGTGGAAGCGCAAAAAAAAGACGTCAACCCCCGGGCCACATGTAAACCATAGTATTTCACAGTATTTTTTGTTTGCTCTTGGTTTGCTTCTAAATGATTGACCAAAAGGAAAAACTTCAAACACAGCTTCCAATTACCAACCAGAAATCCATTTCATCCATCAATACAGAGTGGTTGGATACTGAAGGCAATGCAGTGCCTCATTGACAAGTTGGAGAAGGCTCTGGACTATGAAAAAGAACTGATGAAACTGGGAAAACAATGGTGACCAAGGTGAGGACTGGTGATGTTGCAAAAGCAGTAGTTGAGAGAAAGATATAAGTACTAGTGGGGGAGTATGTAATATAAGGCAATGCAATTATTGATGGCTTCTTGTGATACTTTAAGGTGGTACATATACATGAATATTAATGATTCCTCCAAACAATCTACAGCATACGGTCGTAGAGGCCGAGCCAGCTAACGATCTTCATTTATCCAAGAAAAAGACATGCAATGAATCAATCGTCAAACAACCCATCCAACCATCTCAAAAAAAAGGTATCAAACATCAAATCCAATAGCCCTCCATGCTGCTCGAAGTCCCTCATGTCTTTCACAGAACTCCTCAACCCTCATCCTCGACAACTCTTCAAACTCCTCACTAAACATCCTCCTATCGCTCCATACCTCCTTCCAAAGCTCTTTCCGGCTTTTTCTATCTTTACTTAGCACGTATCTCATTAAATGCCCATGCACGGCTCCGGAATTTAAACACCACTCCAGATCGCGTACATCTACGCTGATTTTGCGGCGATATCGCGCTTCTGTTGCGGCACAGTGGTCTGTCCATGCCTGGAGTTTCTGAAGGAGGAGGACTGGGAAGGGTACAAGCGGGAGAGAAGAGCGTTGTGTAAGCATGGAAGTTGGAAGGGCTGGAAGGTTCATTACTCCGGGAAGGAGGATGTCGACTTTGCTGGATATGGCGCGGGGTATACGAATTGGGTGCGATGAAGATTCCTCTTCTTCTGAGGTGGTATCATCGTCGGTAGCGTTAGTAGTGTCACGGAGAGCCATAGAGGCGAAATCATGTGTGATAGAATCAAAGGAGGTAGACGTCGAAGGACGAGGCTTAGCAACGAAGTAAAGGACCTTGTAAGTTGCTTCGGGATTTCGCGAAGGTTTGAGAACGAAGTGATAGTCTGGCGGGGCATGTCGAACAATCAGAGCTTTGATCTCTTCTTGTGTCATTGAAGCACGCTCAGGAGGTGGAAGAACGAGAATGTCGACGTCCTATTATGCAAGTGTTGAGTGTCAACTTTGAGGACATAAATGACACGCACGTTTGGGAAACGCTGATTACCGTATAGCTTACAAGCCATACTCCCAAAGATTGCACATGGGAGACCGAGTTCTGAAAGGATAGCTACTGTCGTCTGCGCAGCTAACGAACGGACTCGCATATAACCGAGGTTCGTCCGTCTAGGTCGTACCGGTGCCTTAGGGACTGTGCTCGTAGATGTATTGCTAACTCTCGGACCTTTGCTCGTAGATGTACTGGTAACTCTTGGACCTTTGCTCGTAGATGTACTGGTAACTCTCGGACCTTCACCAAATCCCATTTGTCGCCACTCGCGCCCAAAACTGTTATGAGCAGCGATAAAACGGTCAACCCGTGCAGCAGACTCATTGTGAAGGTCGCAATCGTAAGCTGGGTCATGGCGAAACTTTGGTTTGGAGGTCCGTAAGTTTCGTAGCAGAGTCATGAGATCCTTGCAAGCTAAATGAGTACTTTTGTCACTAGGGTTACGGGTCTGGCATTCGTCCCATTCCTTCAGCTTGTAGAGAACCAGGTAGGAGGCTGGAATTGCCACTGGAACGGTCCTTTCCATAGGGAATTGGTTGAAGTGGATGTTACATGTGTGACTTATTATCGCCCTATCGGAGTCAAAAGGACACGTGATATTATTGGTCTGTGGACCACCCACATCCAACTTCCGTCACCTCAGCTCTATAACTTTAGTCAGGACACCATTTCTGCCTTTCTTGAGCTATGCAAATTGCCAGTAGTACCTCACAAGCATGGAGTTTCTAAACGTCGACGAATTTCTTATCATGAAGCTCACCACCTGTCAGATCTCCAACTGCACTGTGTCCCATCCCTTATTGGTCAGCCATATGTCATAGAATCTCGGACATCTGAGTCTCTGTTTTGTAATCTGCTCTTATTTTTTGACTCCAACTCTGTGGTCTCAATATTGATAGAAGAACACTCGTCTTCTTCCGGCCTCCCGTCTTCTCCAGATTGAGGGCACTCTGTATCGACATACGATAGCGGTCACAGAAGTATCAGCATGTCAGTGCGAAGAATCATGAAGCTACAAGCGTCTCAAACTTCCGAATCCCCCCCTTCCCTTGTATTTCCTAACCTGGCGTAAAGTACCAAGTAAAGAATCTTATACAACCTCTCAATACCCTGTTCACCCTTATACTGGTACGCTTAGTAATATCGAGACTGTCAATATTGTTCTCAATTGGGCCGTCTCCCATTGCCCGGGGAGAAGAAAAGGCTACCTCCAGGTATCCGGTGTTCAAAAGACTCGCCGCCGATTTAAATTTAGGATATGTATGGTCCGATGAGGACGACATTGATGGGGAGAGGGAAAAGCCCTGTCCATATGTTGAAAAGATATTGGGTGACTTTCCATAAGGCTAACTTGATTTTTTCAAATCTAAACCTTAATGTAAACCACAATAACCTGACACAAAATAAATAAATTATTCAACTTGAATCCAGAATTAGTTATCATCAGATAGGTGTGACTGTGGCTGGTTATCTACGTACTATGGATGAAGAAAATGGCCGCTTTCCATTCATGCGGGAGACTGAGGAGTGCAAGGCTGATGCTACTGAGGAAGAATTCAATTCTCACCTAGCCGCAGCACTGCCGACTTTGCGCAATGGACAATGAAATCCAACACAAAATTACCTCTTTGCGAAAGGCACGGGCCCGAGCCTCCAGAGGGGGTGTACAGTCGAGCTGGCTGCATGGAACAGCGCTGGCAATGGAGGAGAGGTACTCTTGTCGGCGTGGGAGGTATGAAAATCCAAAAACGGCAACGGGATGGGACCCGAAGAGCTTTATTTGGGCAGTGCAAGGATTTTAGAATCTGGAGGAGGGGTCGATACCCTCTCTCTAAATTTAAGGTTTAGAAAGCTCTTGAAAAACGCCACCTGACAGGTCTAGTACCAGATTGGGACGGTATCCATGCGGCACTTCGGCAGAGGACCCTACCTGCCAATAGTTTAGAGTTAGAAATTCAAGTTAGCCTTATGGAAAGTCACCCATTTCTTTATTCCACACCTGTCAGACAGTATTTAAGGCAGCCGACCTTCGAAGCACATTGGGCTAAGCAGCCTTGGATTTTTTTGGGGAAAAGCGCCCGTACCCTCCTGCTTCAGGGAGCCTGAGGGAGGTCACTTTAATTCCATCTGTTTTAAAATAGCAGCTTCTTCTCTATGTCAAAATCCCAGCTGACGAGCAGGTTGAGCAGCCTAAAATAAAGAGTCTCGAAGAGCAATTAATTACCTAATCTCTGGTAGACAACTTCGATATATGTGATGTGACATGAGTTATGGATCACGATATATGAATACCTAATCTGTCGGCAAGAACCGCTGTCATCTGAGATCTGATTCCCACCTATGATACTTAAAGAAACCCATCCAAAGGATGTTTCCTCTCTCCTCCCAACCGCACCTACGAATCCATAAACTTGAACACATACCTTAATGGTCAAGATCTCTGGTTTCGAGACCCATGGTATGTTAGCCTCGACTTTGATTGAGCACTGACAACCATTGATTTCAGACGTGAGGTTCCCAACTTCTTTGACGGGGGACGGTTCAGACGCAATGTATGTAAATAAAACTGCTTATGATCATAAATGTTCACTTTTTCTTGGTACATAGGAATACCGACTGTGATTATTCGTCTGCCTACGTCGCGCTTTTGACGGACTCAGATCTCGTTGGATACGGGATGACATTTACGATCGGACGCGGAAATGATATCGTAAGTCATACCTTTTGAATGATCTGGATGTGAAACTATACCGCTACTACACGAATTCATCTTTGGATGGATCTCTTGAAAATTTTGGGTCAACCCAGCTCTAAGCTGTAAATCAACATACTCCGAAACTGGCTTTTCCTTCATCCATGCACAGAACGAAAAAAGATAACTGCTAACATCCTCACTCTAGGTTTGTTCAGCAATAAAAGCAGTCGCAAATCGTTTGGTCGGGAAAGATACTGAAGCTCTCTTTGCCCATATGGGCCAGGCCTGGGACTATATGATGGCGGATCCCCAGTTGCGCTGGTAAGCTTTTCGTAGTCGAGATAGCTGGAATAGGGTGACAACTACATATTCCTAGGATTGGTCCAGAGAAAGGTGTTATCCACATCGCTTCGGGCGCCGTCAACAATGCTCTATGGGATATGTACGCCCGCTCGCGTAAAAAACCATTATGGAAGTTAGTCGTTGACTTTACGCCGGTAAGCAGGACTCTACACAGAGACAAATTCTCATTTTCTCATTGCTTTCTAGGAAGAGTTTGTGAAATCTACGTCGTTTAGATACATCTCAGACGCCATTACGAAAGAAGAAGCTTTAGTCATGCTCAAAGAGAAAGAAGCAGGAAAAAAGGCCCGAGAAGAGAAAGTCAAAGAAATTGGGTAAAGCGTTTCACATCATTTACTTCTAAATCAACAACCGTCGTTTGTTTTTTTTTTTTCAGGTATCCTGCATACGTTACATCCGCAGGCTGGATAGGCATGCAGGTCTCATCTCATGTTGTCAACTCGATTCTTATATTTTTATCCTAGGCTACAGCGATGAAAAAATTTCTCGTCTCACCAAGGAAGCGGTCTCAGCAGGTTTCAATCATTTCAAAATGAAAGTTGGCGCGAACCAAGCGGACGACGTCCGTCGCGGCAAGCTGATCCGCTCTATTATCGACGACCCGCAATTCCTACCTTCCTACATGAAGCCTCGTGATCCCAACAGTGAAGACTTACGGGGAAAGAATGCAGGCCCGATTGGCGCGGTCCTAATGATCGACGCAAACCAAGTATGGGATGTGCAGCAAGCAATCGATTATGTGAAAGGATTAGGAGAGATAAAACCGTGGTAAGTTGATGGACAAAGGTCCCAAACGGCGGAAATAGGGTTGATAGCTCTTATCTACCCTTTCTCTCAAGGTTCATTGAAGAACCTACTGCGCCAGATGACGTTCTAGGTCATGCGACGATACGCAAGGCACTTAAGCCACATGGTATCGGCGTAGCCACAGGGGAACACGCACACAATCGCATAGTTTTCAAGCAACTGTTACAAGCGGATGCAATTGACGTCGTACAAATCGATTCTTGTAGGCTTGCTGGCGTCAGCGAAGTTCTCAGTGTACTCCTCATGGCAGCCAAGTAACTCGCATCTCTCCCGAAATTTTAGAGAGGAGTTAATCACAATCTATCAGATTTGGGGTTCCAGTTTGTCCTCACGCTGGCGGCGTTGGGCTATGTGAATATGTAATTCATCTTAGGTTTGAATTTGGATTTGATTTTGTTCTTCTATATGATGACACCGCTTTTTCCTCGTAGCTTGATTGATTATATCTCTGTCTCTGGTACCATGGAACGTAACGTATTGGAATTCGTGGACCATTTACATGAACATTTTGTTACTCCTTGCTCGATCAACGCTCGTGGGAGATACAATGTGCCCTTGAATCCTCACGAAGGATACAGGTATGTCAATCCCCAAATCATATCTCTTCGTGAAATGATCGTCGGGAATCTGATTGTTTTTTCTTCGCTCTCACCGCCTTTCCACAGT
The DNA here is from genome assembly GCA_015039465.1 of Phlegmacium glaucopus. Lineage (NCBI taxonomy): Eukaryota > Fungi > Basidiomycota > Agaricomycetes > Agaricales > Cortinariaceae > Phlegmacium > Phlegmacium glaucopus. The sequence goes on along the minus strand of MU130178.1, from coordinate 72,035 downwards.
ATCGAGATGCACAAATCAAGTATTGCTGAATATGAATGGCCAGATGGAACCTACTGGCAAGGTAGCGTTAAGCCTTAGACGTCCTGCATCGTCTGATGATAACAATAAACTCCTGTAATTGTACATCTCGTTCGAGGCTATGTAATCGCTTCAATAGTATATACCCCCTCAAGGCCTCAAAGGGTATGACCTTAGTTTATTCGTCTAAGGGTCCACAATTTCCAAATAAGGAAATAATTACATAATTGTAAAGATGGGCCGCCTGACAGTCTCTTAATCTCCTTGCGACCACCTACTTACTATGAAACATGCATTTCTTTTTACATTATCATCACAAAACCAACCCCCAGCTGCATTTTTGATGAACTGAGTGGGGAAATCTTTTGGTCGACAGTTGTTGATTCATCTAAGGGACTCCTGTGACTAATTCTGATGATGTAACATGCAGTTCTGTTTGTGTGATTAATGCTCCAATTGTGCTCCTACATACATTTCTTTCCACTGACTCATATAAGGGACATCCAGGTCCCTTCTCAAGCTGTCTGCTCCGGAAAATGCCGACACACCCCTTGATATCCCGGCGGCTGGTCAATGTCTCGTAGCCATCAGATTATATAACCTTCATGAGAAAACAATAAAGTGACAAAATAAATACCAGGGTCGCGATGGAGATTGCATTCCGGCGATCTTCAAAGTCTTATCCTCGATCATTTGATTAAAATGCCTTACTACGCTTTGAATCAAGAACATGAATGCGAGGAACATAATTTAACAAAAAGAAATGGCTAATTACATCAAATGATTAAAGATAAGATGTCACACTTTGCGGTGCAAGCGAGATCGCCGGAATCACCAGTATTTATTTTGCCACTTTCCCATCACTTACATAATTTCTTATGAGAGCGTCTTGGCCTACTTTCCCTCGTTTTAAAGCCGCTCCTACAGAACTCGTACTTGAACATTAAAACCATAGTTAGCCTTCCGTGTGTAGTATCCATCTCTGTATTTTCCTGGTTTTCGATAGAGAAAAGCAATGGTACCATCCATCATACTTGCATCATACGTAACTTATATAAGTAACATAACCCAATCATCCTCCCCCGTCCCTTGCCCGTCCCTAGGAAACCTAGACGGTTATTCAACATAAGTGTACTGATGATCCCGAGATCTTTTTGGAGGTTTAAAGAACAATCTTCAATGTTTTCAGGGACAAAAAAAATAAGTCCCCAGTTGCGATTGATAGTAGGAGTGAATATATGAGGTCTTTCCCCAGTTGTTTTTATGGCATTCTGTGTGGAATATAATTGTGTTTTAATTAACAAACCGTACGTTGCCATGACTTATGTGTCATTTTCTTATCATTATTTTTCCATTCTATTCCACTTCGCAATCACTTTGTGATTTCATCCAAGAAGTAGGGAGAGACTTTCTAGATATATTTAGAGTAGTACCGCCTCAGTCAGTCTGTTATTCCGAGACTGAGGTTAGTACCATACCTTTAATTATAACAGCAAAGTTACAACGGGTAGTTACTATTTGTTCTATAAATTGACGAAGAGCCCTACTGCGTTATAAGCGGTGTGATATATAATCTGATGGCTGCGTGCTGCGATGCAGCTTTGAATGTCCTTATTGTTGAGCGTTAAACCTTGGAGTCCGAATTGAGTCGGGCTCCGATTCATTGATCCGATAGTTGCACGCGATGGATCAACCTTTGTTGATCCATATCCTGTGCCAAGCCCTGATCATGAACGATCTGCTAACTGCTTGTTCTAAGATGTCCTGAAATGTGCTACATCTGCATCTTCGCAATACACATCATCAAAGTTGAACGATCTCTTAATCATATTGTTAATCTCCGAATCTCGATGGCAATCGACTTACAAAAGTCAACAAAGACTCATCACCACCTCAGGTGAAAAGTCGTTCCTGACAACCCAAGGCCAACGCACAAAATAAAAACTGCGGTAGTATAAACCAAGAGCTTGTAAGTAATTTGATAGATTTGTTGCCTATGAGGCACTTTGTTCCATAGCCTTTCCCTGTCAACACCAGGCCATCCACTTCTCCGGGCGTCACTGATCCGTTTCTCCGAACAAATGTTTGGACTCCTACCAGCCATCCTGACACAATAGCTCTAGCGACAACGAAACAAACCAACAGGATTGATCTTTCTGTCAATGCTCCCAACTTCCCATCAGGAGGGCGACTCGGCTGGCTTGTGTTCTTGTGCTCCACCTTTTTTTTGTTTTATAGGACTCTGTTTCGTGGGGTAGTCATCAGTCGTTGTTTTCCATACCCACTTTCTTTGAAAAGTACAACAGTCTTTGTCTCTTCTCGCCCGTCCTTCTGTCGCGTTTGTTAACGGCGTTCAACATCGTCATCAGAAGGTATGGATGTCATTCTCTTCATATACGGCTCACTAAATTGAATCCTGCCTTAGCTCCATTCCTCGTTTCTTCGATTCCGTTTCGCACCATGCCTCCCACACCGTTCACATATAACCCCCAATATTCCGGTTCTCCATACGCATCTGTATCAAGGCCCCCTGTTGGTACTGTACTTTACGACAAGGTATACAACGAAGACCTTTTGGCCATTAAAGTACAGCTACGGAGTATGCTGAGGGACAATCGGCTATCTAACATGCCGATGGGTTTCCCATTTCGCTCTGTCTTCGACGGACATGGACGGTACCGTATCTCGCGCGAATCCTATGAATTTCAAGAACGGTTCTGTTTCTCGGACCAACGGTCACGGACACACACCGCTACCATTTCTTATACCGCCCCTTCTTCTAATGCCCAGCATTTGTCATGGCGGATCAGTGTTCCGTCGCGGGAGTCATCCTTAAATGGAAATTTACCATGTACGTCGCTCCGGTTAGTATGGACCACGCTTCGAAAGTTAATTCTCTTCCCATCCAGCGAGAATTTCCTTCGCTCAAGTTGAAGTAGATCGTATTGTTTTGGAAACACCACATGGCATGGCACTCATGTCAAACCCTCAGATTATTTTGAGAGCTTTGTCCATATCAATGGAGATGGGTATTTTGGTTAGTGTGAGTGTCGCCAACTGCAAAACACCCGTGTACCATCCAGTGGATCAGAGGCTGGATTATTCTCCTGGCGATGTCATTTACGTCGCGACGGACAATAACCATAGGTCGGAGGTGGTACTCGTCTTTAAAACATGAACAGGTTTTCGGAGTCTCAGCGTACAACGAACCTTCGAGTCATGTTCCACCTCTGTCGCGCCGCTTATTCTCCCGGCTATGTCATTTACATCGCGACGATCAATAGCCATAGGTCGGAGGTGGTACTCGTCTTTAAAGCATGAACAGGTTATCGGAGTCTCAGCGTACAACGACCCTTCAAGTCATATTCCATCCTTGTCGCCTCGTTTTCAACTAATTATAGTACATACATACACCGTGACTGGTGGGACCTTTTTACTTAATCGTTTTTGGCTCTTTATCCCAATTTCTCTCATTTCGTCCTCTCCTTACGCTATCTTCTAGTATTTATTTTTCACCTACTTCAACCCCCCCCACCCCCCGAACCTACCTAACGCTCGTGATGTCTAGCCACTATTTTTATTTATCTTTATTCTAGAGAGCCCTACGGACATATATCGCATAGCATTTTTTTCCCTTTTTTTTTTTTAACGTCACGCAGATTTAATTCGCATAGCATTACTTAGTACATTTATCTAGTTTATATAATATAATATACATAACTTAATTCTTCTGATAGGTCCGGAGTGACTCCCTTCTCCATATTCTTTGATTTTTTTGAAAGCGTTGAGCGTGAAAATATGTACAAGGAATCAATATTGTAGAAGACGAGACTAAATATAGAGGTGGGAATTTGAAGAGTAAGAGCAGGGTATTTTAAACAGTTTTGCGGGCCCGGGGTCACAATGTTTTCTCTTACTTAAAACCTCTCCCGAGAACAAAGGGAACAATCCATTACAAGGTGAGAAGTCGTCAGCCGATTAATTGTCACTGAAACATGTCAGGTCATTAATGCACTATATCATACGAAACTGGAGGAATTATGAAATCCATCGAGGGTCCATGCTGCTTGGCGTCATTGCCATGAAGTTGTACAGTACTTGGTTGCAACAAACGTACAGATGTCTTGGCGTCTCTGTCAAACTAACTGAGGTGTCCTTGGGTTGGACAAACAATGTACAGGTTTCTTTGCGTCTCTGTCAACAATATCCACGGTAAGTCAAGGATCATGGAATTTAGTAATAAGATATTCAATAGATCGACGGGGATCAATCAAACATCCCTAGGCTAGCCCCCTTTGAAAAAAACATGTACTATTGCTGAGCCACTCTCGCCATTTGAGCCAGATGAACTGTCCCTTGCCACCAGATAACCACGCCGAAGCCAACAATTCCATGTGCAGTTCCCCATACGGTTTCCGGTGTGATTCCGAATCTTTTTTGGCAGGAGTGATTTCAGAACGAGATGTCTGGGAGGGTTGAGAAGACAGACTTACTGCTCGCAGAGAGGTCCAAATGACTGTGGGATAAAACGTGGGGCTTGGTAGAGGATTGTTGAGCAGACGGTGTGGTATACACATAGACCTATAGCGAAAGCGCGTTTTCCAGGAAGAAATTCTGAAGGGTTACAAAATGGGATAAATGACCAGGGTGGGGGTGAAACATGCAGGGCGCCGAATAAATATGAAAACATTTTAACGATCAACAGGGAAATGGAAACGTACCAGGAAGTCTGTAGCATAGCAATGCGGTGATACAAGAAGCGAGAACGAGTGAAGCATAGAGCTACGTAAGATAAGAAAGATCATCTTGTCTGTCTGGCGGATACTTAGATCGCAGCTCACCTTGAGAATGACCACAGCTGTGTTATTCAATTGTAGAAATGGCAAGTTGGAAGGCGTCCAAATTCCTTGAATAGCGACTGGTATCTCAAGTGCGACATGTATGAGAAAAATCGCAGACCTTCAAGTTAGATAATCCTCATTCAATAGACAACTGAAAGAGAAGAGGTTGGGTACATACAAAGGACTTCGAGCAGACATTGTTCAGGTTGGCAGAAGGGATTATCGCGAGGGAAACAGTGTGAAAATTAAATTGAGTGTACGTGGTCCCAAATCATGTGAAACTTGCTATGTAATAAATTTCCCATGCGCGGTTACCTTATCTTTCCATTCCATTTACCTGAAGAATGCTTGCCTTTACGAATGCAATCAGAATCAGGCAAGTTATTCGTTCAAACATCAGTTGCACACAAAGAGTATTGATCTTTCTGTAGATCTATCATTACATGACACTCTTCTAGGGGATATCGATATCTCACCAGACAAAATCTTCCTCCTATCCAGATCCCATCATCTAAAGCTGCCGCCTACAATCAATGGTCGGGTCTCTCATTTACAGTTGGATTCCCCTCCTTCCATACCCAACCGTCATCGGAAATGGAGAACTACGCACCTCAGACAATGAATTTTATGATGACACGGACAATTTGAGTATACTTTGTCATTGACACGAACACGAGTCATCCAAATCCCAGAGACAGATGTTTTGGAACCCACAAAGATCCTGCTGTACGAATTCTGCATCTCCCTCAACCTCGTATTCACGAGAGCGAGTACTCCTTCAACTGGTAACATCTAGATCAAGTTAGGATTCGTTCCCACTTTCGACATTCAGAATTTAATTGAGCTTATTCAACGCTCACGGCTCTCTAGTTTCCGCTGCTCCAGTAGGTTTTCCTATCTTCATCGTTTTTTCATATCCAAAAACGTTGTTCCTTGTCAGGCGGGAGGTGTTGATACCGTTCGATTCCACCACCATACCTATGATGACGACGGCGGTTTATCCCCCCCCCCCCGATTCCGGCAATTCAGACGACGAAAGCAGAGTTTTACCGATACTCAAGAAGGTTAGCTCTCCTGCCAGTAAATTAGTAATTCAACCAAGCCCGAATTCATCACCTGCAACTCCTACACCAGGAGATCTTCTACCAACGCCTACACACCTCTGCGGGCTTCTCTGTGGCCCACACCTCGCTTCATGTCCAAGTTAAAAAAATTCTCTGGACTCCAGCTCTTGGTTCCCCTTGCTCAACGCCCAAGGAGCTTTGGTATCCCCTACACCAATCAGGAAGAAATTTGGAGTTCAGGATCAGCCTCAGCCTCTACATTCGACTATAGGCAGTGGAACCGAGCATTCGAATGCAACTTCGACGAAACTCAAGTCAGACTTTGAAATTTGAATATTGTAGGGATTGTCATGGTTGGAAATCAGAGCGCTAACGACCTACCGCGATTGAAGAACAGGTACGTTTAATAACTTCTTTTCACTTTCATTGATTTACTGACAAGATATTTTATTAATGAATCGAAAAAGGTAAGTACCCTCGTTTTACGAGCGTTCGTGAGCTAAGGTCTCACCTCCACCGTCTCAGCATGAAAACGGGTGCCCAGCGCATTGCGCAGGACGCAGTCGAGAATGCCAAGGGCACTCCGGCCCATCTGACACCGTAAGCAACCCCCTTTGAATCGAACAGGTTATGATATTGATCCTCTCGTCGTCATTTCATTCGGCAAGGTGTTCCGTACACACATCATCAGACATTCACGCAACCCGATCCGGAAACTCTTCCATGTTTGTCGATAAGAACAGTATCCAAGATTCACCTCACAATTCTCGACTGGGAAACCTTTCCTGAAACGATCACATTGAGTACCGGTGATGCAAGCTTGTTGAACGTGCGCAGTCTACATATTATCTTCTTTCGTTGATGCTGTTTGTATATCTCGACGTCGTTGCTCGCCGTTGTCTATCAAATAAGCTGATGCTACTAAATAAGCTGATGCTACTAAATCAGCTCAGGATATATGTAGCTCCTTTCATCGCGTTTCATGGGGTTGAATGCTCCACTCGATTCATTCACTAGGTTACCTATCCCTTCCGAAATAGCGGAGATTTAGATCTCTAACAACATGACACTGTTTAAAGTTGAAACGTTGATGGTTTGAATGAATGTTTAATGAAGCTTTAAGTCAAGATCCAAAAAAAAAAAGTCTGTGATGATGCTAGCAGTCTCGACTCTCAACCTAGCCGTCGCCTACACAATCGGAGACCGCTAAAAATTATATCTTATATTTTCTAGTTAGTAAACCGTATCTATCCGGGCAATAAGAAAGGAACCATTTCAATGGGTCATCGTCACCTGGTCATCAATTATCTAGATAATCAAGAACCCAACCCTGATGTTCCTGATATTTTATTTATTTTTGTTATCGCCGTGCGATCCTGGTTTAAATGGACCCATGGGTCCTCATTAACAGACCGATTATGAAGGAACGGGATTCCGAGTCGTTGAAGAAGGAGGAGTGCTTCAGAGTGTTAAAAGGGGTTGGACGGAGTCTGAAGAGACCGGAGTTCCAAAAAATTGAAGGTCGCTTGACTATAGGATCGGACCGAAGAGCTTACCTAATAGACTACTCTTTTATCCTGGTCGACGACTCCAATGTCAAATCAGACGATGAGTTTGCTCAACAACCTGTTGAACAACCAACAACAATCGAGTTCACCATCTTCACCTACTGGCTCCGCTCCCTACAGTTTACTCGAACAACAGATAAAACTCACCCAACTTCAACAGCTTCAACATCTTCAAAATCAAATATTTCAACAACAGGTCATTTTATAATGACTTTTTTTGACTTGTATACTCATCTCTGGTTTAGATCGCACTTATCAGTGGTCAATCACCACTGGCTTCTATGGTCGACTCTACCAGAACTCAGAATCAGTCTGGAGATCAACATATCTTCGCTGGTTTACCTACTCCTGGCATGTCCAGCCTTTCTTCCATCAGTATCCTTCTAATCCCCTACCTACACAGGTCCCTCTGCAGAAATACGCCCTCAACAACCTTCTATGGATTATATGTCTCCCATGTCTCTCGCGAATTACATGGAACCACTGCCTCATGCCTTGATACCATCTCCTGCTGCTTCGTCCCCGACGTCCCCTAATCAATCCCAGAGATCTCATTCAAGACATAGTTCCTTGGTCTCTCACCAACAGGGACAAGGTCATCCTGGAACACCAACAATTCAATCCCCGTTCCATCATCATCAGCAGCATCAACAAGGTCGATACACACACCCATCTTCCCCTGTCATATATCAAAATTCGCAGGATCACGTCCAATCCCCTTCTCCAACTTCTACTACACATTATTCCGCAGCTGCTAACTCGCCTAATACCTTTGGCAGCCGTTCCTCTCATCAGCATCGAGATACAATGCAATCCCAGGGCCAGCCGCTGTATAATAATAACAACGGCAATTTTAATCCCACCCAATACCAACAACATAAACCTCACACCCTCAGACAGCTTTCACATACACCGGTTCCCGCTGCTGTTTCTTCCACCCTTTCCCCTGGCCCTCATTCAGCACCTGAAAGGATCGCGTTTAATATCTACACTGGTCCTTTTCACAGTAGCAGCAATGTCCATCCTTTGTCTCAATCCACATCTACATCCAGTGCGGACGGTAACAATACCCAAACAAATACTACCAACTCATGGAAACCGTACAACACATCTATATCCGCTTCTTCTTCTTCTGATTCAACATCTTCATCATCTCCGCCGTTACCAATTTTAGATCAAGACATAAGTCCTTTGACTAGTCCTTGGTTAGGTGCCAGACCTACTTCTGAGATTGGCAGTGGCGGTCCCAGTGTGGGTGGGAGTGCGATTGTTAGTGCGAGTACCCGTAGTCCTATGTCAACGAGCACATCTTCATCCGCTACCACCTCAACTGCCCCTTCTTCTACAACCAACAACAAAAGATCAGCAAGTACAAGCGATGACGATGAAGGCCCAAGTCCACGTAAAAAACAAAGTCCAGCGATTAGACCTACTTTGAGGATGACTGGGCTCAGTAATGGGCGTGGAGGGGATGCAAGGGAACGCGGAAGAGAGAAAAAGGGAGAAAAAACGGATGTACCATCACCATCTGCTTCTAGTAATGATTTAGGGAGTGGCGGTGCTGGTGGTAGTGATGGGCTACCGTCCACACAAGCCGGTGATCGGGATTGGGAAGGTAGGAGGGACGGAGAGGAAGAAACTCTCGTCGGAGGAAAAGACACAACTCCTTCTGCTTCTACATCGACTACAATCACTGCAACAGCACCCGTAACATCTACTCGTCGTCTGCCATACAGAGGATCAAAATCAACAAGTTCAACTCCTTTATTAAGGTCTACGACGACGACTGCAGGAGGGTTTATCTCTTTTTCTGGTCCTAATTCCAATTTTAGTTCCAACACTCCCACTCCCAATTCCGGTTCCACTTCCAATACCAGCATGGGCCCTACCAAAACTCGAAGTCGTACTTCGACGGGGGTGTCGACGCCTCGAGCTGTTGGCGGTGCAGGAACGGGATTAGGAGAGGACAGTCCATCACCTATTGATATATCCATGCCACCACCACCCGTTCCCGTTCCTAACTCCAATTCCAATTCCGCTTCCGCTTCCGCATCCAGTTCAACGTCTGCCTCTACCCCGACGATTTCTAGTATGAACATGGACGTCGATATGGGATTCGGGACTATGAGCGGGATGGGTATGGGTATGGATATGGATATGAGTGGGTTGGGAATGGATATGAGCGGAATGGGTATGAGTCATATGGGAATGGGAAATATGTCGATGAATGGCATGGGAATGAATATGGGAATGAACAATATGTCAATGAATGGGATGGATATGAGTATGGGGATGGGGATGGATTTGATGAATATGAATATGGGTATGGGTGGATTTGGTGGATTTGGTGGTGGCGGTGGCGGTGGTGGTGGTGGATTTGAAGGGATAATGGATGGAATGGATTTTGGTGCTGGTAACGAAGGAGATGGAGATGGAGATGGAGATGGAGAGGAGAGTACAACTGAAAGTACACATCATCAGACATCACATCAACAAACTCCTCTGGTACCCGTCACACCAGCCAGTATCATGAACCTCGGTCGATTAGGCATCAATACTCTGACAAATGGTGGTGGCAGGTTAACTGGCGCCGCGTCGTCATCTCACCACCTGCAAGCCCACTTCGCGCCCACTCCCACTCCCACTCCCACCACTACAACTACCAGACAAACCAGACGAAAAGAACCCACCACTGCCGGATCAACAACAACAACGGCGAGCACGGGCGTTTCTACACGTAGTAATGCCAGGGGCCCACGCAAGAACGCAGTTTCTGGGTCTTCATTGACCAGTCCGAACTTGAAACCTATATTACCAGGTAAAAAAGTCATTTCAGTTTTTCCTTGACATATAGATAACTAACCCGAGCCTCTTTCAGCTGGAAGTACGACGCCTTCCATGTCGGCTTCTGCACCTAATACTCCACGGACGTTGTTACCCACTACTGTCATCGCCGGTCCCTCATCATCAGCTTACCCCAGCAGTAGCAATAACCATCACAACAATAACGCTAACAACTCCCAACAACAACCTATCCACGTTCGCAAAACATCTCACAAAGCGGCCGAACAAAAACGTCGAGACTCGCTAAAAACGACTTTTGACGACTTACGCAAACTCCTTCCTCCAATCTTACTTCCTAACGATTCTTGCTCTCCCTCTCTCGATCCTTCGATCCCACATCCACACCACTCTTCTTCCTCCCACCCCCACTCCTCCACTACCTCCCACCCATCATCCTCAAGCACATCCCCACCTTCCCCTATATTCCTAGCAACAACACCTCTCCTCCCCGGTTCCCTCCCACCTCGTGGACCCCCTAAAGCGGGTGGAGAAGGACCTAATAAAGGAGTCAGCAAATTACAATTGTTGATTTGTGGGAATGAGTTTATTAGGGTGTTGAAGGCGAGAGTGGAGAGGAGAGATAGTGAGATCGAGAGGTTGAGGAGGGAGGTGGGGAGGTTGAGAGGGTTGGTTGGTGGTGGTGGTGGTGGTGGTGGTGGTAATGATGGTGCTGGAGGAGGCGTTGATATCGACAGTATAGGAGATGCTGAAGCCGAAGCTATGGGTATGGGCATGGGCATGTCGATGAACTTTTTATCCTCATCTTCCTCATCGACCATTATGGGTCGTATAGATGAAGATGGAGATGGAGAAGGAGAAAATGAGGATCTGAATGGAGAAGGAGGAGAAGGTGAAGGCGAAGGAGAAGGAGAAGAACTGGATTTGGAAAGAGATTTGGATGCTATTGAGAGGATACCACCTCCTGCTGTTGGTTCTGGTGGTGTGCGATTGAAAAGAGGGAATGGATCTGTTGGTAGAGGGGGAGATGATCTGATGGATGAAGGAGACGATGAAGGAGACGACTAAAAGAAAAAAAACACTCCCTTCTTTTTTTTTGGTATCTCTTATATCTTTCATTGACATCTTGTTCAAAGCTTTTTTATTATATATAACTACATGGAGAAGAAAGGATGCACGTTTTTTTTCTTTTCTTTTTGTTCGACCATACCTCCCTTTTGTTTACATAACATTATGCTTATAGTACTGCTCGACTGACTGTGGTAGTCTACATCATTGATCAAAAAGTTGGAACTTGCTACCCATCTGCAATAATTTATTACAATTCATTACGTTCTATATATCCTTGTAGCATAGCTTTTATATATATAAATCATTTGGGGGATAAGGTCATTATTATTATTACCCTTGCTATTACAAATTTGATGTTAGTGTAACTTCAATGATAACAACTCATTGCGATATTGGTCAAAAATTGTATATTTGTTTGTCGGTCTAACTATATGAAAGAATGGAAGAAAGAACGGCCCCTGATGGCTAGATGAGAAAAAATTATTATTATTGGTATCATAGTATAGTTATCAGGTTATACCATTTTAGTTTTTATTTTATTTGGAAGCTAGAGTTCCGAGCTGGTCTGTAAAGCATTCAGGTCTGTCGTTGGTCTATGGAGCTGCCAGTTTCATAGCAATCTTTGTGTCTCAATGGATAGACAGATGTATCGCAAGAAAAGGAAAAGGTTTTTTTTTCACTGAAAGGTATTATTAATAAATAAGTAAAAAAAACTCCGAATAAACTTTAATCGCGAAAACAAAAATGTCAGAGAGAAAAAAAGGCAATAAGAAAAAAAAAAGGTGTTCTTTTGTCAACCCCAACGAGATTTCTGCTGTTCTTTCATAATAATCGGTGGACCTCCTCCATATGGTTGGAATCGACTTTTCCGTGCTGTCGTCGGTGCCGCTTTTGAACTGGAGAAATCGATGTGGTTTCGCTTTCCAGTAGCTTGGGCTGCAGCCTGTTTCTCTGAACGCGCTTTTTGTGCGTCCGCTTTGAATTGGGTGACCCACGAGTTGCAGCCCGGATGATTTGAACACAAGTTTTGAGAAATAGGGGAAGAGGTGAAAGGGAGAGGATTGGGATATGAGGCAATGGTCAGGTAGATAAACCATATGGTTGCGATGGTTTAAGTGACCAGATTGTCATGAAGCGAGTTAGATCACCAAGGTTAAAGGGAGAAAGCAGACAAGGGCGCAAAGGAAATGGCATGAACAAGGAACCAATTGGCATCGAAGGAAGCTATGGTACTTACCAATTTGGTCGGCAAACCAGTCCCTTTGTACGTTTTCAGGATCCCAAATGTGTTTTGGAAAGTTTGTCGTTCGTTCATCGACATCAACGAATTCGACCAGCTTGGTATAGAGATGAGGGTTCCGGAAAGACCGATTTGACATGAGAGAATCGTTGAAGTGCTTTGGATTCATGGGGTCTCTTTTCAGGGTAGAGAATTGAGAGAGCTTGGCCTACATGAAAGAATAAAAAGAATAAGAAAGCAAAAAAACATGTTTGTAGATGTGATGGAAAGGGAGTATAGCATACATATAGTGCAGGGTCACAAGGTTCCGACGACTCTGGCGGTATACCCCAATCATCTTCTCCTGGTATGGGTGGAGGATGTAGAAGTGCACGAAGACGAGATAACTCGTCTTGAAATTCGTCGGAGGGACCCGCACGACTTGAGGAAGGTGACATATCCATAGCGTCATCATCCGTTTCTCGGGATGACGGTCCTGCGACTTGTGATTGATCTTCCTCTTGAACAATATCGTCGGAGATGTGAGCGCGTATTTGATTTTTATGCGTAATAGCAGGCCGTCGGATTATTACTTGGGCCTTCGTTATCCGTCGGCCTGAAAATGTTCTTTAAGTTGACAACAAGAAAAAAGCATGAATGGACGGGAGAACAAACATACCATCCGAAGGGCCTTTTAAACTGGCTTTCGCTGATTTATCCTATCCGAGGCGAAAACGAAAGCCAGCAAAAGGGAAACGGGCATAGCAAGACATGGCGACGAAGGATCTCACATTCGGGTTTTGATGACTACTGCCACCATTATTATTAAAAGGAGTTGGCTTGCTTTCTGAATCACTCTGAGAATCGTCGTCGTATGCAACAAGTCCTTTTCAAAATGTATATTAGTTTTCGAAATTTTAAACAATGCTTTTCGATATGAGCTTTACCACGCATCGCCGGCTAGAAGCCCCCTAGGTTGGTGGGAGTTTGAGTTCAAGGAGTAATGGTTGGAACTCCGATTAGATGCTTTGTTGACCATGCACATCTTCTCCGTCTTCCAACTACTACTATGCCTTTCAGTCTGGGCTCTGGGCGCTCATTCCAGCGAATATATCCAGGAACAAATTGTCAGCGACTTTTTTAATAAAAATGGATCATTCTCTGGTGGAACTGGGTCTACACATACGAATAATTGGGCTGTGCTTGTATGTTCGTCGCGATATTGGTTTAACTATCGAGTAAATCCAAGTTTTCTTACTTCAATCTAAAAGCGAACTAAAAATCCATGGTTCTTCTTAGCATATGGCAAACGCCCTAGGAATGTAAGGGTGTCCTTGCCAAATCCAGCGTTCAATTTTCTCAATAGGCAAATTGTCAAAGGTACCGAACTGTCAAACGGTTGGGCATTCCAGATTCCAATATCATTCTCATGCTCGCGGATGATTCGTCTTGTAACCTAAGAAACAAGTTCCCAGGAAGCGTGTATGCGAATGCAGGCCGACATTTAGATTTATATGGCGATAATATTGAAGTTGATTATCGGGGCTATGAAGTTACAGTGGAGAACTTCATTAGAGTCCTCACGGGTGAGCATCTTTTTGAGAGCATAGACGGGTTTGTGGGTTCTCAATATTTCTTCAGGTCGCATGGAGCCGTCAGTTCCACGTTCAAAACGGTTGTTGACTGATGAAAGGTCGAATATTTTCGTCTATATGACTGGTCATGGAGGCAACGAGTTCTTGAAGTTCCAAGACAATGAAGAGATTAGTGCCTTTGATCTGGCAGATGCTTTTGAGCAGATGTATCAAAAGAAACGGTATGGCCCTTTCTCTTTCCCTCCCGTTCCTTATTTTTTTGACTTTCCGGCGGATCCTTTGCCTTTTCAGTTATAATGAAATATTCTTCATGATTGATACTTGTCAAGCCAATACTCTGCACTCCAAGCTTTACTCCCCGAACATCTTCGCAGTTGGTTCCTCGGGACTTGGAGAGAACTCATATTCCGTGAGTCACCTTCCTAAATATTATCTTTCTACTGTTTATATTCATACATATAATGCAGCATGAAAATGACAACGACATTGGTGTAGCTGTGATTGATGCTTTTACACATTACGTTCTGGACTTTATGGAGAAAATTAACAAGACTAGTCAAGTGTCCATGCAAGAATTGGTAACAAAAAAAGTTCTCTTAATATACCTTTCTTTGACTAAGTCGTTTTGCTCTCTCATTCACAGTTCGACTCTATCGATGTGACAAAGATCGGTTCCCACCATGGGGTTCGGAGCGATTTATTCCAGCGTCCTCTCGATAAGACGCGCATCACTGACTTTTTTGGTGGCGTTGCTCAAGTGGAAGTCGTTAGCCCAGCGGACCCTACGTTAGTATTGGAATCCATGCCACTTGAAGAAGTCGTCCAGGAACTCCATCAAGGCGTATCACTATCACCACCGAGTTTTCATGCCGCCGAGACTATGCCTGGTCTCTTCATGTGGCTTCGAGAGTGGAGGATAGCGCGAGCATGGGCGTCCGTTGGGCTTATTGGTGTCCTCGTGGCTTGGGTCATGTCTAAACGGTGATCTCGCGTGCTCTTTGTCACCTAATTTAATATCCAAGCTTGTACGATTTTTTGACGTGTTATTAGATTTTTTCATTAATTATATACACTTCAAACAAAAAAAAACCTCTCAAGTTCCGGAGCGACTGACTCAGATTGGTTTCTATTTATTCCTCAAGTTGACATGCACAGTATACTGCTCGATAACCGCGGATTAAATCCCCACCCCGTCCACGTGCACAAAGAGCATAATAATGGCTAGGCTGTGCTATTATTAATTCAAAGCAGGGACGGCCATGGGGGATGGGGGGGCGGAGAGGAGGTGCCCGGGGACGTATGGCCCTACTGAAGGTGCTCGTTTATAAGTTTAACCTTGTTATGGCTGTCTGCCTGTGGTTATTAATAATTGGCACGATAACTGCTCTGATTCGAGTTATGTGCTAATGGATGAAAAAATAAAAAGGGCCTTTGAGGAGGCTGATATTCTTATTAAATAAACAATCCCGGACTACAGACATCACCGGTAATCAAACTCCGACCAGCTCGGGCGCTAGCCCTATTTTAGGTCATTCCGTACGAATCGAACGCCCCTCCTCAATGACTATGATCATCAGTTCGTGTCCCCTTGCTCTCGTTGATTTCTCCATAAATTGGGTTCTCATTACCTACTGATGACGACTCTAGTTTTTAAAAAAAACCAAATATTGAAGATAGATGTTCAGCATGATCTATTTATGAGGTTTTGACAACGTTAAAACGTTCATGGACTTGGGTGCCAAAGATACTAGAAAAGAAAGAACTTTCTGGAGCTCGAGGAGATGATTTGCGTCCGCCGCTCGCACTCCGATCGGATCTTACGACAGGCGTGTCGATTCCCGAAGCTCCGTGTGCAACTGTCATATTGACACACGTATACGGACGTGAACTGATGTGTTTGTCATTTGGGGGGGGTTCTCCATTATTGGCAAGTACATATGTTTATTTTATTTTTGCTAAGGGTGTCAATTATGCGTTCCTATATGTACAATAAGGGTCTAGGGGGCCTTGCGTTTGAACCGGAAGTATATGTCGGCAATCTAACTTTAGTCTTATGAATCGCCGCCACCTCGTAAACCAAACTGATTCCAAGCCATGGATCTGGGGTTGGGATAGTTCAAGGTCATATGTTCTTCTGGCCAAACCGGCGGCAAAGTGATGATTGATGGTTCGCGTCCGCATTCACAGAGTTCGGGTAACAACCAGCCCTGACACCACTGCTTCATCTTTGAATCTTCCGGCTATGCCATATATATAGTCCTAGCAAATGAAACTCAAGTCCCTCTTCTTCCACTCCCCCTCCCCCCCTCCCCTTCCTCCTACTTGACGAAGCATGTCTTCGATCCCCGTCTACAATGTAAGTCATTCCTCTCATTCTTCTCCTTATTCTGACCCCTTACTAGCATCGACCCATGCAGCCCTCTGTCACGCGCTCAAACACCGTCACTTTCTCTATCGTTGATTCTCTCGATACAATCAAGCACGAGTACCAGTCCATACAGGCAGAGCTAATCAAGGTCCGCTCCGAGCGAGATGACCTGGAATTAAAACGTGCGTGCCCGCCGCTTACCTCGGCCACTACCCATTCATTTTACTTTCGGCTTCAGTCGAGTCTCAAGTAACTGAACTTGTTTCAATACGGAGATCCCTCTTCGAACTCGAAACTCAACATGAACGTGCTAATAACCACTATGAAGAGGAAATTAAACGTCTACGCTCAGACTTGGTAGCCGTTCGTCAGTCCGGCCCAACCCCTGTACCTACACTGGGTATTCCTGGTCGCAGTCCGCGTCCTTCTGGGCCACTTCTTAGCACCCCCATCATGGCCGAAGTGACTCAATCTAGCAATACGATACCCCGAGACCGTGCTCCGAATGACCGCGAACTAGACATGCCCGAGCGCGAAGTACGGGAAAAGTCAAAAGATACTGCCGAACGTGACCTGGATCGTGTCATTGATCAACGCGATGCCAAACGACATAAGACACGACGGGATTATTCAGGTTCCTTTGCTTGACTAAACTTGTTTTTGTTTGCGAAACTGACGTTTTTTGTTCATGTCAAAAGGGCCCCACCATTCTCCACGGGATTTGGGTTCCCAAAGCTCTAGTTCTTTCAATAATAGCCTTGGATTATACCGTCTCCCTCCCAACTCGGCTAGTAGTTCATCATCACAACCTCCTCCTATCAACTTCTCCCCAGCGACCACTATGGCTGATGAACTTAAACTTCAACATCTTTCATCAGAGTATGTCAAAGACGGCGGTGATTGGTGTGCTGTTTACAACCCGCAAGTCAAAAAAGCTCTTGATATCAATCTCGTTCATACGTTTGTTCATACAACGTAAGCTTTTCATTCTTCATTTTAAACACCCCTTTTTTTTCTTATATTCAATCATTCATTCTTCCCCCCCCCCCTTCCTCAGTGTAGTCTGCTGTGTGCAGTTCTCTGCGGATGGACGTTATTTGGCAACAGGATGCAATCGTACGACTCAAATATTTGATGTCCAGACTGGTGCAAAGGTTTGGTGCGTAGTCGTACACGAACGGCGTGTCATATTGAAACATCCAAACCTTCCAGCGTTATTGCCGATGAATCAGCTCCAAAATCTGCGGACCTCTACATTCGGAGTGTACGATTTAGTCCCGACGGTAAACTCATCGCTACAGGAGCAGAAGACCACAAAATTAGAGTTTGTCTTTTGATCGCCGCTCATTACATTTTTAATAAGCGTATGACCTGACACTTGGCTTGCACAGGTTTGGGAGATTGCCAAGAAACGGCTTCGTCATGTTTTTGAAGGCCACGAACAAGAGATTTATTCCCTCGATTTTTCTAATGATGGTCGTTTTATCGTTTCTGGATCTGGCGATAAAACAATGCGTATCTGGGATTTAAGCGACAAATCTTGTCGAATGATCACAATTGAAACATCAGGTCCTGTTGTCAATCAGGATGCCGCCGGTGTTACTTCAGTTTCCATCTCACCGGATGGTACAATGGTTGCCGCTGGCAGTTTGGATTCTATTATCCGTATATGGGAAGTTGCTTCTGGAACTTTGCTTGACTCTTTACGGGGGCATCGCGATAGTGTTTATAGCGTGGCATTCACCCCTGATGGTAAAGGTATTGTGAGCGGTAGCTTGGATAAATGTTTGAAGCTCTGGGATCTTAGTTCTTTGCTGCATAAACTGGCGGCGAGGAATAAACAAGATTCGTTGAGTGGATCTTCTTCGAGTAGCAGACCTTCGTCATCCACTTCGACTACTCCCGTCGTGGATTACATGGGTCATAAGGTGAGTTTCTTCTCCCGAAATACTCACGTTGCTGGTCGTCTGACTTGGGAATTTTATTGTCTATAGGACTTCGTCCTTTCAGTTTCGGCTTCGATCGATAATAGATGGCTAATATCAGGATCTAAAGATCGCTGTGTACATTTTTGGGACACTCAGACAAATTCTCTGCAGTTCGTCCTTCAAGGTCATAAAAATTCTGGTCAGTCCCAAATATTTTATTTTTTTGTTCTGACCCTGAGAATTCTTTTTTTTCATTTTAGTTATCTCTCTCGATACCAATCCACTTGGTGGAATGATAGCGACGGGAAGTGGAGATAATACAGCTCGTATATGTACGTGATAGACCGCTCATTTAACGGCGTATGTAACTGATGATCGATGGATGTCCCACATTCTAGGGACCTTTTCTCCGATCTAACTGCGCATAATTTACCATTCCATGATCCATTACTTTATTGCCTGGCCCCCCCATTTCCTCAATGCATATATCAACTATCGTTATTCTTGTCTTTTGCGTGTTGTTGCTCTGCTTTCACGACTTATCATCATGTACATTATTGGGCTTTTCCTTTTTTTTTCTTCTTGTTTTGTTCTCTCCCCCGCAATATCATATATATTGAAAAAGTTTCCCAATTTACTTTACTTGGCCCCTTTACGTAGCTTGTAAAATAGAGCGGAGGAGGATCTTCCATACCGTAATCATGTACAAAATTATTTAAGTGAAAAAAAAATCAATACACTAGTATTCACACGTCAAGAAAACCTAGTACCGTTTTCATTCATGCACCATTCTTGCCGTGCGCATGGAGGCTGCGTTCCTTCGGGTTCGTCACCGCCGTCTGTAAGAAGCAGAGCTACGGCTCCATGCGGTGGAACAGCACGAGCT
The DNA here is from genome assembly GCA_015039465.1 of Phlegmacium glaucopus. Taxonomy (NCBI): domain Eukaryota; kingdom Fungi; phylum Basidiomycota; class Agaricomycetes; order Agaricales; family Cortinariaceae; genus Phlegmacium; species Phlegmacium glaucopus. The sequence goes on along the minus strand of MU130178.1, from coordinate 52,675 downwards.
GTGAAGTTCCGAACAGCAGTTCCGTTATCTGTATGGGTCCAAAGATCCTTGAAGATACGAGGGTTAGTGTACGTTGTTAAAAACAGCTAGAAAAAGTTGAAGAATACGAACCCGAACCAGATATTGTCGTCCAGCACGGATCCATGGAGATTCAGTCAAGCTAAAGAACAGATCGCTGGGTGTGTCCAATGTGTTAATCTGGACGGTGGCATTGTCAGTGACCATACTCAAGCAAAAAAGTAAAAACCAAATAACACTCACAAGCATGAAAACAGTGCCATTTTGACTTTCTCCACTCCAATATTGGGCAGGATGAGTGCTGTTGTACGTCCAATCCGGCTAATTCGGAAAGGTCGTCACTTTGGTTGCATCGGATTTAACGTTTGGTTATTTCAGAGCCTGACTTACGTTTAGACCCCATCTGAACGGTGTCACGGACGTTCCTATCACTGGATCCTGATTAATCGCAATGATTTCTGTGTTCTTGAGAATTCGTAAACTATCTTGGGTAATTCGGGACAACTAAAAGGCAGCAATGAATCAATTGAGGAATATGCCGAATCTGATAATTCTCACGTCTGTGCTCTATTTGAAGGTCGCCGATGAGTATTCATTGTCACAAGTCAAGTAGGACATATATAAAAAAAGACTCAACGATTAAGAGAGGAGATTTCATGAAGGCCCAAGCTGTAAAATGTGTTTTCGCTTCTTCATAAGTGAGGTCCCCGTTTCCTCTAGATTTTGGATAGAAATCAGAATCCATGGGCGGTGGTGACAAAGAGATGATGATACATACACTTCCAACTTTTTTTACGAGATCGACGAAATGAGTTTAGGTTCGGAGGTTGATTACATACAACCCCCGTAGAATGATGGACTTACAATATCAAGGTCGTTATGGCCGTAGAAATCGGATGCCCAAGCATAGAAAGAGTTTCTGAGAAAATCATGAGCATAGTGTGGGGTTAAGGAAAGCAAAAGCTAATATCGAACTCGTTCAGGAGAGATATTATATTCTTCCAGTTTGGGTCTGCAATAATTGATTAGGGAGGATGGAACTCGACTCAAGAGCATCTAGTATTCTCACTGATATCGGTCGTAGTCTGTGTAGAGAAACGAAATTGAGGCCTTGACAGAAGAAGAGCACGAATGCTTTCACTTACCCTCCAACTCTGTCCAAGCCGTCGAGCCCAAATCCACGGTTCTTGCTGATGATGCGTAGGATTAGAAAAAAAAGTCAAAAGTGAACTTGAAACTTCCTTACGCGTCCCCATTGGCATATAGAAAATAATATGGGAGGTTTTCCAGAGGCTTTGCTTAACTTCTGGATCGCATTTCCCATACGTGTATATTCTAACAAAGGATAATCGTTAACCGAAATCAACGAAGAAAGAAGAGACTACACGCACTGCCAATCATCCCTTCCTTGATAATTCCATCGTAAGGAACTGCTCCCCATGTTACTTGAGCCAAAAGCTAATGCTATGAAATCACCTCACCAGCGCAGTTGTCATATCTAAATCGAGACGTTGGTAAAATCTATATCGATAATACGTAATACGCACTTGAGCAAGTCAAAACCCCAGTCTTGGAATAGTTTGATATCTCTGAGAGTCACAACGTCGAGTTTCATTTAAGTTCGGGTCATATCTGCACGAGGACGCACCTGTCCTCGTTCATAAAGGAACCCGGATACATTGCGCAAGTGAACCAACCAGAATCGCTATACTAGATGTTGGAAGGATCATGGTCATGAGATTGCCTCTGATGTGTAGACATCGAAGACTTACGATTCCCGCTTTACTAATAAACATCGATCATTGGCGTCTTTATTTCAGCCAGCCGTAATAAGATTGCTTACAGTCCAAGGTTATGTATCTGGTCTGTCAAACTATTCATCCCAGAGGGAAATCTTTTCTTGTCTGTACCGAAGAATGAGCGAGAGTGGTCGTAACGTACGTATGAAGAACGTACTCGCAACTATATCCCCAGATGGACTTCGCTTCTTTTCTGAATAGCAATCATCAAGGTTGAGGTGGTCATAACCTACATCCTAAAAGACCGGAGGTCAATTATGGCTGTGTGAGGAGGGGCCTTTGCGGATTGTTTACTCACCAAGAAACCGTGGGACTTCATGAGCTGCGCAGTTTCAAGGACCACCGTTTCATTGATATTGCACTGAAAACGCCGAACAATGAGCGCTTTGAGAATTTCGGAAATTACTATTTCGTACATGGTATGCATTCCATGCTAGAATGGAAACATCTTAAAACCTGTCAAAGGGATGAGAAGGAAATCACGTACTATTGTAACCCATAACTGGTTTGGAACAGGGTTAGCCGGGTATCATTAATGGAATAACGCAAAAAAATCATACCAGGAAGTCGACCAACTCCATTACCGATATCGACTACGGTTTTACGCAATCCCAAGTATACAAACACCGCGGCAACGGCGATAAGACTTAAGGCCATACTCAAGGTAAGTGGGGTGAAGCCTAGTATCTTCGAACTTCTGATTTCTGTATACATTTTAATTCTGACTATGAATCAAAGTTTCAATGAGTTTACATACTGATGATGCTCGGAATGCCACTTGGCATTCTAGTATTCCTTTCTATTTGAGGGTATGATCGGGATGTGATGCCCTTAGGTTGGCTGAAGACACCTACCTTCACCAACAGGAATCGCTGCTAAAAGTGGGTTGCATGAACTCTCAGATGCTACGCCGCGTATGCCCAAAAAAACGAACCGGTATTATATTTCGGATCAGATATTTCCAGGTCTGCGGTTGGAGGATTGTATCGCATTTCCGATGCATTATTTTGTCTCCCTCACCATTATGACCATAAGCCCCTTCTTCCATATATCCGTATACACCTTCACATTGGGGGGGAGGAAATGTTCTTGGGTAAGAAAGAATTTTCAGTTTCAAAGCCCTTTCTTAAAAACTAACCTTCGCCGGATGTTCCATCATGTATTTCAGAGTGTGGATCGCTTTGCGAAAGAGGCTCGTACGAGGGTCCTAGAATAGATTAACCATGTTGTAATAAGACATTTTTGTTTTGTTTAATACCTTTAGTATAGACCATCTTGGAGGCTTGACGAAGAATAATTCAAATCAACAGAAATACTTGACAACGGCAGCCGAATTGTTCTTGGGAAGTCTGTGAGTGTAAATGTTTACACTTTATAAAGTAAGCACAGCAGATGTGGCCTCGTACGCCGCACCGCCCTTGGACGAGAACTTTGACGCTGTGGGACTGAACTGAGGCAGTTGGAGATCCTTATGTAATATTTAGTAACAATGTCACATTGACATGTGATATTATCGCACGCGTCGTGTCACATGATATTGAGACGCGTTTATTGTTCATTAACACTCTCACCTCCAAGAATCAAGACTCAACACATTTTTACACCTTTAATCTATGACTATCTCCCGCCCATCTCTCGAAATGCAAAAGCATGAAAAAGCTGCTCAGGCAGCCAAGGCATTACAAACTAGATTCCAAAATATCAAGTTGCAACTTGTGGATAAAGTGTCCGAGTTAAACTCACACAAGATGGACTCGGATGAAGAATTAGAGTCAGGCGACATAAAAAACAGAGATCCAGCTATCGTCGCTACGGATGTGGCCGCACAAATGGTACGACAAGTTTTGAAATTTTATAATTATCTACTTAAAAGAGTTGCGTTTTTTTTGCTAGGCATATCTTAGGAAACTGAAGTTTCAATACCTTGAACAAAACGCTAAGGACAAATACCTCAAGTCAATAGTGAGCGATATCGATGACGCTCCTATTGTAACTGCCGAAGAAAACAAGGAACTGTCTCTGCTAAACGAAGAGAGGAAGGAAAGGCTGAAGGTTGCTAAAGAGAACTTGGCTGAAGGACAGCAAAATATTCGACTATTGGCGCCTCTGGTAGAACAAGGTACGTGCTTTCATTATATTACAGAACATTTTACAACTTCATAATAATTGGTTAGATTACCAGAAAATAAAGCAAATGGCCGACAGAGCCGCATCCCTGGCCCAGAAGATCATCGATACCCGGACTTCTCTCATGCTCCTTCGCCAGAGACATCCCCAACCCAGATTAACTATTCCCCTCGCCGACAAAACACTAGCGGAACAAGTAACAGAAATGCAAACATTGAACGATGAGGTACAAGCGATCAAACAAGAAACTAAGGCAGATAAAGAACGCGTCAAGTCTATTGCTCAGGAGGTGGTAAATGTTCGGATAGAAGCAACGGAGGCTGAAAAAGCCGTGGACATGTCGCAGCTGGAGGAAGACGATAGTAGATTAGTACCTCTCTATGACTGGTCAGTGTTCTTGTTTCGTTTTCTTGTGCAGGCGTCAATGAGTTGCATTCTTAGGTATACTGCATCGCTCGCACTGCAACGCTCTCTCTGCGACCTTGAAGATTCATATTCTGCGTCTGAAAATGAACTTGGTCTGACATACAAGATCGATAGGTCACCGAACCATCCACATCAGATCACGATCACATTGATATTTACGGCGGATACACGACAATTAGCTGCCGTGCAAACATCCGGATTGGATGAGATAGGTGTTGAGGTTGGGGATTTAATTGCTGCTCATGTACAGGTTAACGAAGTGCACGGTTTGGTGGCGGCTATCCTTGCAAGAGCACGAGCAGTTGTCTCTCGATAATGTGAAGAATCTGAAGATATACGATCGTAGTCGGATTTTCGAACGACCAGAGTGGTAATCATTTAAGCTGAGTGAAATACTGGGTCTGGACTAGAAATTGTCAACGTACTCTCTGACTTTGATATAAAGTGCTCGGTTGATTGGTTACAAAGCGCGTCAATTAATATCTCTGAATTTACTGATATCAACGTACACGTAGTCTAAGATTCAAGGCGACCGAATGTAATGTATGGGAACCCAAACCAAAAGAGATTCTTCTGAAAGGGCATGGGCGGTACCGCTGCTGCTCAATCCCTTCTGTCCAGTATGGCCAACATGACTTGTGAGATTGCCATAGAACTCTTCTGCGATCGGCCCATGTTTGTTTGTTTGTTTGTTAATCTCGTTTATACCCACTCGAACATTTTTTATGCTGTAGTTACCCCCAGATCTGGTGACTTGTTGAGACCCGTTAATAGAGCTAAAGCCCCATATCGCCCCTTGTCAGACCGACCCCAGACATCTTCCCCTGGATCTTATGTAACTACTGCCCCGGAGGGCTGGAAAGTTCTTAGGTATGCGGTCATTGATCGTACAGAGTTGTGTTTTCCCACCCTCTTGCCTTTGTGTTTTTATTCTTATTATTCCTTTGCTTTTGCCTTTAAAAAAAAAGCACCGTTGAAATCCTTCAGGCGGAAACTTTTCGTCTTCGTATAGTCTCCCTGTTCAAGCTGTGCCATACTATTATTCTGACGGGTGATAGAATGGAAACTTATTTCTCGAATCTTTTGTTTTGTTGATCTACTGTGCATTACAGGTGAACAAGGGTGAACACTAGGGCTAAAGTACCTGTGGGATTAGAGTTATGTGGACTGACAGTTCTGATTGGGGACCACATCAGTTATATACTCCACCTGTGTTACCTGAGGCTGCTAAGAATAGGCAATAATGATTGATCGGAGGGCTTTGACTCAATGTTCCAACGTTCACTGATGGAGACACTTCTCAGGACCATACGTGTCCTAGGATTGCGCAATCGATAAGAAACTCTCATGTTCAATTACATATATGTACTTGTTCCAGGCCGCGCCTTCTTAAAAAAATGCCTCTCATCTCCTGGACCCCACTTAACCTCACCCCCGCAGCCACTCAAGCCCTCACTCGATCCTCACATGCTCTAATCACGCACGCTGGGAGAGCGTACATATTTGGCGGCGAGCTCAAACCGCGTACACCCGTCGACGGGGTACTCCACACCCTTGACCTGTCCTCAGGCCTGCATAACTCAATACAAGCCGCCACAGCAGAAGAAGGACCGACCCCTCGTGTTGGTACGGGCCTAGCGAAAGTGGGTGATGCGTTATATCTTTGGGGAGGGAGAGGCGGAAAAGAGATGAAGCCCCTTCGCAGCGAATTGTGGAAATATGATTTGGCAAGTAAGGAAGGAAAGTGGGAGAAGCTCCTGACTAAAGGTGACCAGCCCGAGGAAAGGAGCTACCATGTGTTGACTGGTGTTCAGGCGGTAAGTTGCTAGTTTCTACTTCGTGTTTGTCTGTCTATCTCTTATATATTTATGTCAAGCAAAATGCACTCTACCTACACGCAGGTTGCCCTGCCTCTGGCCGCCTCTCTACGCTACATGTGCTTGACCTTAGTACTTTAACCTTTCGCTCTCTCACTCCAGCTCCAGAGCCAGGACGGGGCGGCACAGTCCTAGCCGCCGTCCAGTCCATCGGCACCAAAGGTTCTCTAATCCGTTTCGGCGGATTCGCAGGGCACGAGCTCGGTGGCCCCTTGGACGTTTACGACATTGCCCAAAATAAATGGGAATCTGTCATTCCTTCGGGAGAAAGTCCCTCTGCTCGATCCGTCCACGCCTTGCTAGGCATTCCAAACTTGAAGAAAGGATCTGACCTAGTCGCGGTCATGTTTGGCGGGGAGCGTGATCCAGCGCCGGCGGAGCTCGGCCACGATGGAGCAGGCAGGTTCCTTTCCGATGTGTGGGGGTTAAAGCGAAGTGCGGATGGAACTTGGAGCTGGGAAAAGGCAACTCATAAGGAAGAGGGAAATGTACCTCAGCCTAGGGGATGGTTTGCATCCGACATAACCGAGAATGGGCAAGTTATTGTGCAAGGTGGACTCAATGAGCACAACGAGAGGATCGGCGACGCCTGGGTGTTGAATGTCGAGGAAGCCTGAATTTAGGGTGCATGCATGCCATGCTTCTACTTGGGGTGCGTGTTTACCGTATAATAATAAATTGACTCAAATGCAAGTGACCACTGAAATGTAGTAAATATGATTACCTCAAATATATACTGTGATATAGTCCTGACCCCTTTTTTTTATTACTTTTGACAGGTCGTTGCTTTGTTCTGCTTAGTAGAAATCTCAGTCAAAATTCTGTTTGGGTGTCTTTTTCAAATAACAATAACAAAATTCACCGGTTACACGCTTTATCTATAAGCAACTACAAGTAACTCACCATGAGTTCACCGCTCGATTATGGCAATCCTGATGGTCGACAGGCTATCGACAGGAGAGACTAAGGTTTTCGCTTTCCAGCCAGCCAAAGGAAGGTATAATAATTGCGACGCAGCTCGCAATTTCGGGTGAAAGACCCGGACAAACAAATACAAATTTTAAACACGTAAATTCTATCAGTACCCCTATACCTCCATATCGTTCCCTGTTCCCTTTGAAAATGTACAATTAGATAGGGGACCTTAACTTTTACAAGATTCTCCAAGAAAAATTGGAAGTTTTTACCGTTGTTGTACCTTTTCCTCCGCTGGAAAGTTCCCGCTAACTGACACCCCGAAATCCTGATGTCAGCCCGCTCATGCAGATGTTGTCCCGCTTGTTTCATCAGTTAGAGAGAATTTTCAACTGGCGGTAAACACATGCAACATCGTTTTGATGATTATGCACGTAGATACTTCTAAAATCAATCTAAAATTGTGTTCATAGATGTGCATACTCAATACTACATGAAAATTCAAGTCTAAAAAATGTCATGTACAATTGTCACGCGACTATGATAGGATGGCGGAGCGACTCGCTTAGCGAGCTTGCAGTGCGGATACGTAATAATAAATGTTGCAAAAGGCTAAATTTAGAAAGCTTTATTAATAGTTTCCCTTTCCTATCCGGCCCTTCTTATAATCGAGTTTCAACTTTCAAGCCTTCAAGTCTCCTCGAACACTCCGTTTTTTATTCAGGAGGTTGGTAATTACAAATATATTTGGCACAGCTGTATAGAAATTTACAAACCAACATTTTGACCTGATTTTACAGGGGGGTAGTTTCACATATTGATTTTGACCCCTTTTTTCTCCAAGGTGATAAACACTATGATGGTGAAAACACGCATAACTACATACGGTACTAATCAAGTTCATCAATAATGTCAAGTTCATCCAAGCCATAATCTTCCCGTGCAAAGCGTTCTTCATCGTCGATGTCACGCCCGGATAGCTCTTGGTCATATCCAAGCTCACGAACCACATGGACAGTGACATCGCTAGAGGCAGGGTGGGCTGGTTTATTGGAATTGTTCGGGTTGCCATTGTGGTACGCTGCGTAACCGTTAGCGACAATATCGGACACTGTTTTCGCTGAGCTCCTAATGTGCATAAAGTTCAGATCCAAATCATCGTAGGATATAAATTCACTGACAGTGCCGTCCCTCCGTGAGTTACTATGGCGTTCCAAGTATGGTGAGCAGCGGTGCCCGCAATCAAGCGCGCAAGACTCACAGCACCTAGGCTGCTTCGTATCCAAAGGGGGTCTTCAAAGTCTAGGTCTCGGCCGTAAAACACTGCGGAATCCCGGCTGTCCACGAACTCACGCCCGTACTGGATACGGTCGAGTTCGCTGCTACGTCTTCGGTACAAGTTTCAGTTAACTGTAGTGTAACTGCAGGGGAAAATACTTACCGTTCATATTCGTTGGAGATCAAAGAGTAGGCTGGTGCGGCAGCCAGAACGACGGTAAGGACATAAAGATAGAGTTTGACCATGTTAAGTCTGTGATAGATTGATTAACAGTAATTGTGGGAGGCGGTGCGAAAAATAGGTTTGTAGACGGAGCGTGATAAAAAGGGGGAGACCAGCTGAAGAACATCGCTCTCAGAGTGGTCGGTTTTTATACCTGACTGTTCTAGCGGCAGACACATCGTAACCAAGTTCGGTAGATTGTTGGCAGGATTGGGTCAGGTGAACTCGAGCGTTATCAGGCGTTATCTATATCCGACCCAAATATGGCATCAGTTCCCAAGGGTTTCGAGAACTCTTGAAGGCCTGGACTGGCCCTGGAGGGTCCTTGGCTGGATTTGGCACCCTGACAAATGCCGTTTAGCCTAAAGCAGAACGTGCGCCGCACGTTCTGCTTTAGGCTCGACTAAGCGTAACCCACCCACGTGCAAACATAGGGGTTTCGTTCTTAGCAGTGCAAATTTTCAGCTTCAAGTTCATTTAATATCAGCCTGTCCGTCACCTGGCCCTGTATTAAATGAGAGAAGTTTTTTTCTATAGTTGAATTCCTTTACAAATATCAATTTTATTGTATTTTATCACAATGTAAAGAACCTCATAATCGCAGAGCAAATTAGAGCGTCCGTTTTTGTAGTCTTTCACGCTCTCCAGAGGCCGTGTTTGGTACGTGATTGGTACATGATTGGTACGAGATTACTTTTACCTTCTTGCTCAAATAGTCTGGTCGATCCCGCTTTGTCGGACCGATGTGACCAACCCTGGCGATCAGACGTTTAAGGGAATTTTATTTCAAACTCAGCTGAGTTGCCGACATTTGAGGCGTTGAACCAAAAGTCCAAGGGTCTGTCCACAGCTGTCCACCGTGCGCTATCTTTCATTCTGCCAGATCGAAAATAACAGGCATCATTCACAGAGCCTAAAAATCCAGCTAGAAAGCTTCTGAAATTCCAGTTGATTGGAGGAGCATGATCCACCCTAGTGTTGCTACCGGCGCAGCTCCGAGCCGTGAGCCGTCCAGCCGAGCCGCTATTTTGGGCTGCGCCGGTAAATCGGCTCCCAGCTCAGAGCCGCCCTGAGCGGCTCGAGCCATGCCTTCAGTCACATAAGACTGGTAAGAGGTAATCTGTTGAAAAAACTTCTCTTAACATTATAATATAGCTATATTAGATATTCTAAGTATTAATTTTACTATAAATTGCAGTATCCCATCCCTAGAGCCAGGCAACTGCCTCCCATGACCATATTTGGTAATATTTACAAAAAGACAAACATAGCCAAAGTTGAGCTAAAGATTTTATGTTATGCGGATATCTGACTCTAGGGGATATTATGTTGGAATTTATCAGACTCAGTGATTAAGTATTTGATAATATGATTAATGTTTGACCAGCACGGGTCTAGTGCCTTGCAAACGAGTGAGTAAAATGGTACAGTACTGCTACTACTCATCCCTAATCAGGAAGAGCTGTTGAGCATAAAGCTCGAAACTATGCACCCCCATAAACCAATAATAACCATCCCCCAACCCATGAGAGATCTGAGTAAACCTAGATTGTGGTGAAAATTGAGTGATGAGGTGAAAAATGAGTGTTGATGATTTGAATGAAATGAATGTAGCAAATGGATGAAAAACATGTTGTAGTGCGTTTGTGGTGCCTCGAGGTGTGAAAGAAATTGTCTGATAATGAAAAACTGTGTTGTTACAAACTCGTTCAGCCGTGTTGGCACTTGCCCCCATTCTGAGTGGTCAGAGGTGTTGCACTTAACGGTTCCAACACTTCCCCATCTCCCCATCCTCCCATCCATCTCCCAACAGCAACCTGCTGCTCCCTAGGTAAATGCTGGTGAGTGTTGTTGTGATCCCTTGAGTGCTTCTGAGTGGTGAGGACTTCGAAATGCCTGCAAGTCAAACAGGGCTTTGATCGTTGAGATTACGAACATTGAGTACTGAGTTCCAATTCCGAGACTTCAAATTGGCTTTTTAGGATGGGTGCCACCCACAACTTGTTTGTGTTGGAATTTATTGGACTCAGTGATTAAGTAGATGATAATATGATTAACGTTTGGCCAGCATGGGTCAAGCGCCTTGCAAATGAGTGAGTAAAATGGTACAGTACTGCTACTACTCATATCCTATTGTGCTTACTAATCATTCCTAATCAGGAAGAGCTGTTCTGATGCTCGAAAATATTCAACAGTCCCAAGCCAATATGATTCTGTTATTCCTCCTAGACCTATATCAGTCCAGACAACTGTCGACGAAGAGGATGATGAGGATGAGGATGAGGATGAGGATGAGGATGAGGAAGACAAAGAGATGTTGTATTATGATGATGATGACTAGCCTGGGCCTCTTTTGGTTCCAGAAAGGTAACATCAAGGTCTACAAAGTATCCACGTTTCATCAGCTGAAAATTTCCTTTTCTAGATATCCAACACTCGGCTTCTGGCCCATCATTTAATGTATGTTATATTATTAACACCCCAAGTAGCAGAGAATGGTGTACATTGTGCCAGCAGTGACTGTCACTGTGAGGTCCAAGGTTCTAAAAATAGATGCAGGAGATCCAAGGAGATCCAATGTTCCAAAAGTAGATGCAAGCTCACAGGTTCCAAAATTAGATGCTGGGTTCCAAGAATAGATGCAAAATACACCTGATATTCCAAAAATAGATACAAGAACAACATCCAAGCTCATCCTGACCAATCCAGCCCATCCTGCCCTCCTAGGGGGTTGGAGGACCCCTGAATATGCCCTCAGATCCAGTTCCCAGATCCGGATAGAAATCAGCCAAAAAAGTTGTGATGCCTTAGCACTGTCTGGATAGATTTTTCAAAAATTTGGGCAAAACCTGGAGGTAATATTCTGGATAGAAATTGGGCCCACTGAATTAACCCAGAGTCAATTCCGGATAAAAAATGTGTGGATGAGGATCCGAACACTAGACTTGATGACCAAATTTTTCTACAGCAACATTCAACTAGTCTCATTCCCACCATTATAGGCCACAATTTCTCTGGATCTGACAGAGTTTGAAGTCAGAGACAAAAAACAGGAAAAGTTTGATGGTAGAGATGTGTCCTATAACATCTGGCACTGCTGGCACTGGGTGGTGTTTCCCTTAGAAAAACTTATTTTTAGATATGTTTTGTCATTTCCAAATAATTTTTCTCATGAAAACACACAAAGCATTTCTGAAGGAAAAATTCTAAAAATACATCAGGTGTTTCTCATGTGTTTCCCAAAGATAAATCTTATGTTTTCTCAAAGGTTTTCCTTTCTTTTCTAAGGGAAACACCACCCAGTGCCAGCAGTGTGGTGCAGTTCAGTCAGTAAGGGTACCGATGAGTCACATTGTGACATTTGCTAATCAGTGCAATCTCTTTGCAATCCCTCCATCGGTTCTCTCATACATAGATGGCATCTGTCTTCCTCAAATAGATATGACGCCGCCTCCCAGGTCTCCTTTCTTCAAGAAGTATCAGTGTGATGTCAAACAAGTTGCTGAACTCCAGAAAAATGCTCACCAAAATGTGTTTAAGAAGGATGTAATGCAGTCAAGAATATGCTGGAGAGCAATGTTGTTTCTGTCTAGCTTCTCCTTCTTTGAACATGTATTTTTGACATGAATTGAGATATCAGGGTCTTCTTCGTCATCAGTGGACAAAAATCCATTCACATCATCATTCTCTGCTTCAGAATCTTCTTTGGAGGCTTGAAGACTTGGGTCTTCTTCACTCGGAAATGTGAGCATTTCATCAAGGAATGAATTATCACGGAATAGAGTGTCCATCACCAAGATGAACAATGGGAAAGAGATCAAGAGATAGTGATTATTGTTGACACAATGTGGGACTACTGTGACTGATTGAGCATCTGTACCCTTTGTGATCGAAATGCACCAGATGTTAGGGAGAGAAGTCTTGCAGACATTTTGTTCAGGTTTTTTGACTCCGATTCCATTCTCCACCGGATCTCTCCCTAACATCTGGAGCTGAGATTACATTCAACTAGACTAATTCAAAGACACTTGCAAAACATTATGTTGTACCTTATGCCTTACTCTAGACTATTATTGTGTTATCATTAAATTTTAATAATAATTGCAGGAAAGGAGAAGACCCCTGAAGAAGACAAGGAGTAGCTTAAATTTATAGAAAATTTGCATATATAATGGATTTCTGTATCCTTTTCGTTGAGGTTACATCTTTTTACTTATAAGATGTCCTACAGGTGCTCTTGAGGCCCTGCCAGCCCTCCAAGCAAAAAAAAATAGAAATAGCCATATTTATATGCCATATCCACATCCAGATGGAAATTGACCAAATAAGATCCCGAATCTGCCATCTGGATAGAAATTGGCCAAAATCATCCAGATAAAAATTGGAAAAATTCCGACGTTTTGGATACAGGATCTGAGGGTATATTCAGGGGTCCTGGGGTCAGTCATTGTTGGAAAGAATGGAAAAAATTAATTAGAACCTATAGGTAGCTTTTCCCCACATGTAATGGTGGCCAACAGCAAAAAAACAGTGCTGGCCATCATTTCCTGCATTGTTACATTAACCCCGCTATAAGGTGGCAATATGGGCAAATTGCCCATTGGACAGATTACCACCTGGATATATGCCCTGTCATGGGCAACTGCCCATTTCCATGTGTAAATCTAGCTTACAAGGCTGTGACGATGATGAATGAACATGAGCAAACAATAAGGAACGAGTAAACAAAAGACAACAAACAAATGAAGGAACGAACAGGCGGCAAATATGTGCCTGCATAAATGTGTGGGGCAGGTTAGGTGCTCCTAGAGAAATAGTGTGGGTGTGGGAACCAAGATGAGAATGGATGAATGGTGGTGAATGGATGAATGGCAATGGATGAATGATGATGATGACAAACAAACAGCAACTGGAGACAACAACTCCTTTGGGGTAGTTAATTTTAATTTTAATTTCTAATGTACTAAAGCTATGACCAGATGAACAATGAATGACAACAACCGCCATTTGGACCCAGCCACCACCCATTTAGACAACCAACCACCACTGACTGTCTGTTTGGACCCACCTTTTATTTTATTTGATAGTAATAATTGTAATAATGTCATAATGAATTATATGGGGTTTTTTCATCAGTTCAACGGTTCAAACCAGTTCTAGAACCGAACAGAACCAACAGAACTGGTTCTTTCAGTTCTGGTTCTGGTCCTGGTTCAGTTCAGCCAGGCACCTTTCAGTTTGGTTCTTGGTTCTCCAAAAATGGTTGAAGAACCAAACCAAACCAAACTCCAGCATCACTACTGAAGATTGCCAAGAGGTGATCTCAAGGTATTGTCTTCAAGAGGTTGAGAGAGGTTGAGAGAGATAAGCAGGTTTGATTCTCAAGAACTAGCTAGAGAATATAGGTAAAGTAAATATGGTATTTATATGAGAGAGATGAGTCACATAAGAGTACATCAGTAAATTCAGGATTTTCCCATAGCTTGTCATAGTCATGTCACACAAAGTTATAATTTCCCATAGTATCATGTAGTCACATTCCGCGATGAGCAAGCACGAGTAATGAGCACATGCTCATTATCGGATAAGATAATGTAACACGTCAGAATCAGACCTCTTTGGGTTTGTACATCACAAGTACAAACACAAATAATAATACATCCTACGAAAAGAACCTCTTGTTAACTTAGGATCTGATTCTGACATGGGAAAAAGGGTCTCTTCAGTTTCTACTGAGTTTTTTCGAGCTGAATACACCTAAAACACATACCATTCACCTTTTTTCCCCTTTTTTCCCTGACAGAATGGTCCAAGAGATCCTTATCAAAGTCGCTAATGCTGCCAAAGAGGCTCAAAATAGCATCCCCCCCCTCCCACATGCTCCCCGCACCTATATTAATCCCACAGTCACCTAGATCCTAAAATCTCTTCCCCTGATCTCCATCCTCAAAAAAAATAAGGAGATCAAGGAAAAAATGATGAGAGGGCCTTACAGACCCTTAATCACATGCTTGACAATGTTGCATTTCTGGACCCTGGTTCTGATGCCGCATCTCTTATTACTCTCAACCCTGAAGATCGGGACCAATTTAGAGTCCCTTCATTCGCCTTGTCCTTCTGGGACTACATCTATTCTAGTCTGGCTAAATGGATTGCGGATGAAGATATTAAAGATAAAGAAGACATAAAGTCAAAACAAAATACTAATGACAAACCAAAACTGACTGCGGAAGAAGCACATATCGCCAAGCGACAATGCATGAATGGGAAAAACTTAGTGCCTTGGATCATGGGAGTGCCATGGCAAGCCAGGTTCCTGCAGAGCCTATTTGACACCAAAGGCTGCATTGCTGTCCTGCTCCCTTTCTATTAGAGAATGTAAGGACCCAGGAATCAAGTTGAATTCTAAGGTGGTTATCAAAGATAACCACCTTACACCTATATACTACAAGCGTGTGAGGCAATATGACTATATACGGCTAGGACATAATAGAAGGTAGGGTGCGTGTGATAAGTACAAAAATAGAAACTGACATCTCACCATGTCATCGGCGAAGGGTTAACTACTACAACAGTAAAGGGATGTCCATAAAGGGTAGGATGGGGAATGCGGCAATGATATGATCATAGAGTAATAGTGAAAGTAAAAGGTATGCTAAGCATAACTAGAGGCGGACACAATGAGTGTCCCCTAACACTTTCTTTTTGAATAACAACTTACAAATTCTTAATGCTGAAGCTGCTACACTTCCTACTGTCAAAACAAATCCAAACCCTGGAGAAACTAAGGGAATATCCATACTTGATGTTGACAAACTTTCAACGCGCTTCGGTAAGGAGTTATCTTTGACATGCAGCCAATGGACCAGGGCTGTGGGTAATATGTATCTCTTCCAAAAGGAGTGAGACACGGTCGACAGTGGAGATGCTCACAGCGAGTGGTATAACGATCACTTCAACTTCTATCAGGTGCAGAGGTCCAAAGTCAAACTCTATGACGCATGGAAATTGGATGAGCTGAAGTTTCACCAGGAACACTGGGCCAATTATGGCGCTTTCAAGGGATATCAATACGAGCGGGCTTTTGCTCTCTCCAAAAAACAACACAAAATGATGGCCAAAATTTGTGAGATAATGGCTATGCCTAACAAGTCTGTTTTTGGCAGGGATAATAGGGCATCTCAACCCACCAGGCCTAGCAGATACCCCCCTCGTTCACATCACTCTGATCGCCCTTCTTTCTTGCCCTTTCCATCTGGCAGCGGCAGGCCCTCGTCCTCAACTACCAACTGCCTTATATGCTCCGAAAGAGGCCACAACTCTCGCATACGCAGCGGCAGCACCATGCCTGTCAAATTCAAAGATGGCAAACCCACATGGGCAAAATCTGTCAACCATGCCCTTGTCACTCCTGACAACTGGGTCCTGTGTATCAACTGGAACGTCAGAGGAAGTAACGCCACATGTGCCCACAGCAAGGACAAACAGGTACACCTCTGCTCATTCTGTGGGCAGAAAGGTCACCACTAGTGTTTGGAAGTCCGGCCCAGTCCGGTTTTTTGGTATTTTTGGACAGGACCGGGACTGCAACCAGTCCACTAAGCTTCTAGAAGGTCAAAAGACCAGACTGGACCAATTAGGACCAGTCCACATCATTTTTTTGCAGTCCTGGACCAGTCCTGGTCCAAGACTGTCCAGGACCAGACTTTTGACAAATACCGGTCATATTTTCATATATAACATCAGACAAATATGTAGATGTAATCTATACCTTTAGAATAAGCCCAAGAACGTTAAATTCCGTTGGGAATTGACAATTTTATGGTGATATTATTTGTTTCCTACTATTTTGTGTACATTTTTACTGTTTTATCTTTTTCTCAGTGAATATTTGACCAATAAATACAGTCTTTATCTTGTTTTAAAGGGAAAAATAAGGGCTACAAAACTACTGGTTTAGACCGGTCCTAGAACCGAAGACCGGTCTTTTTCCAGTCTTTCCTTCTCAAAAACCAAAAAACCGGACTGCTGGTCCGGTCTTTTGCAGTCTGGTCCAGTCTTTTTGCAGTCTTTTTCCAGTCCTGCAACTGGACTTCCAAACACTAGTCACCACGCCTTCTCCTGGACATGTCGCTCCCCCTCCAATTGAAGCCTTCCTCTCCGCTGCACGCTCTCCATTCCTCTCATATACAAACTTCTCTTCCACCATCATTGATTGTCCACCCTCTGCTTTTGAACGCTCTGAGAACTCACTTATATTTAACACAATCATTCATCCTTATGCCCCCCATGAATTTGACTTCCTACTCCACAAACATAATCTCCTGCCTAACTATCCCCTGCTTCCCACCAACTTGACCTTTGGGTTCCCTTTGGGATGTATGCCCCAACTCTCACAGACCGTCATATTGCCCAATAATCCCTCAGTCACCCATTATGCAGATGAAGTTGATGAGTATCTACATAAGGAGCTGCTGGCTAGTAGGATTTCCGGCCCTTTCTCTCGAGAGGAGACTGAGGATATTATGTGTGGCCCTTTCTACTCATCTCCCCTCATTGTATTTGTTCAGCCCCAAGACCCAGGCACTCCTGACAAGATCAGGATATGTTGTCATCTGTCAAAAGCACCAAGGCCTACACATCAGTCAACTCTCATATCTGTAAGGATGACTTTCCTACACAATTTGATACAGCTTCTAAGGTGGTGGAAATTGTGAGTTTAATTCTTTATGTCTTTCCCCACACTTTCTTTTCTCCTTTTTATGCACCTCTTTGCATTTTGCACGTGGGGCAGCTTTCTTCTTCCCACCGCTCATGCGGTTTGAGGTGTTTGCAATACATGCGTTACCTGGATGTCGTATATCCCCTACCTCCACACATTGAGTGTGTTGAGATATGCTCTGTACATTGAGTGCATTGATCTACCTCCGCACATTGAGTGCATTGATCTATGTCCACACGTTGAGTGCGTCGACTCTTATGTCTATACATTGAGCATATCAATGCTACCTTCTACGAGCTACGGAGCATGCATTCCCATGCCCTCGTCTTCTTCATATATCGGTCTTCCTATCTCTGTGACCTCTGTTCTTATTATACCTGCTTCACATTACAGGTTGCACTGGCCCTGCCAGGGACACAGGCATGCACTCTTGACATTGAGAAGTTCCATAGGACCTGCCCTGTCCTGCCCTCACACAAGCCTTGGCTTGTCTTCCAGGGTCGTCCTGGAGAGTTCTACATTGATCACACGCATCCTTTCAGAGCCGCCTCCACCAGTAGCAACTTGGGCATGATTGCTAATGCAGTGGTGGACATCTGGGATGCTGAAGGGGTCCATCCAGTGCCCAAATATGAAGACAACTTGAAGGTCTTCTGCTTCCCAACGCCAGATGGTCCTTTTCTAGATGGAAACTATCGCTATGACTATGACTGGGAGGAGATGCTTCAACGCATCTCATCCCTTAATGTACCTTGGCATAAAGACAAGGGGGATGACTCCTTCACCTTTGTAATGACCTTTATCGGCTGCCTCTGGGATCTTCCCAAGAAATTGGTCAGCCTACCAGAGCCTAAATGCTGGAAATTCCACGAATGTGTTTGTCGGTTCATCATCAGCTTTGCTAGCCAACCCTGTGCAATGCAGGACGTAGAGAAGATCCATGGTTCCCTCTGCCATGTCACCTTTGTTTATCTTGATGGCTGTTCCCACCTCCCTTCCCTCTCCAACTTCACAGCCTCCTTCCATGGTGATGAATTCATTACTTGATGTCCTTCCCATTCTATGATTACTGATCTGCACTGGTGGCTCAAGAAACTGTCCATACCTGACATTGCACATCTGTTACGCCCTTGTGGCCCACTTAGAGATCTTGGTCTCTATGTCGATGCCTCTACATCATGGGGTATTGGCATTGTTATTGGCGATGAATGGGCTGCTTTTCCCCTGTCATCTTCATGGAAGATTCCAGGCCATGACATATGCTGGCTCAAAACTGTCGCCGTGGAACTACTCACCTACTTTCTGGAGTCAAAAGGATTCTGTTACACACACTTGCTTGTTCACTCCAACAACCAGGGCACTATCAGTGCTCTTGGGAAAGGACGTAGCAGCAATATTCATATTAATCTAGCTATTTGCCATATGCACCTTGCTCTCATGAGCTCTTCCATCATAATCCAGACAGTTTACATCGAGTCTCAAGCTAATCCAGCCGACCCTATCTCACGTGGAGAACCAGGGAAAGCTGGAAAGTGGATCTTCTTACCTTCCAAGCTCCCTGAAGAGCTTTATTCCTGCTTCCTTCATGTCTAGGTTAGTCCTATCTGTCGAGACATCACATATCTTCTGCCTGTTTGTATCTTTGAACTCACTTGCTTTCAGGGTGCTCTATCCTTTCAAACTGGTGGCATGTGCTGTCAAGAGATCTGTGGGTGGGACAGAGCCTACCAACTCAGTTCCTCCATGCCCCATCAGATATCATAGCCTTTTGTATCCTTTCAGATGCCCATCTTCTGCTAATCTTGCTGCTCCTATTATCGCTCCAGTTCCAGTTTCTGCTATTTCCACGCTACTAGATATTGAATCCACTATGTCCACCATTGCAACCATACCAGACACTGCTTACCACACCTCTGATGTCCTCTCTCACGCCATACATCCACGAAATCCCCAGAGCAGCCGTCTTATCACTCCCAATGCACTACGTCCACACGTTGCCGCTGCCAACTGTCTATTTTCCTGGGACACACCTCACGGAATTTGTCACAGGACCCACCTCAACACTCATCTCCCACAGCAACTCATCAACAAAGCACTTATGTCTATCCGAGGCGCCTTAGCACCAAACACGAGGGTCACTTACGCTGCTGGCCTGAAGTGCTTCACCCAGTTCTGTGACAACTGGGGCATCACCGAGGATGCATGAATGCCTGAATCCTATGCTCTTCTCTGTGCCTTTATCGGGGAGCACAAGGGCAAGCATGCCGGGAGTACAATCTGCTCCTGGCTATCCGGTCTGTGCTGCTGGCACATCATTAATCATGCTACGTGGCATGGAGATGACCAGTGGGTCCACTTGGCTCACACATCAGCTAATAAAGAAGGCAGCTGTCATAAGAGAGCGCTTCATGCACCAGTCTCCATCAAGCACCTCTCAGCCCTTTACCGAGTTATTGATATGTCCAACCTGTTCCATGCTGCCTTGTGGGCCGTTGCTCTCTGCACCTTTTTTGGCTGTCGTTGTTTGGGCAAAATTGTCATCATGACAGCAGCAGCATTCAACAAGAGGCATAATGTATTACGATCCACCTTGTACGCTGACTCCCTCTGCTCCAGAATCCTGACTTACCCTTCTTCTAGTGTCAAATTCCGCGAGCTGCGTGATGGTTCATGCTCTGCAAGCTTCTGCATCCCATGGACAAAGACCACTAAGGAACAAGGAGCCACCGTCATTCTTACTGCATGCAACATCCTCTGCCCTGTTGCTGCCCTCAAAAACCATCTCGCTGTTAACTCATCAATTCCCCCATCATTTGCTCTATTCGCCTAGACATCCTCATCCGGCTGTCCTAAGAACCTACTGAAGCACAAATTCCTCAAGTTCATGACAGGTATCTGGTCATTGGCTAAGCTGGCCCATGTCCTTGGTCACAGCTTCCGTATTGGCGGGGCCATCGAGCTGCTCCTCGCAGGTGTTCCTCCTGAAATTGTCACTGCCACTGGTGGCTGGACCTCTCTCGCTTTTCTCCTCTACTGGTGCCGTATGGAAGAGATATTACCGATGAATACATCAAAAGCTTATAATAAGACTCACATAGACAGCCTCACCACAATTTTCAAACAGTTTCACATCAATAACAGTATTCCATCCACACTTATCACCGCCTCCAACAGTACTCTTGTTCTGTTGCTACGTTTCCTATCACACGTCATCACTCTCGGTTCCACGCATTAGAAATTTAGAAACATTATGATACTTAGATCTCATCACTTCTGTGCATTGCACATACCTCGCTGGTTTCAACTGTCTGTACCCTTATCACCTAGCATACTTCTATAGAATGCATTGACCATCCAATTTATTCATCACATGGTCCTACTAATTGACCCATTTATTCAGATCTGAACAGAGTGACGCTTGGTTGGTGTTGTCAGCTTGACTTACCTGTGCCTCATCAATCTGCCATGTTGAGCTTACACTCTGGCTGGTACAGCAGATTGGTTTTGGCACATGTTTTGCCACAACCGAGCTCTCCAGATGCTCAGGCCTTGCCCGGTTTTCCTCGCATCAACTTCAGATTGAAATCTGAAAGCATTTGGATCACATGATTGGACCCAGAATTCTGGCCAATCTTTTCAGTGCGATTGGGCCCAAGCCTGGCCAATCCCACTTAACTTTGAGATCCAAAAAAGAGGAGCCCGGGCAAGCCCTAGGCACAAATGAAGAATTCATATCCAAGAATTCTTCATAATCATATTTGAGTATCACATTACAACCAAGCTTCCTTTCCTTCCACCTGAATATCTCACACAACGCACAAGTTATCTCATCACCATACTTATAGTTCCATAGCATCCATGTGGCGCACACCAGCACTGTCCAGCAGTGTGTCATCACTCTATCACACTGGCATAGCTTTGTCACCCATGTCACATTAGATTTTTCATCTAAGTTAAATAAACCAACCCTAAACAAAGTCTGTGCACAAAGTTGATCTTACATATTTGGGAATTTTTTTGTCACTCTGACTTTGTCACCATGAATCTGTTGCCACTTGCTCTCAACCACTGCCATGTACACTCCAGTGTTGCGTGTTGAGCTTGTTTTATTTATTTTTTTGTTTTTTAACTAATTAATACTACTGCTTAGGTTCTACCACTGACGATGCCACTGCGCTAGATGCTCACTCTTAGCTACAACTTCATCACTTACTCAATGTTAGGGCAACTGCGACGCTGACTTAGTCAAGCTAGCAGGGGATCCAAAGTTAATAATATTTCAGAAAAGATATCTACAAGTGACTTACCTAGCAGGGGATCCAAAGAGGAAAGGATGGGGATCCCTGCTAGGCTGGGGGTGTTTAAGTACTAATATGGACATAACGGAGATATAAAATAAATAAAGGAATGATACGATAATAATTAATTAATTAAATAAGAAGTGGTGCGATATGAAAAATAGAAATAAAAGATGGAGTGAATCGGAGGACCGGAGTTGGAGCGGAACTACGGGGTTCCGGAGTCAACCAGTGACGGAAGCAGAGTTGGACGGAAGGTCGGAGGTTGTCGGAAAGGTGGGAGGTATGATTCTAGAGTTGAGGTTTGGGTTAAAGTTGGGTGTCCCCTAACACTCAACTCCTCCCATCAAAATAGGTTCACTTCGGTACATTTGATATCCACCTGTTTTTGGCACATTACCATGACTGTCAACAACACAAATAACACATTGTATACCTACTTCTTAGCCCCAGGAGGTACCAAACAATGACAAGCGCTGAGCACTGGCAGCTGAGGTGAGTTCTTCGAGTTTTTTACTGCTTTTTTTAAAAACTAACAATTTTCTACTTTTAGCTACAGTTTCAACAACCTCAACTACCCAGCCCCTCCTCCCCATCCAAATGGGATGTGAGGGGTTCATTTCAGGCTGTTTCTACCAGAGCATCAACCCCTCTGTGTATGGGCTCGGACCTCTGGGTCGTGGCTGGCCATCTCAGAACACGGCCCAACGCTCCAGAGTCCAGACCTGGTCCCCCTGGAGGTAGAGGAAGAGGGTAATTTTTTTGTTGGAATCATTCATTTGTCATGGACAATGAATCTTAATAGGGGGGTGATGTTAGGGGATACTCATTGTATCCACCCCTAGGTACGCTTAGCACTCGTCATTACTTTCACTTTACTCTATGATCATATTACATGCCATGTTCCTCATCCTACCCTTTACGGACATCCCTTTATTGTTGTAGTAATTGACCCTTCACCGATGACATCATACAGATGTCAGTTCTATTCTTGGTATCTACCTCACCCTACCTTCTATTATGTACTAGCCATATTTAGTCATATTAGCTCCCATGCTTGTAGTATATAGGTGTAAGGTGGTTATCAAAGATAACAACCTTAGAATTCAACTTGATTCCCGGGTTCTTACCTCCTCTACACTAACCATATATAGTTGTATTGCTTCCCACACTTGTAGTATATAGGCATAAGGTGGTTATCAAAGATAATCACCTTAGAATTCAACTTGGTTCATGGGTCTTATCCATCCCCTAACAGCATGTGCGATATCTGAGATCTTGTCTGTGGTGGCGTTAGGGATGCTGAAGCTCAGTTCTGAACCAGTCCAGAGAACCAGAACCAACCAAACTGAACCAAGTTTCTGGTTCCATTCTGGTTCTGGTTCTGGTTCTTGATTGGCCAGAAATCTGAGAACCAGTTCTGAACTAGTTCAAACCATTCTGAACCACTATATCCCAAGGCAAACATTTAAGTAATATATTTACTTATTTGCATTATTTTACAGGTTAAATGGCACAATGTACCTGTATCTGTAATGAAAATATTTATTCAAGTCACCAACACAATATATTTCCAATCAGAAGTACATCATTTTTTGGTCTGGCATAGTAGTACATAATCAATAATATGTCTCATTTACTTTATAACTTCAGGTTTTATTAATATTAATATACTCCTATTGCAAGAATCCAATTCAAAGTTGTCACTAGTTGGCAAAATGATTTAGTGGTATTTTTTCTTTTCATGTTTACTTTTAGTGATGTCATAGTTATAACACCAATACTACAAACTTCTGGCCTCAAATTTCAAGATATATTTATTTCTAAGAAATAAGATGTAATTTAGAAAATCAAATTTAAAATGAGAATTTCTTATCTAATTGGTGATATCCTAACAAAAGTCTATTTTTAACTGGTTCTTATGGTTTGAACTGGTTCTGAAACAGAACCAAATCAAAAGAACCGGTTCTGTTGGTTCAGTTCTGGTTCTGGTTCTGGTTCTGGTTTTCCTAAGTGGTTCTGGTTCTGGTTCTGAGAAAATGGCTCCCAAACTGAACCGAACTGAACTTTGGCACCCCTATTAGTAGTAGTAGTAATTCACATATGAATCAAATATGTTTTGCTTATTTATCCAGGAATCTTTGTGCTCAAGATTGGGTGCCAGCAGTAGGTGGAACTACTGAAGAGTTTGACCATCACTGGGATGCATTGCCTGAGGAGGAAAAGAAGGTGCATATCCAATATGCCTCTGCCAGTACATAATTGTATTGACTGTACTTCAGAAATATATTGAATGGTCTAAGCAGCTGGTAAGTTCAGCCTAAGCTGTATTGGCATGTATACTGATCATATTAACAGAGACTTGCAGCATTGGGCCACTGATTCAGATATAATGTGGTTCGTTGCGGGGCAGGAGCTCATCTATTTTTAGACATTATTACTATATTTGATGTGTGCTCAATATAATTATGTTTTCTCGATATTTCTCATTCTTACCCAATGGAAAATATTTATGGATCGAGAGAAATCTAGAAATGACGTGGGGACTCGCACCATCTCGTTCTGTCTAGCTCGAAAATCGAGTTAATGTGTCAAAAATATCATTTCTCATAGATTGAGTGATAAAATATGTTATCAACGTCCCATGTGACGGACTTTGTTACAAGACCGTCCACAAGTGGACGGTCTTGGTACGAGACTATCCAGGTGAGGCAGGCTGCGAAGCAAAACGACATCTCATTTTGTAGTCTTTGAATTGTTTGATCACCGGCAACTAAAATATTGTAATGTCGGCTGCACTGCACTTTCAGACAAGACCGTCCACACGTTGACGATCTTGGTACGAGACTATCGAGTCTCCTTGAACACTCTGTTTTTTATTTAGGAGACTGGTAATTACAAATATATTTGGCACAGCCGATGTCGGGCACACAAATTTACAAAACAATATGCCGGCCTGATTTTACAGGGGATATTCGTATAGCTATGTGTTATACCATTAGTCATAAAGTAGCAGACAAATAAATGTTGAATTCACATACCGATTGTGACCTTGCTTTTCACCAAGGTTATCAACACTATAGTGAAAACGCACAACACAACGATACTAATCAAGTTCATCAATAATATCACGCTCATCCAAGCCATAATATTCCCGTGAAAAGACTTCTTCATCGATGTCACGTCCGTATAGCTCTTGGTCATATTCAAGCCCACGTTGAACCATATGAACATTGAGATCGGAAGGGGCAGGGTGGGATGGTTTATTGAAATTGTTCGGGTTGCCATTGTGGTACGCTGCGTAACCGTTAGCTACAATATCGGAGACTGTTTTCGCTGCGTCCCTGATGCGCATAAAGTCAGATGCAAATCATCGTAGGATACAGTCGATACTGACAGTGACTTCCCTCCGTGACTTAATATGCCGTGCCCAGTATGGTGAACAGCGGTGCCCGCAATCAAGCGCACAAGAGGCGCAATAGGTAAGCTGCCTCGTATCCAAAGGGAGTCTTGAAAGTCTAGGTCGCGGCCGTAAAGCACTGCCGAATCCCGGCTGTCGCTGCTACGTCTTCGTTACAAATTTCAGTTAACCGTAGTATAACTGCAGGGGATAATACTCACCGTTCATATTCGTTGGAGAAAGAGTGCGCTGGTGCGGTGGCCAGAACGACGGTAAGGACATAAAGATAGAGTTTTACCATGTTGATAACCGATTGATTGCAGCAATTGTAGGGGGCGGCGAAAAATAGGTTTGTAGGCGGAGCGTGACAAAAAATGAAATAAGGGGGGAGACCAGCTGAAGAACACCTCTCTCAATGTGGTCGGTTTTTATACCTGATTGTTCTAGCAACAGACCCTAGAGAGGCTCCCTAGAGTAGCTCCTGAACTCAAGCGCCACATGACCTTCATCAGATTCCAATGCTGCATCAGTTTCCAAGCTTTTCCAAGGGGCTGGCCGGCCCACCCAGTGAAAGTTCAACGTCCAACACGAACTGGTGAACACTAAACACTCCCAGTCAATGCATCTGTGCTGCTCATGAAAAACCTTGGAAAAACCAGATAAGCCCAGGCAAGCTGCATGAAAACAACTGTCCCTGTCTGAGTTTGAAAATATCCTAATCATGTGGGCCGTGTGGCTCGAGATTGGTGCGCGATTAACCAGAATGAATGTGCACAAGACCATGCAATCACAGTTCGTCATCACTTCTTGTCCGAGCCACTGAGTGATTCTTTGATTTTCGATTAGGAATATAGTAATGTTTATTCTAGCAGCCTAGCCAAATGAGGTCGAGACCCTATCTTTCATTTAAATCCAGTTGCATTCAGACGAAATGATACTTCAGCTTTCATAATGCACCCATATATCTCTAGAGTGATAGAAGTAGCGGTGAATATTGGACACAGAGACCGACACCTCCCACAACAAGTTTCTAAGCAGTATGAAATGTCCCCATCTTCATACTTGCAGAAATAGAGCCATCAATATATCACAAACAGAAATTTGAAGCTAATTCACTCGACCTCAACTGAATTGCTTGTGCACTAGCTATGGATTCAAAAAATTCAGCGGCTGTTGCAAGACAGCTTGATGCGTGATGAAACACCTTATCATAGAGCAATCTAGACCCGCCAGGCCAAACCTTACAGAAAAACATGCAAAGCCCTTGGCTCATATCGATAGGCCCATGCGGAGCCATATATCAATCGCCGACTTTTTATCCCAGGTTGTGTGATCGATGTAGGGTCACTAGGGGAAGAAATTTGATGTTTTTCATGGGGCGTGTCGATACCCTGCCCCTATCACAGAGGCTCACCGTGGAACAATCGTTGTTACACTTTCACAGGAGCTCCTGCTCTATAACACTGCATATTTGTCTAATCTGATTCTTGGTCGGCATCCACCCCAATGCCCTCCTGACAACTGTAGATTTATATTTATGAACTTTCAAGCATTGTGATGTGAAAAAGGGTTATAATGGCGCACCTGTTGGGTTGGCCTTTGTTGCGGTTTCGTCTACAGGTGGAACTTCCCCCTTCTTGACTTAGTCCGCTTGGTTTAAATCGCGGACTCCAGCCATTATCAGAGACTATCAGTCGTTAACCCGCCTGTTTTTATCGAGGATATGTCTGAATATGTTCACTTAGTCCCAAGCCAAAATCGTCCAATTTCATCCCTCGCAAAATTTGGAACCAGACTTGCATAAAATCTCAAATTTTGTGCACGGATCAATGCCCAAAACTATCCGAAGAGTACCAGTCTGTACCAGTTCAAGCTAGTGCTTAGCCGAGACATGCTAGCCCATCGTTGCTGTACATTATCTAGAAGCGGAGAAATCAGTTTGATTGATGGTTTCGTGCTTTGGGATGCAAATAGATATATCAGTGATATATCTCATTAGATGATTCAGGGTGAGCAGGTTACCACAGGTACCGCACAGGTCACCACTGCACCAGGTGTTGCATTGATAAAGACTTACAAATGTTTAACGAGCCCTTTCCTTGCAATCAAAGAGGATTTTAAATAATAGTGTAGTGCTGTGTAGTGTCAATTTTAAGCGCATCAGATGAGCAACAAAATCCCCATTTGAAATCACTACGTCATAGGGGCTGGGAAACCACTTGCTGCGGACCATCAGGAGAGTAATCGAGAATGACAGGATGGACGTCGCCACTGGCCAGCGACAATGAATGAACTGCATGTGCGAAGGTGGTCGATGGTACTGCCCCATTTTTGATACGACCGCCGACATTCGGATACTATGCCGGATTCGGAATTTTCAACGCAAAGGCGTCATAAGTGATCCGGCAACATTCTTGTTGCCAAGCGAGGAGTGTGACCGTGACAGTTGTGTACCCTGGTCTTCACCAAGGCTCTTGGTCTAACGTCAAAGCCGATAACGAGAATGATTATGCCATCTCGCATGAGAACTTACCCCCCTTTAATTGGCCTTCGAATGGTTTCTTGTATCAACTGGCTCTTGTCTTGCTGGCACCTCACGCTGTATCGATGTCGTTCCCTGTTTATTCTCTTCTTCGCTTCAAGACTGTGCTCGTCCGTTCGTTATATTGATCGCTATCTAAGATGTCCAAATGTAGCTACTGTCCGCTTGATATCTATCAACTGCCTAGCTGGTTCGTATACATGGAATACCCTGGCTAAGGCTTCATATGTATCTGATCGTCTGAGGCGTGTGCGGCTCTGCGGCTCTCACTTTCTTGCTTGAATTGACGGGGAATGAAAGCCATGCCCAAGGCGTACAGTACCCAAAAAAGCTGCAGCAAAAATGTAAGCACCTGCTTGAAAAGGTTCGATGACAAATGATGGTTACTAACAACAACGAGTGCCAGCCAAGCATTCTTCGCAGATTGAGGAACATGATGAAGACCTCCAGTTTGCAAGTCCCATTCTGTGTCGAGTCCATAATGTACCTGGAATGGAAGCAGTCAGGATGGAGAGTTCTGGAGAGTTATTTGGTGCAACACATACATTGTATTGTGCCAAAATGAAGATTGAGAGGCCAAACAAGACATGAAAGTAATTCTGAGGCGCGCGATGACCACGGAAGATAGATGGAAATTTAAAAAAATGAACAAAGGCACCAATAACGATTTGTAGAACGTAGAGAATTATGAGGGCTAGCCCCATTTTCTGATGAGGATCTTGGTAATGGCCTTGTGCTAGGTTTGTGGACGTTTGATGACCTAGTGCCCATCCTGCGAAGATGATTGGGCCAGCAATGAGGAGTTGAATGACCCAATGGCCGTAGAACCATCTGCACAAGGTAATGGGATCAGGGTAAAATTCGTCGAGGATGTATAAAAAAGACCCACTTGTAAGGCAGTGTCCTGGTATATCTGGGAAGTAGAGCGCCAATGGGGAGTATAATTAAGAAACCAATAGTACAAAGGAGAGCATGTTTCCGAACACTAATTTCAAGATCGTTCAAAGGAGTCGACATGGTGCGAAGCCAAAGGGATGATGGTGGGGCAGGTGCAAAGTATAAGAAGCACAGCAAACCCCGGTGACCGGGGTTTTCAATGCCTCCGAAAAAGGGTCGAAGTCGTTCCGTCGATAACCGGATTCTCAGGTACAGGAATAAAATAAAACATACAATGCAATTGAGAAAACTACACAGAAATACGATTCGACTAGACTTTAAACATTCCATATCACCCAATTCTTCTGGCTTTCTTCACCACCGCTTCAACCCCACCTTCGTCGTCAGAGCTCACATTTATCACAGGTGTGCCGATATCCATCCGTTTCTGCCTTTTCGGCGGTGTTCGCGTGCTATCCGCAGTTTCCGTGTCAGCGAAGGATCGCTTACTCTTGCTGGGACTGTCGGTATTGGTAAGTTCCATTCCAAATCCTGTGACTTCCGATCGTCCATCCCTACCAACGTCCATCCCATCGCACATCGCCGTATTTTCTCGGCCCAAGCGTAATTTTGTCTTTTTCTTGTTCTTTCTTAGGGGTTTCGGCGATGGGACGTAATTTTTGTGGTTCTTGAACGCCCACTCGATTTCAATGATCCTGTTCCCGTGGATTACCACCATAGGGTTGGAAGGAGGAAGAAAAAGACGAACGTCAGAGGGGTTTGTGGGCGGAGGAGAGTTTAAGAAGAAAGACGTGAATGACAAAGAGTATCCACCTCTCTTTAAGCTTGATATTATCAGGGACGTAAGTCTCAGCTTTGCGGTATAAATCAAGTGCGACTTGTAGATCCCCTCTAAAAAAAAATTAGCCATTGCTTAACAATAGTCTTCGGACGAACTTTTCTGAATGTGCACGCGCCAAAGCTACATATGCGCGACCTGTCTTCTTCTTAGAGACTGGAGAAAGCACATCGGCCAGTTGAGTCTCCTTGTTCCCTCGTTCGCTGGAAGATAGGAAAGATCAATTTACCAGACTTTGCCAGACGATGGAGCCTTGCTCACTATTTCTGCTCAAGCTCTTGCAGTCGACTCTTGAGTTCATCATCCAATTCCCGGTGGCGCTTTAGAAGTGGTGTAAGAACACCTGAGGGTATGCTGTGTTCCTTGTCAGGCGACCTTGACCTGGACTGAGTTATTCTACTATCTGTCATCTGTGCCTCACTAGGCCGCATTTGCTCGGCCTGTTCACGTTCAGCTCTTTCACGTTCAGCTCTTTCGCGTTCACGCTCTGCCAATCTCCTAGCAACTTCGGCCTCCACTGCGGCCTCCACTGCTTTCGATATCTGTATTCCAAATTTCAGTAGAGGGTCCATGACAGCACGACCAAGGAGATAAAGAACAACATACCCTCTCGTCAATATCTTTCTCAGTCATTGCGAATCCAAGGTTTCCAGATCGATTACTCTCTGATTCAAGGATTTTTTCGTTCACACCTAGCCCTGTCCTCAGGCCATTGACTCCAAAGGCTTGATATCCATTTCCACCTCCAAATGATGACATGCGATGAGACCTGGACACAGGAACCAGGGATGTGCGAGGACGACTTGTCCCTGACCCTGCAGTGGAGATAGCTTGTACAATGGCAGGCGCAAGTCTCGCAGGTGGGGGTTGGATAGGCAGGGCGGCAAAGTGGGGCTTAGGGACAATGCGATTATCTGCGTGGGTGAACATAGCACAGGACATAAGACGATAAATGAAGAGGTAACGTTGGTGAGTATGATCACTTACCTCGTTCATTGATGACGGGTCTATTTTCCACGTTTTTGGTGCGAACTGCAAAACTACAGGACTCAACCGATTAGGACGCAATAAGAGAAGGTAAGATTGGACATACTTGAGGGTATTTAACGTGTCTTGTCTGAACTTGAGCCCAGGAGCCAGGTTACAGATCAATAATCCCACCGAAGAACCTCCCAAAGCGTCTTGTAGGATTCGAGTCAGTTTGGAGTTACGATAAGGTATGCGTGACTATATATCATGATTAAAGTGTGCTAATGGGGCCACTTATGAGGAAGACTTACAGCGCCTTGGTTGAGAGCATGCACTACTTGACCCAGAACACTCAAGGATTTGTTGATGGCCGAAGACTCGGCCATGCGAGAAGGATCGTTACCAGTAAGCTGGGGTTTAGGTTAGTACCTTCCTTTTGAATATTGGCGATCCTTTATTCACCTTATTATTTTCTGACCCCGCAAGATCTACCAGATTTATTTTGCCAGCCAACGCTGGAATGGAATTCAGGACATGAAACCCTGAGAAGTAAACGAACGTACTGATATTAGCAATTGGGTCCACTATGCTAGCTTCTATGGTCAAAATGGCATGGGAACGTGAGGAGGCACGGTTGAGATTGGTTGCTCCCACTGAACGATGCTTAGTGGCAACACTGGTTTGCAGCCAATCTTGAGCAAGAGAAGGAAGGTTAACATTAGATGAACTCACTTGTAAATATTATCGAATTCGCCCACAGACGAAATGGGTATCCTACTGAGGTTGGCGACAAAGACCATACCGCTGTCGTTTTCTCTGACAGGAAGTTTTGGAGCCTGTTTTGGTACTGTGAGCTGAAATGCCACGCCGATGATAGGTACACACGTTTTCTCGGGTTACAAGAAGGTCATAAACTTCATCTTTGTATATTTCCATATACGAAACCTCAAGGGAGATTTGATACTGTTGAAGATGCCGTCTCTTCTCAAATATTCCCTGTCGAAGACGTTCAACAGGATATGGAGAAAGGCTTAATATGCCACTCACGCGCACTACACGTGGAATCACTCCTGGGTCTGATTTCGTGCCTTGCATAGTATGCGTTTTGCCGGATGAGGTGACACCATACGCAAAAATAGTGACTGTCTAATGACTGGTCTCAGTGGAGCATTAAAGGAGTTGTATAGCTACTCACGATACCAGAGTATACGACATCAATCAAAGGTTCGACATCATTTCTAAAAATCTCTTCCTGATTGGAGTTCCCGTCATAGCAGCTCGAGAAACTGGGGTGACGGTCAGCGTGATCTTTTTGGGCAAATGAATCCTTGAAAAACTAACGGAAATTTAAATATTTGGCTGGGATCCCTGGGGTTCGCGACTGAGATAAAACTTGGACTGCTAGAAGTCGAACTTGATGAACCACTCGTGTTGTCGGACGGATGAATGACCTTTACGGAGTCGTCGTCTATTTCCCCTTGAATCAATGGCCGTAGTCGAGCGGCAATCTTGATCTTCTGCGAGGTGGCCATGTGGTTGACGTCGAAAGCAGAGGAGTGTCAGCAGAGCATTGGTGTTCGTCGCGTCCATCACGTGATCGCGTCAACTGTCACAAAACCGTTACACACAACAGCTTTGCCTCTATCCTAAAAACGGTGTGATGACGCGGGTTCCAGCCGGTAACGTACGGCTGCCTGCCCCTTCATCAAGCGGTAAGCAGGTGAAAACGTTTTCATAGACTTTTTTTATCTGGGCTTGAAACTGAGCAACTGAAGTGATCCTCAGGTTATGCATTATCACATTTATGCATAACGACAATTGTCACGCTGCGTGAGAATATGTGACATTAACTAATTGGGAAAATATGTGACTGATTAGATTACTGTATATTATCTTTTTCTAATTGTTAATCTGCGTCTGCTTCGCCGTCAAAAGTTCCTCTCTACGAAGCGCACCCCGAAATTCACGTAAATTTCTAGCATTGAAGATCAAGGGGAAGTTGCCCCCTGCCAAATTTAATGGCCAACCTCTTCTCCACAGGTTTTGCCACCGTTTTCGGCGCGTCTTTCACATTTTTTCGTGGCTTTCGTGTATAGGGTGCCGGTTTTTCACGTATCTTTCGCGTTTTTTCTGCCTCAGAAGACATAGAGCACTCGTAATATTTTAGAATTTGAAGACAAGGCCTTGATCCCCCAGGAATCAATAGACTCTTTCATTTTGTTTGCCTGCCCATTGAACTAGATGTATTGTATATTGCTTGCTAGAGGTAGAGAGCAACATGTTGTATTGAGAATAAACCTTGTCCGAGATAATTACACCAATGTGAATGGCATAAATTCAGCCTGGTGAGGGAGCGTATCATCTCCATTTGTGCAAGATAAAGCTGGGAAGCAGATATTGGTCAGAGACTTTGGCAACGGCACAACTAATAGATGATTCCGATACCTGGCCGATGGTGTTTCTCACCATGTGTGGTTTCAATGCTTTGCCAGTGGGTTTCTCTTAAAGAACGTATGTCCGAGCTCAGTAGATCCATCACGGGGCACAGTGAGATCTATACCTCGTATAAAATAAGAGGATCGTCCGATGTCCGCATGGCCTTCAGGAACACTGCTTCATACATTTTACTTCCTTGCGATGCCCGATCCAACAAAACAGCAGGATACTTTGCCACCATCTCTCTAATAAATGGATAACATCAGCAACATGACACGATAGAATACCAGAGATAGATCTACCCGGGGCATGGATGAGATATAATCCAAGTGACATCAAAGAGTGCAGTTGACTTGCTCATAATGCATGGGATTTTGGAGTTGGTTTGCAGGGATTTGACATCCGGCAATATGCATTATCAGATAGGGGATTTTTTAGATTACCGTTGCATTTTTGTACTGATAGTTTGCATATTTATCATTCAAAATGTATAAATTCAGCTGATTTTCATAACAACCGACATTCTTCACTACGCATGCTTTGCGTGCACTGGAAATTATCATTTGTTCAGAATCGGGGTGTTGGCTTTACAACTCCAAACATGGTGCTTCGAAGACGATCAAGCATCAGGAGAGCAGTTCAAAAGCCGCATTAAAATTGTACACATGTGAACAGAACATTTCGATGATGACTCGGATAGGTAGATATCTCAAATCTTTTTACTGAAGAATCGATGGACATAGAGAGCGTCAGGAACAGGAAAGAGAAGGTCGCACCTGCTGCATTATTCATCAGAGCTTGTGTTTCACTCTTGAAATAGGCCGGTCCGTCTACCACTGGCAGGAGCTTGAACTACTTGCATACGTGGTTGAACGGGGGGTTTTCTGCGGATCATAAAAGATAAGCAACTCTTGCACTACTTCGTTGGCTCCCATTCAAATGACAATCCTTACTAGTACTTCGCACTAACTATCGTGAAGAAATGTTATTACATCGAGGCATGTTATCTCCACTTATTTTCCCTTAGCAAGCGAGAGATACCCATCTTGCTAAACCCCTTCCAACTGCCATCTCTTTCCCGGATTTGATGAAAAGCCACTGTCGACGAGTGCACTGATTGTCGCAAAGAGCAAACGAAACCGTTTAGTTTAGAAATATCATTATGGTTATTACAAAGATGGGTGCCGCCCTACGGCTGGTCGGTACTTTGAGTCAAGCAGTAGACAACGTGGGTGCTGAAAAATAGCAGCCACTGTGAGATATCTAAGAACCGATTTCTTGACTAGCCATCTGGCAAATTGGATAGATATTATTCTCAATCCAGCACCAACATTAAAGACTTCATGAGCGATTTACAACGCCCCAGAACGATTGGACATGGGGAGCCTTTGTGAAGGAGACATGATGGAAGATGTACGGCGGTGAAGCAAATACAGTAAGTACTAAGCTTATGGCGGGAACTAATTAAGGTTCGCCAAGATAGGAACTCCGATTGAACCAAATCATCTCTCTGCATACCTTGTTCCTCATCGACGCCAACGAAATCGGTGAACCGCCTCATCGTGTTTTTTTCCATCAAAAATATTGAGGAAACATTATTTGCCTCATTTTACCAGGCATCAATATCCAAAAAAGAAGAACTTTGCCAAATATGAAGCTCGTTCGGTAAGCCTTCATCTCGCATTTTTGAGCGACATCATGTACTTGGTCTCTCTCATGACCATTATTCGAAAGCCACTGCGCTCTAATTTCACTCTTACAAACTATGTGTTGATCATATATCTGCACATGTTTCGTATCTTTTGATCTTCGGCGCCGGAACTTTGTGTCTAGATGGTAATGCTGACTTATGTGCCTATGCTATGACAAACAGTTTTTTAATGAAATTGAACAATGAAACGGTCACGATCGAGCTGAAGAACGGATCAGTGGTTCATGGAACAATAACTGGTGCGTCGCTATCCCATTTTACCGTTGATGGAGGCCTCACCTATTTCTTTGAACATTTTTTTCTAGGCGTAGACATGCAGATGAATACTCATTTGAAAACGGTCAAGATGACCATGCGTAACCGAGATCCAGCCTCCCTTGATTCCTTATCAATTCGTGGAAACAACATCCGTTACTTTGTACTCCCTGATGCACTTCCTCTGGATACGCTTCTCGTAGATGATGCGCCCAAGCCAAAAGGTCGGAAGAAGGATGACGCTAGAGGTCGTGGAAGGGGGCGAGGGGGTCCTGAACGTGGTGGACGTGGACGAGGGGGTGGTGGACGGGGGGGTGGTGGTCGTGGAAGAGGACGAGGGTTCTAGGATGGCTGATCGACGGGATAAATTTTATGGGCACCACATAAGTCTGATCTACTATGTACTGCTTTTGAAGAACCCCTCTAGTTTCCAGGGTCAAGTCCGTGTATCCTCAGTACCATAAGCGCTTCGTGGTATACTGATTGTGATTTTCTAGTTTGTGATTATAATAATTCATTTTTGCTGTCTCTGTAACTTTGTGGTTCTCCTGCTCAAAAGAATTGTCTGAACGACAGGCCGCAGTCACCCATTGGGATCATTCTCGTTCCTATAAAATAGAAGTTTGCGTTGAATACAGCACTTAGTTGAGACTCAAGTTCTCTAGGGATCAACAAGGTTTTTAATGGTCCTACCCCCACGGTCACACTTCTGATCAAGCTAAAATTGCCGCATACATATTTTAGTACATTCTAAAAGGCTTTTCATCTCGATCGCCTACCGTTTCTCTAAACTACTACCCGATACTGACGCTGGAGGATCCGAGACTGGTAAGGTAGGTCGCTCTGAACTTCCCAAGGCCCCACTGGCAGCTGATTAACAACAAGACGGAAGAGGCTTTCGGATCCGGACGTCTCGATTTCCATGCAGGTGCCTTGGACAATTTTAACATGTTATCTATTTAGCCGGTCCGCTGGAGAATAGTCCTCGGATCGCACGCAGAGTGCCAACATTTGGCCGCCCGTCGAACCAAAAGTCCAAAGGTCTGTCCGCCGTCTTTCATTCCACCAAATCTCTTAAAACCAACAGGCGTCGTCTACAGAACCCTATGAATCCAGTTAGAAAGCTTCTAGTCGATCGGACTCCGACCCCCATCCACTCACAACTGCAGGTGCCTGGATCAGCTTTAAAATAAACGTCGTGGCGTATGCAGGTCAGTGAACTCCCTAATAGTGTCGTAAGATATCTGTTGGACACTTGATCTGCTGACAGAACGCGGATCTGCCATGCTGAAGGCAACCGCCCACTCAAACCAGTCAAGTTGGTATACCAGTTGACACCAAAAACTGGGAATCGACCGAAATTTTACCGTAATCCCACCGCGTAATAGGTGAGCTTACGATCCTCTGGTACATTGGCTAGACTTATAAGACAGTTGAAATTTCTCCTCTACCCCTTCTCAAGTAGAAGATGTCCCTCATTCAAGGTACTACGGTCCCTTCTGACTCGCACTACTCCAATGCTCGAGATATCTCCTACCCAAATCAAGTCCTTTACTTCATCGCAAGCGTTATTGCCTTGATCTCCTTGTGCCATTTTTTCTCCATATCTTACAAGTTCATCACTCGAAAGCGAGTTTATGGCTGGAAACGACGAACCGCTGTATCTCTGGCCAGAGTTCCAGCAGCAGTAGTCGACTCCTTCCGAACACTAGCTTTTAGATGGACAGTGCCTATTGGATCGTCCCATGAGCTCAACCTCGCCGAGGTAGGAGCAACACTTGGGTACATGGCAGTAATTTTCTCCTGGACATTTGTCAATAGTATGTTACAGTTCTCGCTCTCACGAAAGGATCCACATAAACTCACATTCCAATCTAGCCACTACGATCGCAGGAATTAAAGTCGCCCCGAAATATTACGCCGATCGGGCAGGAGATATAACTGCCTCCCAACTCCCAATAATGCTCGCGCTCGGAATGAGGAACAACATTATCTCTTGTAAATTTATATCCCTTCCCTTAATATGTCTTTCGCAACTGATATATATCCTGCAGGGCTCACCGGCGTCAGCTATATTAAGGTGCCTTTCCTCATCACGTCTGCAGTACTCGAATTAATCACCTTCATAATAGTTGAATTATTTTCACCGTATGGCTGCACGAGTGCTATGTGTTTTAATATGGATTCATGCGGGAGGCCGTGTAAGTACCTATATGGCTACCCATGTCCTTAGTTGAATAATTTTTCTTTACAGATCACACTGGGGCGAGTATTGATTGTTCTTCTTCCCGCTAACATATTGACATGATCGTACACATAGTTTTAAAAACGATGATGCACTTGTTAACAGCTGGATCCATTGGGGTATATTAGCAGGGAGCGCACTCACACTCCTCTGTTTCTTGACAATCCGACCAATCCGAGAACGAAATTATGAGGCATTCCTTTTGATTCATTTCATTTTCGCCTTGTAAGCAGGATACCCTTTGCGAGCTTGACGTCACACTAATATTTATCCAGTATCTTTATATTGGGCGTATATTTTCATCTCAGAGGCCGCGGGTAAGCATCACATGAACTACCAGATTACATCAGACGCTGACGGTCTTATCCCGCAATAGCCTTGCGTATCGTGCCTGGCCCTCTATGATAATCTGGGGACTTGACCACTTCATCCGTCTCATACGCTTGGCGATTATCAACTTTGTATATCTCAATCCTTGGTCTTCCCAAAACTCCAGAAAAGAATTAGACGCTGTCGTCGAGGTACTCTCACCTGATGTTCTCCGAATCACCCTCCACAGGTCGAGGTACTTCCACTGGCGCCCCGGTCAAAGCGCCTATCTGTGTTTCCCTTCAATTTCTGCGAATCCATGGGAATCCCATCCCTTCACCATGTCGACTATTGATACTGACTCTTCATCAGGTGACAGCATTTTGGTGTTCCTCCTTCGAGTGCGGAAAGGTTTTACACCGAAGCTTCTCAAAGATGCCTCACCAGATCAAACACACAAGGTTTTCTTAAACGGCCCCTATGGTTCTCCTCCCCTTTTAATAGGTTATCAAACGGTCATCCTGATCGCAGGTTCGTTTATTCTGTCACTGCATCTTTCTCTCGTCATTCATCATGTTCGCTAGGCGGTTCTGGTGTTGCGTTTACCCTGCCGCTCTTCCTTGACATGTTGCGGTCAATATTTTTCTTCTCCTTCCTAGATTACCTTTGTCCTGATCCCTCACCTACAGCCGAGCTAGAGCTGGAAAACATTCTTGTCAAAAGATCGTATTCATTTGGGCCATCCGTGACAGCGGTATGTATTTTGATTATGGTACTCGTTCTATTCTCAGTAATACCTGCTAGATCATATCCACTGGATCGAAAATGCTCTCGCACTAGCTTTAGAAAATGTACCTCCCTCTATCTCAATTGCTGTGCAACTGTACATAACCGCCGCCACCACCTTGGACAACAACAGTTCTAAAGAAGATGTCTTCGAAATGGTCACTTATACCCGTGATAGCTCTACAATACTGCAATCGCCTTTTGTTCAAGTTTGCCAAGGAAGGCCTGATGTGAAATCGCTCATTTCGCAAGAGGTTGAAGAAGCTACAGGCAAGATTTCTATCAATGGTATT
Organism: Phlegmacium glaucopus; assembly: GCA_015039465.1. Taxonomy (NCBI): domain Eukaryota; kingdom Fungi; phylum Basidiomycota; class Agaricomycetes; order Agaricales; family Cortinariaceae; genus Phlegmacium; species Phlegmacium glaucopus. The sequence goes on along the minus strand of MU130178.1, from coordinate 14,311 downwards.
TACTACTTAACCCGCCTCCCGATGTTGAGGTTTAAAAAACCTTCGTTATAGTTTGCGGTACTCATTCTCTAGCCAATGATACCAGAAAGGCTATTCAAACACCTCGTCTAATGGATATTCTGCGTGGTGGGCCAACTATCACGCTCCATGTTGAGGCCTTCGGATAGTCGGTAGGCTCTGGCTTCCTAACCATCAAGTTGGTGTGCTGAAAATAGAGGAAGAACAGTTACCAAACGAAGCAATCATTGAAGCAGATGTTTTCTTTTTTTTTTTTTCGAAATTCTAGCTTGTGAAATGAACAGCATAGTATGAAACAGGAGAGAGAGAATAGTATACAGCAGTACGGCTTCTTTTTCCTTTCGACCAAGTTTCTTATTGGATATTTTACGGTTTTACTGAGCCTTCTCTATTTCCCGCTGATCCTTATACTTAGTATTGCAGAAATTGATGATACCGATAAAGAGTTGTTGCAGAATGAATACATGACTTTGCTTTGCCATCCTTGTCGAAGGAGAAGTGCCTGAAAGTGAATTGTACGATGCTACACATAAGGGTGACATGGCTGGCTCGGAGTCTGGTGTGGATGACAAACCAGTCTGTTGGGGTTGGCCTCACAGTCAAGACCAATAAAGGAAGGTATTGAGTTAGAGAGGCATGGAAGGAGTGACTGTTGCACCTAGCGGGGCCTTGCATATATCTACCAAATCCTGCCTTAGTGCACAAAATCAGATCCATTTACAGAATACGAGTTTAGGGGCTCGTTCTTGTAAGTTTCCGGTAACTTCCGTGATTGCACGTGCTTATGGTTGTTTGCCGCGCGTAAATTAAAACTATTGTCATTGACTGCCCAAATTACAACCCAGCGTCTAGACTCGCTACCAGTACGTTATGCCGTGTCTGCATCCAAACAGGTGCAACATCAATAACAACAAGGACAACATCACCTATCGGACTTTGAAAATAAGGGACACCGCATAACGACTGGGAGTAACGGGGAGATTTTAAGGGGGTCCCAATTTGTGACAGGGACTTAGTCAAAATTCGTGTTCGCGCAAGCTTTTTTCTCATTTCCGCAATTCCCTCAGCCTTTCCTCAAATTTTTTAATATATGAGTTATCAAATACAAGACTTAACATTATATATATTCTATAAATGTGCCTACTGAGGATAAGAAGGGTCCTGAGAAGGTAAATTCGAGTCTAAGCTTTGACTCGATGATGACTCGGAGCTAGCATTGGGTATGTAAGATGGTGTTCTCCACTGAGTTGGAGGGGTATTTGGGTAGTGGAAGGTGGGCATATGGTATGGATAAGGTGAGTAGTAGGTTGGAATGTATGGCATCATCAACCTCGAGTATGGGTTCATTCCGAGAGGTGTTGCCGCATGATGGGTCATAGGTGTTGTCGGTAGTGTAGGTGGCGCTGATAATGTTGATGTCAACATTGGCTGTGCTCGAGAATGTGTGGGTGTTGCGAGATATGTGACAGGGTTGGGTGGTGTGAAGGTGCGGTTAACATTGACAGGTGTGGGACCCGGCGAGGGTGCTTCTTGCGCTTCTTGAGGCTCGAAACGAGATCTTTTTGCAGCTCGTTTGTTCCTTCCCCCATCGCTTGAGCATCCCAAATTTACTTCCTGTGCGGCCAGGCGCTTCGTCCCCCTTGCCTCTGGAGCTTTTGGTGTCATTGCTGGTATTGACATGGCTAATAATGCCGTAAGTAAATCGTCACCGTATTGTCCAAACCATGCCCATTGTGAACCAACGACATATTCCAGCTCTGCAAGACGAAGGATAGGACCAACTGATGCCAAATTTTTCACCATGTCGTCACTCAAGATGCCTTCAGGACCGAAAAGTGACTCGCCGTAATCTCTCGCCCAAACTTGTGAGCGCCAGCCTCTTATCTCTGCTGCCACATCCTCATTGACAATCCCAGTTCTCCGATTCTGACTACGGTGTGAAGGATCTGGACAACCAGGTCTTACTAGGTCAAGCAAGGTTGGATCACAAAGGTCGCAGCATGGAACAGTTGGACCTGAGGAACGGTTGAGTATCTTTACAGCTGCGTTTAATCACTAAAAATCTTACAAGGACTGACATTGTTAAAGACAGTTGTTAACACCTTTCGTCGGCATTTCCCTGTCTGAACAAGGGTGTACAACCCTTCATCCATTGACTCACGATCAAGCGCAACCTCGTCTTTCTTCAAAATCTCGTCGCATGTACCACCTCCATATGCTCCTCGAAGCAGGCCACGACTGATTGCATATTGTTTAGTTGCTTTTGGGTATGTTGATGACTGCCGAACACCCTTGCTCTTTTTTGACTTTGTGCCTTCGAACGCAGAATCCAAGCATGAAAGATCGGCCTCATAGACTGATTTTTCAACAAGAAGCACAGCAAGGCCAATTCGTCCTGGACCCCTTGCGGCCCTTCCAGCTCGTTGGACAAATGTTGAGACAGAGGCCGGTAATTTCCATTGCACGACAATGTCGATATTCGGTATGTTGCATCCCTACTCTTCTTTAAGTTTTGAGACGTATGAAAAAATAATGATGTACCATTCCAGCAGCATCTGTACAAATCAGGATGCGAACAATGCCTGCTTTGAACAATGCCATAACCTCTGTTCGGTATTCGACACTGTATGCAGCGCTGTATGGTCGAATAATTCCAGCCTCGTAGAAGCTCTTTGGTGAGATACTGTATAGTCTCTTCTCCATCCCATCGGAAGTGCTAACCTGATCAGCATAGACGAATGCTTGCTTGACCTGTTGTGGATTGGTGATGCCAGCTGGAATTAGAAAGTCGAGGTCGCTGAAGGTGTTCATTGGGTTTTGAATAGCACGTACAACCAGTGAGACATTGGGGCGGTCATTTCCAATGACAAGGTCAAGGAAGGTCCCTGTCTTGAACTGTAGCTTGTACAGTACATCCCTCCGAACACGGTCTGACAGAGTGGCTGACATTGCAACAAAGGGGGTACCTTTTGGGACAAGTGCGCGAAGGATACCAAGGGCGCCATATTTCTTTCGGAAGCCAGATCCCCAGTGCGAAATGACATGCGCCTCATCAATTACAATTGATAGTATGCTAGGAATTATTTCAGAATTTCGAAGGACGTTTTTGACAAATCTTTTTGACAGTATCAGTTCTGGGGAGATCATGACCACTTGCCATTTTCCTTTGCATATGTCCTTCATTGGTATGTGAGTTCCTGGCTCATGAACAAATAGTAGTTCCTCACTGCCATAATTTCCGAAGTACATCCACCTCGCGTCCCATTAATGGCTGTTGCCATCAACCCAAACTCCTCTTTGAACGTCATCACCTTTCACCAATTTCTGCAAGTAAGCAATCTGGATTATCCACGTAAGTGTTGAGTTCACTGACCTGCTCTTCTTGCAGCATAATCAAGGGTGAGACCATGAACGTCACCATTCCCTTTGCCTTCTCATGTGCATGGGGCCCTGCTGCAATTGCGGTCTTCCCAAAGCCTGTCCCTGCATGAACCACAACATCTTTCCGTAGTAGCTGGGATATAATAGCATCGAGTTGAAATTTTCGAGGTGTGTGTGGCCACTTGAATTTTTTGCATATTGTCTGATCGAAATTTGCCAGCTCATCTTCCTTCACCCCAGCCCATGCTTTTGCAGCTTTTTGTTCCTTTGATAGCTTCACCTTGGGCTTCAATGATTTACTGGCTGACTGATGGGGAAGGACCATTGAAATGAGAGCAATGGAGACAATCGGGGGTGGTTTGAGTGATCGAGAAATGGAGACCACAGATTTAGATTACCAAAGCTTGGGTCAGTACAGAATATTATCATTATCACAATCCAACCCAACCACTATGTCGTCGCCCCTGAGTAATCTCTCCAGTGATACTGATGACTTTCCAACACCCCGCAAATCATTGTGGTCTGCTGGCTCTAACAATTCTCAGATTAATCTGCCTAACCCTGTAGATGACGAGTCCAGTTTCAACATGGATCTGCCGGATATGCAGCCTACTATGCCATCAAGTGACAGTGGCATCATCTGGAGCAGCCCACTTGTTGGTACCAAGGAAGATATTCGCCAGAAGAAGAAGAATAAGCGATTGCGGAAACAAGAGCAGGACCGTCAAGAGGTACAAGCAGCAGCCGAGGCCCAGAAGAAAACAGATCTATTAGAGGTTTTGCAGCTCCTTGAGAAGAAGAAACTTCGCTTTGGGCAGCTTCTGGAATTTGTTTTTAACCCTGCGCATGGTCAAGGTTATGTCCGCTGGCACCAATTCTTCGCACAGAAGGATGAGGTATTCCGAATTTTGGATTTCTGGGTTTGCAGCGAGAATGCACGACAAGCACGAGAGGCTGTAGAGGAGTGGGCTGTGGGCTACATTGCCAACCGTGTTGCTCGGGAGGCTCACTCAATGACAAAGTCGAAGGTCCTTCAAACGAGAGACATCATTTTGGATCAGGAATTTGTTGAATCCTTCAGCTTTGCCAATATTAACCAGACATTGAAGGTCTCAGCACCGATTGCAATGACAATACTGGAATCATTCACAACATCCTGGCGTGCAGAAAAAGAACACTCAGTCCGGAGGAAAGCAAGGACGATGATGGTGCGTGTTTTTTCAACTTCAATCTAATTGATTAATCCTAAGATATTCAGGTCACTACATCAGCAGCGCTTACATGCCTAGGGGAGTACAGCCATGGTAACAACATCTCAAAGAGGATGATAGGTTTATATCTATATGCATCTGGTGCTCAACGGCAAACAATCACAGTATTGTCGACCTTGGGCCTCAGTGAAAGCTACACCAATATTATCACCAAGAATAAGCGCCAGACAAAAAATGTGAATGCAAATGAACAACCGAAAGTATCATTACCCTCAATTTATACGGGGACTCTTCACCAGCTGTCAGATGCCCTCCGCAGTCAAACTCGACGCATTGCTGCAACAGGATTATATTCTGTAGTCTACGATAACATAAACATGATGTTCCGCAGTGCAGAACAAGTCATTGGCTACCACGGTGAGTGCCCCTCAGGAAAATCATTAATGTACATCCTCATTCAACATTTAACAGATTCACAAGAGAACGGGACGTGTGCAACACTTGTACCTTTGTTTAACGCAAAGCTAGAGGATCTCAAAACAAAGGATTTTCAACGTTGCTTCTTGGAAGCTCCATCCCTCAAGATTTCGGACATCGTTCACTCTGTCTCAGAGCAGAAAGCTTTCAAAAAACATCTTACATTCACAATTCTCCAGATTATTGTTACATATGGTGGCGAAACCTTCAAAAAGTTCCAGAAGGATCTTGAACACGACCAGCCATACACGAAAGATAAGATCAAGCTTCACAAATCAGATGTTCACCCTTTACCTGCCTGGAATATTGACGAATCCTCAATCACAGGAAATGTTGAGGTCGATGAAGCAATTACCAGAGAGTTGCATCTAGGCACAGCAGAAAATTTTGGTGAAAATCTGCGCTTCTATGCAGGGGATCAGCTTTCACTGGCACGGTTTCGTGCTATTGAAATTATTCGTGCGGGTCATGAACACGGTCATCTAGCTTTCTTTGGGGCAACATGGCTGGCTGGCCTTTTTCACACAAAAATGGCGGATGTAACTGGAACTCTCTTCACACACTGGGGAAAACCGAACACAGGCGCTAGAAATCCAGGATCCCTCTGGTTCCACAACACAAGACTGGATCGACTCCCAATTACACTCACTTCTCTTCCCTCCTTTCGTGTGTGTCGTGATCTAATCTTCACCTCCCTCTATGCTCGTGTTCTTCACTGCCTCATCCTTGTCGCCAATGTACCTACACTTGATAGCTATACGGCAAAGTACAGGGACTGGTCAACTCTCGTCTCCCATGCAGAATTGATTTACGATCAATACACTTGTACATCTGTGGTCAGGGAATTACGGAAGAATAGGGCAGCATGTACAGGAGAGGAAGTAACAGAGGGTGATATGGTTTTTGAGAATGCGGTTCTATTCCTTCGTGATGGACTGATATCCCGAGAATTTTGTGATGCGGTCAAAGCAGGAGATTCTGGAAGAGTGGTCTTAGTCCTCAAGATATGGGCTCTGAGTTTTCGAGGAAATGGGAGGACTAAGTACGCATATGAGATGCTCCACCTCATTCATAACCTATCAAGTATCTGGAGCCCAGCCGTTCGGTATTTATTTGACTTCTCATTCACATCTGTATCTTATTTATCTTTGTAGAGACATTGTACTCAATAATTGGTTGCTCAACCCAACCGGGAACCCAAACAGCTGGGTTGAAATTGACTTGATGCAGGAGCATCTGAATTATTGGATTAAAGTGAGTACAAAAACATACAAGCGAGTCTTTATTTATGTGGTGTAGGTCTTCTATAAGGCCCATGGATCCAACGCATCCTGGGAATGGCTTGAGTCAATTGCACCTTGTGTTGATGTTCTTCAACAACTGTCAAAGAACTTTAATGATATTCTGGGTGCTGACCAAGGAACACGACATGCACCTGCAAACCTGACTGAGGATATTGCTACGCTCATCGAGAGTCTCAACGAAAACAAGGTGTACACGATCCAAAAAGGGCGAGTGCTGGATGACGATGACAAACCTATAAAGGATGTTATTGCAGTGGGCCTACAAAATCTCATTGGAGGAAACAAAAACCCACTTTCTGACTATAATGATGCATTCCGAAACCTTCAGGCACGACGACGAATGAAACCTGTGGTTCCAGGATCAGCCAAAGAAAAAGTTGCTGCAAAAGAAGCCAGAAGCTTTCCACAACAACAGGAGGGAGTCTCAGAGGTGGGCCAGGTGGCCATGGGTATGGCTACAAGCATGGACGGTGCCGATATGGAGAGTGAAGCTGTTGCTAGTGACGAAGGGATGAGCAGAATATATGAACAAGAGGTTATTGAAGATGAGCCTACCTTTGCTACGATGGGTGCTGATGATGTGGCACTGGACATGGACACTGAGTATGGAAACATAACCTCAAGTGACGAGAGCGAGGATGATTTAGATGATAGCATAGATGAGATGTCTTAGAATTATGCGAAATTTCACTAAGTCTTTTGTGACAAGTGTGACTCCCTTAAATCTTCCCCGTTGCTCCCAGCCGGTTCTTACAGAACCTTTCGGAGCCCGAATCGTTTGATTAGTAAGAACCAGCTGGTCACGAGCCTACCCAGCGTCTAGACTCGCTACCAGTACGTTATGCCGTGTCTGCATCCAAACAGGTGCAACATCAATAACAACAAGGACAACATCACCTATCGGACTTTGAAAATAAGGGACACCGCATAACGACTGGGAGTAACGGGGAGATTTTAAGGGGGTCCCAATTTGTGACGGGGACTTAGCCAAAATTCGTGTTCGCACTCATGTAGCTTTTTCTCATTTCCGCAATTCCCTCAGTGTTTACCCAGTAAGTTGTTCAGGTGCTATGCGAACCTTTTCTGCGAGTAGAAACTGACACCAACGACTAACACTGGGTTATTGGGCGACTTAAGACTTCATCTAAGGTGAAATTTTTTTATAAAAAACATTAAATTTTTTGTTTCTGGGGTGGAATTGAGGGAGATATCTTTGGACGGCGTGTTAATATGAGACAGGCTGATCGACGGGATAATTTTTATGGGCACCACACGAGTCTGATCTACCATGTACTGCTTTTGAAGAACTCCTCTAGTTTTCAGGGTCAAGTCCGTGTATCCTGTACCATAAGCGCTTCGTGGTATACTGATTATGATTTTCTAGTTTGTGATTGGAATCATTCATTTTTTCTGTCTCTGTAACTTTGTGGTTCTCCTGCTCAAGAATTCTCTGAACGACAGAGTTACCCATTGCGATCATTCTCGTTCCTATAAAATACAGGTTCGCGTTGATCTTTTGACATTGTTATCACGATATTTGACCTGTGCTGTGGATACAATGGCATATATAACACTTAGTTGAGACCCAAGTTCTCTAGGGATCAACAAGGTTTTTAATGGTCCTACTTCCACGGTTACAGTTCTGATCAAGCTAAAATTGTTGCATACATATTTTAGTACATTCTAAAAGGCTTTCATTTCGATCGCCTACCGTTTCTATAAACTACTACCCGATACTGACGCTGCACAACAGGACGCTAGCGCTGCCTCTTCTAGGAGACGCCTCGATTTCGAACAGTCCCCGGGTCACAGGTCACACCCCCAGGATCAAATTGGTAGCTCGACCGAAATTCCACCGGATTCTACCGCAATTCTACCGCGGCATAGGATGAGATAACTTGTGCTGTGAGGTATTCAGGTGAGGGAAAAAATGTTTGATTGTAGTGGAACACTCAGATATGATTACGAAGAATTCTTGGATATGAATTCTTTGTTTGTGCCTAGGGCTTGCCCGGGCTCCTCTTTTTTGGATCTCAAAAATTCAGATTTCGATCTGAAGTTGATGCGAGGAAAACCGGGCAAGGCCTGAGCGTCTGGAGAGCTCGGTTGTGGCAAAACATGTGCCGAAACCAATCTGCTGTACCGGACGCTGAAGGGGATGGTGGGTGGGTCGAAAAAACTCAGTGGAAACTGAAGAGACCCTTTTTCCCGTGTCAGAATCAGATCCTGAGTTAACGAGAGGTTCTTTTCATAGGACGTATTATTGTTCCGCGTTACGTTATCTTATCCGATAATGAGCATGCGCTCGTTCCTCGCGCTTGCTCATTGCGGAATAATCTTAACACTGGCTAGATGAATAGAAGCGTTTTTAAGGCCGTCGAAACTTCCCCTCCTCTCTTCTCATGTAGAGGATGTCCTTCTTTCAAGGTACTGTCCCTTCTGACTCGGGCTACTTCAATGCTCGAGATATCTCCTACCCAAATCAAGTCCTTTACTTCATCGCAAGCGTTATTGCCTTGATCTCTTTGTGCCATTTTTTCTCCATATCTCACAAGTTCATCACTCGGAAGCGAGTTTATGGCTGGAAACGACGAACCGCTGTATCGCTGGCCAGAGTTCCAGCAGCAGTAGTCGACTCTTTCCGAACACTAGCTTTTAGATGGACAGTGCCTATTGGATCGTCCCATGAGCTCAACCTCGCCGAGGTAGGATTAACACTTGGGTATATGGCAGTAATTTTCTCCTGGACATTTGTCAATAGTATGTTACAGTTCTCGCTCTCACGAAAGGATCCACATAAACTCACATTCCAATCTAGCCACTACGATCGCAGGGATCAAACTCGACCCGAAATATTACGCCGATCGGGCAGGAGATATAACTGCCTCCCAACTCCCAATAATGCTCGCGCTCGGAATGAGGAACAACATTATCTCTTGTAAATTTATATCCCTTCCCTTAATATGTCTTTCGCAACTGATATATATCCTGCAGGGCTCACCGGCGTCAGCTTTACCAAGGTGCCTTTCCTCATCACGTCTGCAGTACTCGAATTAATCACCTTCATAATAGTTGAATTATTTTCACCGTATGGCTGCACGAGTGCTATGTGTTTTAATATGGATTCATGCGGGAGGCCGTGTAAGTACCTATATGGCTACCCATGTCCTTAGTTGAATAATTTTTCTTTACAGATCACACTGGGGCGAGTATTGATTGTTCTTCTTCCCGCTAACATATTGACATGATCGTACACATAGTTTTAAAAACGATGATGCACTTGTTAACAGCTGGATCCATTGGGGTATATTAGCAGGGAGCGCACTCACACTCCTCTGTTTCTTGACAATCCGACCAATCCGAGAACGAAATTATGAGGCATTCCTTTTGATTCATTTCATTTTCGCCTTGTAAGCAGGATACCCTTTGCGAGCTTGACGTCACACTAATATTTATCCAGTATCTTTATATTGGGCGTATATTTTCATCTCAGAGGCCGCGGGTAAGCATCACATGAACTACCAGATTACATCAGACGCTGACGGTCTTATCCCGCAATAGCCTTGCGTATCGTGCCTGGCCCTCTATGATAATCTGGGGACTTGACCACTTCATCCGTCTCATACGCTTGGCGATTATCAACTTTGTATATCTCAATCCTTGGTCTTCCCAAAACTCCAGAAAAGAATTAGACGCTGTCGTCGAGGTACTCTCACCTGATATTCTCCGAATCACCCTCCACAGGTCGAGGTACCTCCACTGGCGGCCCGGTCAGAGCGCCTATCTGTGTTTCCCTTCAATTTCTGCGAATCCATGGGAATCCCATCCCTTCACCATGTCGACTATTGATACTGACTCTTCATCAGGTGACAGCATTTTGGTGTTCCTCCTTCGAGTGCGGAAAGGTTTTACACCGAAGCTTCTCAAAGATGCATCATCAGATCAAACATACAAGGTTTTTGTAAACGGCCCCTACGGAGCTCCTCCTCTTTTAATAGGTTATCAAACGGTCATCCTAATCGCAGGTTCGTTTATTCTGTCACTGCATCTTGCTCTCGTCATTCATCATGTTCACTAGGCGGTTCTGGTGTTGCGTTTACCCTGCCGCTCTTCCTTGACATGTTGCGGTCAATATTTTTTTTCTCCTTCCTAGATTACCTTTGTCCTGATTCCCACCTGCAGCCGGGCTAGAGTTGGCAAACACTCTTGTCAAAAGATCGTATTCATTTGGGCCATCCGTGACAGCGGTATGTTTTTTATTGGGGTACTCGTTCTATTCTCACTAACACCGCTGCTAGACCATATCCACTGGATCGCAAATATTCTCGCACCAGCTTTAGAAAATATACCTCCCTCTATCTCAATCGCTGTGCAACTGTACATAACCGCCGCCACCACCTTGAACAACAGTTCCAAAGAAAATGCCTTCGAAATGGTCACTTATACCCGTGACAGCTCTACATTGCGGTCATATTCAACTATATTGCAATCGCCTTTTGTTCAAGTTCACCGAGGAAGGCCTGATGTGAAATCGCTCATTTCGCAAGAGGTTGAGGAAGCTACAGGCAATATTTCTATCAATGGTATTTACTACTTAACCCGCCTCCCGATGTTGAGGTTTAAAAAACCTTCGTTATAGTTTGTGGTACTCATTCTCTAGCCAATGATACCAGGAAGACTATTCAAACACCTCGTCTAATGGATATTCTGCGTGGTGGGCCAACTATCACGCTCCATGTTGAGGCCTTCGGATAGTCGGTAGGCTCTGGTATCCCAAATATCAAGTTGGTGTGCTGACAATAGAGAAAGAACGGTTACCAAACGAAGCAATCATTGAAGCAGATGCTTTCTTTTTTTTTTTTCAAGGTTCTATCTTGTGAAATGAACAGTAGTATGAAACAAGAGAGCAAGAGAGAGTAGTATAGAGCAGTACGGTTTCTTTTTCCTTTCGGCCCAGTTTCTTTTTGGGGATTTTACAGTTTTGCTGGACCTCCTCTATTTCCCGCTGATCCTTATAGTATTGCAGAGATTGATGATACTGATAAAGAGTTGTTGTAGAATGAATACATGACTGGGAGTATTGCTTTGCCATCCTTGTCGAAGGAGAAGGGCCTGGGAGTGAATTGTGCGATGCTGTACATAAGTGTGATATGGCTGGCTCTGAGTCTGGTGTGGAAGGAGACACAGATGACACACGGGTCTGTTGGGGTTGGCCTCACCGTCAAGACCAATCATGGAAGATATTCAATTGGAGAGGCATGGAGACTCACGGAAGGACTGACCGTTGTACATAGCAGAGCGTTGCACGTATCTGTAAGACCGAATCTTGCCTTAGTGCACAAAGCCAGATCCATCTCAACACACAGACAAGTGAGGTCAAAAAATCGATCAGGTGCTATGCAAGCCTTTTCTTCTCGGCGGTAGTAACTGACATCAACAACCAACACTACTAGGTTATCAGGCGACTTAAGAGTTCATCTAACGTGATTTTTTTAATGAAAAACATTAGTGTCAAGTGCCTTCGTAACATGTCCCAGGTCAAATTTGGTCCGTCGAGTCACATGTCACACCCAGGAACAGTTATTTATACTATCCTAGATCTCAATTCATTTGGGTAGCCTTGTGGCTGGTAATCACTATTAATACGCGTACCAAATCGCACGGTGAGGTAGTTTTTGAGAGAAATTCCTCATATGCGGCCTGAGATTTTTGAAGCGAAGTCAACAACTAGTCAACACCGTGGCCAAAAAGGTTTGAAATGTCACCGCGTGGTAAATCAACCCATACTTTGATGCCGTGGAATTAGAAGTGCGGCTGGTACGGCTGTGGCGCAAAAGCCGCATTCTCATTACATAATGGATTATGTAATACATTTCTAAAGCTTGTGCGAGTCACCTCTTGTTCCTGCCTATAAGCCTACTTGATCACCTTAATACGTTTCCCTATGATCTGTCATCTCTAATTGCAAGAGAGCTCAACTTTCATGACGACAAAGAACTTGGCTCTCATGGACGTTGAGATTGACAACCTCAAAAACGAGACGTAATTCTTGAGTTGTACTTTCATCATGAGGTATGGGAAAATAGTAACTACTGGTTCTAAGTCATTGTTGTTGTAATAAAAGGTATAGGTACATAGTAACCTCATTCTCGAAATAATTGACTGAGGTAATACTACTCGAAAATATCAATATATATATAAGACCATTCTCGGAGAGTAACGGTCATATATAAAAGTGATCAAAAGAGGAAGAAAATAAAAATAAATAAGAAATAGGGGTGGTGGGAATGATAATACACAATTGTAACGACATACGGTTTATAATCCAACAAGACAGTGGTGGGAACTGAAGTACTGATCGATACTCAGGCTGATCCTCTATCAGATAACTATTTTAGCTATCAGATAACGAATGCCTTTAATCAGATAAAAAATAGCTGTCAAAGGGCTGTCGAAAATTCCCCCTCCTTTTCTCATGTAGAGGATGTCCTTCTTTCAAGACACTGTGGTCCGTTCTGACTCGGACTACTTCAATACTCGAGATTCCTCCTACCCAAAACAGGTCCTTTACTTCATCGCAAGCGTTATTGCCTTGATCTCGTTATGCCATTTTTTCTCCATATATTACAAGTTCATCACTCGGAAGCGAGTTTATGGCTGGAAACGGCGGACAGCTGTATCGCTGGCCAGAGTTCCAGCAGCAGTACTCGACTCTTCCAGAACACTGGCATTTAGATGGACAGTTCCTATTGGATCGTCCCATAAACTCAACCTCGCCGAGGTAGGATTAACACTTGGGTACATAGCAGTAATTTTCTCCTGGACCTTTGTCAATAGTATGTTACGGCGCTCTCTCTCACGAAAGGATCCACATAAACTCACATTCCAATCTAGCCACTACGATCGCAGGGATTAAATTCTCCCCGAAATATTACGCCGATCGGGCAGGGGATATAGCTGCCTCCCAACTCCCAATAATGCTCGCGCTCGGAATGAGGAACAACATTATCTCTTGTAAATTTATACCCCTTCCCTTAATATGTTTTTTCCCAACTGATATATATTCCTGCAGGGCTCACCGGCGTCAGCTTTACCAAGGTGCCTTTCCTCATCCCGTCTGCAGTACTCGAATTGATCGCCTTCATTATAGTTGAATTATTTTCACCGTATGGCTGCACGAGTGCTATGTATTTTAATATGGATTCATGCGGGAGGCCGTGTAAGTACCTATATAGCTACCCGTGTTCACAGTTGAATAATTTTTCTTTAAAGATCACACTGGGGCGAGTATTGATTGTTCTTCTTCCCGCTAATATATTGACGTGATCGTACATATAGTTTCACAGACGATGATGCGCTTGTTAACAGCTGGATCCATTGGGGTATTTCAGCAGGGAGCGCACTCACACTCCTCTGTTTCTTGACAATCCGACCAATCCGAGAACGGAATTATGAGGCATTCCTTTTGATTCATTTCAATTCCGCCTTGTAAGCAGGATACCCTTCAATGCGAGCTTGAAGTCACACTAATATTTATCCAGTATCTTTATATTGGGCGTATATTTTCATCTCAGAGGCCGCGGGTGGGTATCATGTGGACTACCAGATTACATCAGACGATGACGGTCTTATCCCCAATAGCCTCGCGTATTATGGTGCCTGGCCCTCTATGATAATCTGGGGACTTGACCACTTCATCCGTCTGTTACGCTTGGCGATTATCAACTTTGGATATCTCAATCCTTGGTCTTCGCAAAAGTCCAGAAAAGAATTAGATGCTGTCGTCGAGGTACTCTCACCTGATGTTCTCCGAATCACTCTCCATAGGTCGAGGTACCTCCACTGGCGGCCCGGTCAGAGCGCCTATCTGTGTTTCCCTTCAATTTCTGCGAATCCATGGGAATCCCATCCCTTCACCAT